>JARGYO010005628.1:5289929-5363346 GCA_029206835.1 Rana muscosa
AAAAAAATCGGTTTCCATCTGGGGCCCTGGGGACCTCTGGGCCCCTTACAAAATAAATAAATAAATAAATAAATTAATACTAAAAAAAAATTATAAAATTTTTTTTTTTAAAGGGGGGTTGACATTCGGGGCCCTGGGGAACTCCGGGCCCCTTAAAAAAAAAAAGGGGGGGGGGGCCATCCGGGCCCCTTACAGGTGTACTGCCTGTACCCCCCTGATGGCGGCCCTGCTTGAAACATTATCTATGCCAGATAATAATAATGGACAAATTTCACTTTTCAGTAAAAATGTCCCCCCCCCCCCCACCCCAGGAAGTGGCAGCCACCTACTAAACATTTACCTTCATCCAGCTCCTGGGTTCTTCACTGCGCAGCCTTTGCAGAAAGAAACTCACAACTGCGCCGGTCTCCTCCTGGGCGTTCGCTGTGCATCACTCCGTTATTCCTGTGGATGAACCGTACTCCCATTAGGTGGGCGGGGCCACCATGAGCACAGATCAGCCATAGGAATGAGTGGTCAGAACAGCCACAGGCTCAGTATCCCGTCTTTTTTTGGTTCTTCCATATTTATCTTCCTGGAAGAAAAGGGCAAAACTGCAAATTGGCGTCAATTTTCAGAAGTGCAAATTTTTACGTAGTTTTAGGCCACAGTAGCGCTCTGAGGTCTTGCAGAGATTGTATAGATTCACATGCCGTCTTTTTATTTTATTTTATCAGGTTCCAAGGTGGGAAGAAGGAGGAACTGATTGGCATTACCTATAACCGGATCATCAGGATGGATGCCCACACCGGCGACGCCATTAAAACGTGGAGGTTCAGCAACATGAAACAATGGAACGTCAACTGGGAAATAAAAATGGTAATCCTCTTTGTTATTGCTTAGCTTTATATTGTGAGCTTTAGGGCCCCGTTCACACAGTGGCGGTGCGTCCATAAAGGGCGCACGGGCGTCGCCACCTCTCTCCTGCCACCTCTCTCACCATAGATTCATGCAATGCATAAATCTATCTATGGTCTCCACTGCCACCCCCTATTCATGTGCCCGTCCCCTTTCCCGGTGCCGGGCACCTGAATTACAGCGGGGGGGGTATATTTTGGAAGCACCTGATTAGAGCCGTAGGGCGCCATGCTCGGAGCTCGCTGATCACTCGGCGTTGTGTGAATCGCTTTCCAAACACTGAACCGCCTCCCAGCCAATCAGGTGATCGGGTCTGTTACCTGTCACCTGATTGTCTGAAACGACAGGTGCTGTGATTGGACGCCCGCTTATCAGCCGTCCAATCATAGCAGAGGACGGAAAGAGAGGACGGGAGAAGACATCGAGGAGCGTGGAGGACGACATCGCTGTGACCCGCTGCCCTACCAAGACGAGGTAAGTGCCGGGCGGGCATCTGATGGGCACAGTGTCGGCAATTGATTTTTTATTTTATTTTTCAGTTTGTTTGCGCCCCCCAAAAATTTTGAGCACCAGCCGCCACTGCGTTCACATATCGCGTCACAGGAATGAGCGTTCCCGCTCACAATTTTTTTTGTTTTTGCTCGATTTGCACATGATTTTGCGTGGCACGCATTCATTTTGAACATTTTTAAATGGATTTCCAAGTGAGATAACTGTTTACTAGGTTCTCGCAACCATCTATCTGCCATTAGCTTGCTGGATAAGTAGATGTTGGGGAAAGGGGAGCCTTGTATTGACCTGAATGGGCGAAGTCTAAAAGATCCAACAGGAGCATCAAAAAAATCTCTTTGATGGAAATGAGGAGCTGGATAAAGATCTTCGGTCAATAGGAAAGAAAGGCATTAAATTTGAGCCCGATGGCTTGAGTTTGGGAGCTCTTCCACAAACCAGGAGGCCACCTCGGGGGTGGAGCTCATCCATAAATCCATGTGTAATAGAGCCAAAAGGAGCACCAAAACAGCATCTTAGGAGTCCAAAGATTTTTTTATCAATTTCACAAGAAAGCAATGGGCGGCCAAATGCTCGGAAATTCCGACAGCAAAAGTCCGATGTGAGGTTTTTGGTCGGAAATTCCGACCGTGTGTAGGCTCCATCGGACTTTTGCTGTCGGAATTTCCACCAACAAAAGATTGAGAGCATAAAAAATATTCTAACAATGTTGCAAAATCAATTAACATATAAATGTGACCACCACTGATGACGAATTGTGCAAACACTTAAAAATGAAATGGTTGATGAATGTGAAGAAGTATCATAAATGGAACACTTGCACTTGATAAATGTCAAATGATGAAACTATATCCAAAAACTGTATCCGGGTTAGTGGTTACCCCTCTTGTGGCCCCACTCACCAAATGAAGAAATATGAGAGTCACTAAGTGGGTCATAGATCCTAAGTCCGGAAAAAAACTTGCGGTCCTTGATGATGCCCTGGAGGAGGGGCGAAACGCGTTGACGCAATTTCCGGCCAAACTAGAACCAGTGACGTTGCTTCCGGTTCTCGTGGAACGCATGCCTGCGAACTCGGAACACACTGACGCTTGTCTTTACTGCAGTCTCGTGAGTCTCTCAGTTAACAGCGCTATGTTACATGTTCCCAGGCGGTACTTCACATGTATGTTCTCTCTCTCTCCCCACATTATGATTTGTCTCTTCATTGAACCCATCGAGCCATTTTTCTGAACCCCAAGTTTTTTCCGGACTTAGGATCTATGACCCACTTGGTGACTCTCATATTTCTTCGTTTTGGTGAGTGGGGCCACAAGAGGGGTAACCACTAACCCGGATACAGTTTTTGGAAATATTTAGTTTCATCATTTGACATTTATCAAGTGCAAGTGTTCCATTTATGATACTTCTTCACATTCATCAACCATTTATTTTAAAGTGTTTGCACAATTCGTTATCCGTGGTGGTCACATTTTTATGTTAATTGATTTTGCAACATTGTTATTATTTTTTTGCACAGTTCTAACACTAGGGGGTGGACACATCCATGTGTTGTATATTTTGGTGTGCCCTTTTTTCCCCGCTAGCGCAGCCTTAACCCTTTCCCATCCTATTTTAAGGTTTTAGTACCTTATGTTGCAGCAGCTGCGGTCTTATTAATTTAATTTCACATTTAATTCACCGCTTGATCCTTAAGCGCGAGTTCTAGTTTTTGTCTTTATAAAGATTGGGAGCAGGATCTCAATTTTTTCAGACGGAAAAAGCTCTTCCGTTCGTCTGTATGCAATTACGACGCGCAAAATTACTACGCATGCTCGGAAACAATTCGACGCATGCTCGGAAGCATTGAACTTGATTTTCCCGGCTCGTCGTAGTGTTGTACGTCACCGTGTTCTTGGCGGTCGAAAGTTCAGAGAACTTTTGTGTGACCGTGTGTCTGCAAGCCAAGCTTGAGCGCAATTCCGTCGAAAAAACCATCCAAGGTTTTTCTGACGGAAATTCCGATCGCGTGTACGCGGCAAAAGAGTTTGAGGCCACTAAATCGCTCTCTATCAGGGCTGCAAAAACATAAAAATTGAAGTTACAAAAAAAAAAGATTGCCCCTAAAAACAACAAAGTGACAAAATCGCCACATAAGACTGAACCCAAAATGTTCTTCATGGGGGGATTATCTGCGATCATTTTGGCACTTTTCAGAGTTTTTCAGATTTTAGGGACAATTTTTCTATTTTTATCAATACTTTTTTCATAGCGGTTATTTCAATTTGTCTGCTTTTATGTAGCCCTGATAAGGAGGGGGTTATTTTTTGGCCCCCGAAAAATTCTTTTTTGTGGAATTCGTAAAAATCTTTGGGCGCTCTTTTTGTCACCATTGCATATGGTTTCTGGATGACCTCCACCTCTGCCGTGGCCTCTCGTTTTTGTAGACGATCGAGAGGTAAGAGGGTTTATAGACGGCTAAAAAAAAAAAGCTCATTGGCGTCAGGCAGCTGGCAAAGTCTTAAAGATCCAAAGAGCATCAAAAAACATCTTGGATGGAAAAGAGGTGCTGGATACGGATCTTCATTTAATGGGGGAAAAAAAGGTATTTCGAGCCTGATGGCTTGGGTTTAGGAGCTCTTCCACAAAACAGGAGGCTACCTCAGAGGTGGGGGTCACCCAGATCATCAAAAACAACGTCTTATGCCGCGTACACACGATCGGAAATTCCGACAACAAAACCGTGGATCAGAATGTTGGCTCAAACTTTTGTGTTGCATACACACGGTCACACAAATCTTGTCGGAAATTCCGACCGTCAAGAACGCAGTGACGTAAAAGACGTACGACGAGCCGAGATCAATGAAGTTCAATAGGCAGTTCGGCTCTTCTGCTTGATTCTGAGCATGCCTGGTTAATTGCGCGTCGGAATTGCATACAGACGATCGGAATTTCCGACGAGAACTTTTCTTGACGGAAAAATTCGAGAACCAGCTCTCAAAATTGTTGTGGGCGGAAATTCCGACAGCAAATGTCCGATGGAGCCTACACACTGTCGGAATTTCCGACAAAAAGCTCACGTCGGACATTTGTTTGTCGGAATTTCCGATCGTGTGTACGCGGCATTAGATGGGAAAGAGGTGCTGGATACGGATCTTCATTCAATGGGGGGAAAAAAGGTATTAAATTGAGCCTGATGGCTTGGGTTTAGGAGCTCTTCCACAAAACAGGAGGCACCTCAGAGGTGGAGGTCCCCCGGATTCAGAAATCCATGCGTAATAGAGCCAAAAAGAGCACCAAATCAACATCTCGGGATTCTTATAAAACACTCATTTAAAAAAAAAAAAAATGCTAATTGACCTCAGGAAACGGTGAGAAGTGGCAAAATCACAACTGGTAAGTCTGAACCCAAAATGTTCTTCACTGAGTAGTCGTTTTGGCATTTTTCATGGTTTTTCATATTTTGGGGGTATTTTTTTTTTTTTTTTCCCGATTTATCAATGCTTTTCACGGCAGTTACTTTGAGTTGTATGTTTTTTGTAGCCCTGATAAAGGGGGTTTGTTGACCCCCGAAATACTTTCTTGTGGAATCAACACAAATCTTTGGACGATGTTTTGACTCTTTTTGCCGCTATTGCACATGATTTCTGTATGACCTCCACCTCTGCAGTGGCCTCCCGTTTTTTGTAGAAGAGCTCTGAACACAATGAATGACTTTCTTACATTGACCGAAGACCTGTTTCCATCTTCCTCCTGGATGGGCAAAGTGTCTCTTTAATTCCAGTTGGTGGCTGTGGGGCAGCCTTTCTCAACTACCTATATTTTATTTTAGAGGAAGCCTTGAAACAATTTTATGTCTTGGGGAACCCCTGATGAAACCAACTCTTTGGCTGTCGGTGGGGAAAAACATCCCTTACATTGGTGTCCAATGGAAAGGCCACCCTTACAGACGGCTAAAAAGATAATTTGTGTCATGCAGCTGGCTTTGCCAAGGGGCATTTTGGCCCCAGGCACCATCCAGTTGAAGGTCAATCAGCCACAGCATAAGGAACCCTGGTTAATAGTGGCTGCTGTAGGGGAACACGTTGATGCATATGGTCCTAGGTATCCCTTTGATGCTTCAGGAACCCCTGCTGGAACCAAATCTTTGGGCGTTGGTGGGCAAAAACACACCATAAATTGGTATCCAATGGACAGAATGCCCTCCTTACAGTGGTGGCCAGAAGACAACCCTTGCAGACAGCTAAAAAAAAGATCATTGGTGTCATGCAGCTGGTTTTGCCAAGTGGCATTTTGGCCCCAGGCACCATAAATAGGAGGTCAATCAGCCACAACATAAGGAACCCTGGTTGAGAATGGCTTCTATAGAGGAACATGTTGCTACATAAGGCCCTAGGTATTCTCACAATGCGTTTTTCAGCATGTAACCCCCCCCTCGACCCTTGTATGTAACCCCCCCCTCGACCCTTGTATGTAACCCCCCCTCGACCCTTGTATGTAACCCCCCCTCGACCCTTGTATGTAACCCCCCCTCGACCCTTGTATGTAACCCCCCTCGACCCTTGTATGTAACCCCCCCTCGACCCTTGTATGTAACCCCCCCCTAACCCTTGTATGTAACCCCCCCCTAACCCTTGTATGTAACCCCCCCTCGACCCTTGTATGTAACCCCCCCCTCGACCCTTGTATGTAACCCCCCCCTCGACCCTTGTATGTAACCCCCCCCTCGACCCTTGTATGTAACCCCCCCTCGACCCTTGTATGTAACCCCCCCCCTCGTATGTAACCCCCCCTCGACCCTTGTATGTAACCCCCCCTCGACCCTTGTATGTAACCCCCCTCGACCCTTGTATGTAACCCCCCCCTCGACCCTTGTATGTAACCCCCCCTCGACCCTTGTATGTAACCCCCCCTCGACCCTTGTATGTAACCCCCCTCGACCCTTGTATGTAACCCCCCCCTCGACCCTTGTATGTAACCCCCCCCCCCCTCGACCCTTGTATGTAACCCCCCCTCGACCCATGTATGTAACCCCCCTCGACCCTTGTTTGTATGTAACCCCCCCCTCGACCCTTGTATGTAACCCCCCCTCGACCCTTGTTTGTATGTAACCCCCCCTCGACCCTTGTTTGTATGTAACCCCCCCTCGACCCTTGTTTGTATGTAACCCCCCCTCGACCCTTGTATGTAACCCCCCCTCGACCCTTGTATGTAACCCCCCCTCGACCCTTGTATGTAACCCACCCCCCTCGACCCTTGTATGTAACCCACCCCCCTCGACCCTTGTATGTAACCCACCCCCCTCGACCCTTGTATGTAACCCACCCCCCTCGACCCTTGTATGTAACCCACCCCCCTCGACCCTTGTATGTAACCCCCCCTCTCGACCCTTGTATGTAACCCCCCCTCTCGACCCTTGTATGTAACCCCCCTCGACCCTTGTATGTAACCCCCCTCGACCCTTGTATGTAACCCCCCTCGACCCTTGTATGTAACCCCCCCCGACCCTTGTATGTAACCCCCCCCTCGACACTTGTATGTAACCCCCCCCCTCGACCCTTGTATGTAACCCCCCCTCGACCCTTGTATGTAACCCCCCCTCGACCCTTGTATGTAACCCTTCCTCGACCCTTGTATGCAACCCCCCCTCGACCCTTGTATGTAACCCCCCCTCGGCTCTTGTATGTAACCCCCCCTCGGCTCTTGTATGTAACCCCCCCCTCGGCTCTTGTATGTAACCCCCCCCTCGGCTCTTGTATGTAACCCCCCCCTCGGCTCTTGTATGTAACCCCCCCCTCGGCTCTTGTATGTAACCCCCCCCCCTCGACCCTTGTATGTAACCCCCCCTCGACCCTTGTATGTAACCCCCCCCTCGACCCTTGTATGTAAACCCCCCCCCCCTCGACCCTTGTATGTAAACCCCCCCCCCTCGACCCTTGTATGTAAACCCCCCCCCCTCGACCCTTGTATGTAAACCCCCCCCCTCGACCCTTGTATGTAAACACCCCCCCCCTCGACCCTTGTATGTAAACCCCCCCCCCCCCGACCCTTGTATGTAACCCCCCCCCTCGAGCCTTGTATGTAACCCCCCCCTCGACCCTTGTATGTAACCCCCCCTCGACCCTTGTATGTAACCCCCCCCTCGGCTCTTGTCTGTAACCCCCCCCCTCGGCTCTTGTCTGTGTAACCCCCCCTCGGCTCTTGTCTGTGTAACCCCCCCTCGGCTCTTGTATGTAACCCCCCCCCCGACCCTTGTATGTAACCCCCCCCCCCCCCCCGACCCTTGTATGTAACCCCCCCCTCGACCCTTGTATGTAACCCCCCCCTCGACCCTTGTATGTAACCCCCCCTCGACCCTTGTATGTAACCCCCCCTCGACCCTTGTATGTAACCCCCCCTCGACCCTTGTATGTAACCCCCCCTCGACCCTTGTATGTAACCCCCCCTCGACCCTTGTATGTAACCCCCCCTCGACCCTTGTATGTAACCCCCCCCCTCGACCCTTGTATGTAACCCCCCCTCGACCCTTGTATGTAACCCCCCCTCGACACTTGTATGTAACCCCCCCTCGACCCTTGTATGTAACCCCCCCCTCGACCCCTGTATGTAACCCCCCCCCTCTTGTCTGTGTAACCCCCCCCTCTTGTCTGTGTAACCCCCCCCCTCGGCTCTTGTCTGTGTAACCCCCCCCTCGGCTCTTGTCTGTGTAACCCCCCCCCCTCGGCTCTTGCCTGTGTAACCCCCCCCCTCGGCTCTTGCCTGTGTAACCCCCCCCCCTCGGCTCTTGTCTGTGTAACCCCCCTCCCCCTCGGCTCTTGTCTGTGTAACCCCCCTCCCCCTCGGCTCTTGTCTGTGTAACCCCCCTCCCCCTTGGCTCTTGTCTGTGTAACCCCCCCCCCCCCCTCGGCTGTTGTCTGTGTAACCCTCTGGTCTTGTCTTCCAGGTAACTGTAGAGTTTGCTGATGAAATGAGGCTCTCCTTCATCTGCACAGAAGTAGATTGCAAAGTAGTTCATGAATTTATCGGCGGCTACATCTTCCTGTCCACGCGGGCCAAGGACCAGAACGAAAGTTTGGATGAAGAAATGTTCTTTAAACTCACAAGCGGATGGGTGTGAGTGCAATGACTCGGCTCCCTACCCCTCCCCCCTCCCTTACACACCTCATTTATCAGAGCTGTCCTATCTTTATTTTTTTCCTAAGTATGCTGCTTAAGAAAAAATAAATAAAATAAACATAAGCTTGAAATGTATCCACTCTATGAAAAGAAAAAAAAAGTTTTGCGAGTTGTGTGCACTAACCAAAGCACTTCCACCTTCTACCACCGTGATGTATCAAGTTTCTGCCGGCGGGTTCAAGAACGGGAGTGTCACGCGTTTCGCCGGAGACTCGCAGGGGGTCCTTTTTATCTGGGGACTAAATTCTGAACTGAGCAAAAGGAAAGTGCAAGTGTTTTTAAAGCCATTAACGACGTGACTGCGCAGGGCTTCAACCTATCCGCACCACCAGTCCGGTGTAACGCATGTATTTTTATATTTCCGTGACCTAAAAGAAAACAAGTTGACAGTTTTTTTGGATTTTGTAACAAAAAAAAAAATATGCCTTTTTGATGATTTTTTTTTTTTTTTTTTTTGTTGGCTCGTATAGCAATTAGGTCAACGTTGAAGTATTGTGCTGTTTGGAGAACACAATGGTCCTCAAGGACAAGTCCTATTATAGGGTGGCTGTTGCCTAGCTACAGTGGTTGCCGCCATTTTGAAAAAAAAAGAAGTCTCAAAACTTGACATGCGGCAGAGTTTTTATCCTTTTTTTTTTTTTTTCCTATGCATATGAATGTTTTTGGATAGCCTGAAACATGGCCGTTTCTACATTTAGCTTCACGAAGTGCCTGATTGGTGTCATCAATTCCCCCCGTCGAACTGTTGATTGGTTAACCAACAAAACTCCTTCTGATTTCTTTATCAACTGTCTTGGTAAAATCCATTGGTGGAGGCCAATAAAAAAAAAAAAAAAAAAAAAAAATGGCCATCGTGACCATTGCCTCGTGAAGTGCCTCGATGTCCGCCAAGCAGATAGGACGCCATATTGGTTCGTCTGCAGAAATGGCCGTCACCTCTGTGCCTGGGCAAGAGTACACTGCGAAAAGTCCACGAATCACGTCACCCTCCCCCCGATATACCTTCTACTGTCTACACCTTATAGTATTAAAGAACATGTAGTATTCACCAGCGTAACTGCGTCAAATATGCAATGTTCATGACAATATGAAGTAAAGGTCTAATGAAGTATCTTTTTTTTGTGTAACTTATGTAAAAACACAGATTTTATAAAATTGTACAGTGTTTTTTTGTTTTTTTTTGTTATTACTTTACTCACTTTTTTTTTTTTTTTTGCCTATTATTATATCTACATTTAAAAATATGCCTTTATGAATGTATTATGTATTTTGATTTTAGTATTAAAGGATGTTGCTACAATATGTTTTTGTTGCGGAATAATATCATTGCAGTCCGGGGCGGCCTAGGATGGGGGGGTGCAGGTCATGGTATTTATTAAATGTAAAGTTTAGAAGTGTTTTATAGCCGGGGTAGGCAACCTTAAAGAGGTGAAGATCTACCTGAACAACGTGGGAGGAGCCAAAGCTCACCGGGCGCAGCGTTGCCTCCTCACACCTGATTGAAACCTTTAATTGCCGTACTACCGTGCTGCAATCGCGTGCAATCATTCGTTTAAATTAGGTGATGAGGAGACAACATATCGCCTCCTCACCACCCGTCAAACGCACTCAGATCACTTTTCAGGAGAGCAGTGTGGCCTCATTCCCTTGAATGGGTCATGCTTGTTTTTGTTGTTTTTTTGATCCACGGTGGTGCAAAAATCCTAAAACAAACAAACCCGTAATGCCACGTACAGACGATCGGAATTTCCGACAACAAAACCGTGTTTTGGTTTTTTCCCGACGGATTTTCGCTCAAACTTGTCTTGCATACACACGGTCACACAAATGTTGCTCGGAAATTCCGATCGGCAAGAATGCGGGGGGGGGGGGGTACAACACTACGACGAGCCGAGAAAAATGAAGTTCAATGATTCCAAGCATTTACTTTTATACAAGATTCAATTACAATATACATTATTCCCATTAATTGTTAATAAACCGAATCTTGATGAGTATCAGTTACTTTATCATTAAAACAATCAACATTAATATACATGTGCTCCTGTTATCTGCATCCTCACTACCATTCACACACACAAAAAAAGAAGAGAAACCACCCTCCCCACCTTCCCCTTATTTCTCTCACGTTTACCGCTTCATTTACTTTTTCCCCTTCGATTTTCTCCTAATTTTCCATTTTTATATAAATATTCTTTCATTCCTTCCGAGAGCCAAAATTCATCCCATTTTTGCCATATTTCTGGCATTTGACTATTTATGTATCCTTCTTCTCTTTCCATATATTGTATTTCGTTCATTTCACATAACCAGTCTGCTATATTTGGGCTTTTATTTTCTCTCCAGTTGCTGGGCTATTATTGTTCTAGCTGCCGTAGTCATATGGTGAAAAATATCCTTCTTGATACTCTTTATTGCGTCGGAAATGGCTACAAGGAATTTCCGACAAGAACTTTTCTTGTCAGGAAACATTGAGAACCAGCTCTCAAACCTTTTGTTGTCGGAAATTCCGACGGCAAATGTCCGATGGAGCCTACACACGGTTGGAATTTCCGACCTAAAGCTCCCATCGGACATTTATTGTCGGAAATTCCGATCGTGTGTACGCGGCATAAGTGTACAAAAGACATGCATGTAAACACACACAAAAAAGTGCACTTAAGGGTGTTCTTTTGTTCCCGAAGGGGTAGGACTCGTACCCTGACCCCCGGGGGCACATGGCTCCTGACGGGGGAATAGGTTCAACATGGTCTGCCTAGACAGAAGACCTGGCAGAAACCACCTTTCTTCATGGACAGCCTAAGCCACCCCAGAATACTAGGTCAGGGTAGCTTTCCTGAAGAGAACCCCCCCCCCCAAAGGCAGGGGAGGAAGGAACCAGAAGGCCACATATCCTCCCCCTAGACGTCGGGGTGAGCCCAAGGCCCCACACCCTTCATCCAGTGAAAAAAATGCACGCAAAAGTTGAAAGTGACAAACAGTGAGGAGAAAATAAAAATAAAGTGGCCGTGCCGAATTGTGCATTGGCCTAGGCCTCGAGGCCTGGTAAGTAAAAATTGCCCCTGGACTTGGCCAAAAGGCCCTAAAAGGCGCAGTGCAGAAAAAGCTGACCGTGAGTTCTTTTCATGCAGTGGGTTTCCACACCCAAGTGTTGCCAAGAGCTCCCCTAGAAAAGGAGGGATTGGAATGTGTGTGGACAAACATTTTGGTCTTTCCAACCCGAAATTTGGAACAAAGAAAAATCCTAGTGCCAAAAGGCACGGTTGGAACCTCTAAGGGTCTATTGTAGACAGACCAAAAGATTGAGTATAAATTTAGGAGCTCCCCTAGGGTGACCACTTCCAGGGCACACAGACACCGCGGATCATCTGCCTTCCCAGCCCATGGCCAGACAAGGTAGACCGCTCAAACCAGGAAGGTAATGAACCCTTCCGGCTTTCTCATGGAGAACCTACTCCCAGCCCCCAATTACGTTCAGGTGCTCTGGTTTCGGTTCCTGTCGATACTAAACTTCCAGGTCCCCATCACACCAGTGGATTTGCAAAGCCGCCACCCCAACCCCACGATCAGGTCAGGATAGTAGCCCAGCGCCTTCTCCTGGATCACTGATAAGAACAGGTAATACAGTATTGAGTATGTCCGGCTAGTGGTAGAACACCCCATAAATTAGCACCTCATCCCAAATAGTCAATTATATAAGGTAGAAAAGGGAAAAGGGATTGTTGCGGTGCTTACAAATAATAATGGAAACCAAATATTAACCGCTTGCCGACCAGCGCACGACGATATACATTGGCAGAATGGCACGGACAGGCAGATAGGGAGTACAGGTACGTCCCCTTTTGAGAATTGGCATTGTGGGCGCACGAGCTCCGCGGGTCCCGCGTACTCTTATGTCCTGGGGGGGGGGGGGATACACCTGATCGTCTCACGGAGAGGAAGACCGTGGAAATACTGATGTAAAGAAGGCATTTCCCCATTCTTCCTAGTGACAGGACACTGATCACAGTTCCCTGTAATCGGGAGCGGTGATCAGTGTCATGTCACATGTAGCTCATCCCCCTACAGTTAGAACACATCCCTAGGATACGCTTAACCCCTTCAGCACCCCCTACAGGTTAACCCCTTCACTGCCAGTGTCATTTACACAGTAAGCAGTGAGTTTTTATAGCACTGATCGCTATGAAAATGACAATGGTCCCAAAATGGTGTCAAAAGTTTCCGATGTGTCCGCCATAATGTCGCAGTCATGATAAAAATTGCAGATCGCCGCCATTACTATTAAAAAAAAATTTTTTTATATAAATGCCATAAAACTCTCCCCTATTTCGTAGACGCTATAACTTTTGCGCAAACCAATCAATAACTGCTTAGTGCGATTTTTTTTTTTTTTTTTTTTTTTTGTACCAAAAATATGTAGAAGAATACGTATCTTCTTGGCCTAAACTGAGGAAAAAAAATGTTTTTTATATATTTTTGGGGGATATTTATTATAGCAAAAAGTAAAAAATATTTATTTATTTTTTTTCAAAATTGTCGCTCTATTTTTGTTTATAGCGCAAAAAATAAAAACCGCAGAGGTGATCAAATACCACTAAAAGAAATCTCTATTTGTGCGGGGAAAAGGACGTAAATTGTGTTTGGGAGCCACGTTGCACGATCGCGCATTTGTCCGTTAAAGCGACGCAGTGCCGAATCGCAAAAAGTGCTCTGGTCTTTGGGCAGTCAAATGGTCAGGGGCTTAAGTGGTTAAAATATTTTTTTTTTTAAATAATTTTAATGAGAATAACGTTAAAAAAAAAGCACAAACAGAGCTGAATTATTTAAAAATATTCAACATATTTGTAATGAAGGTGGTCGGGACGAAGTGTTTGGCAGAGAGTAGATACTACACTTGATCTTTGCCAAAAGCCAGAGAAGCGAAGTGCTACACCCACCAACCATGACAGAGCGCGTATCCCCTACTGCGGCTGTGACATGTGTACACCTCCGGCCACAGCCGCTAAAGGGGGTGTGGTTGGGGAGGGGGAGACAAAAATGCGTCTTAACTATGGGGTTTTTACCACTCCACAAGCTGCAAATGTAAATGAACCCTTACTGTTCTGAGCCCCCTATAAGGCGGCTTTCACACTGATGGGCTGCGGTTTACCAGCACCGTGCATCTGCAGCTTTCCTGTGGGGTTTGTTGCACTTTGCCATAGACTTCAATTATATCCCGCGGGTGTGGGGTACTTTCTGGTTCTGCGCACCAAAACTCCTGCACTCAGAAAGTGCACCAAACCCACAGGATATAATCGAAGTCTATGGCTAAGCTTGGCAAAGCTGCAAGTAGGCCGCACTGCACCCGCGGTGGGGGGTAAACCGCATCCCATCCGTGTGAAAGCAGCCCTGTACTATAATGCTCGGTGTATTGCTTCACACTGACCTGAAGATCTCTTCTTTCCTGCTGCTGGCACCACTCTGGAGAGCGCTAGCCAGGATAAGAGGTGGAGTGCAGTTGGTATCACTCCGCATGGGACAGGAGGTGGCACTACAGAGGACTGAAGGCATCGGCTTGTGCGGCTCTTTGCTCCCTACTACACCTCCCAACTTTCCAAGTAGTCCATCTGCATTGCACTCTGTGTGATGCGCTGGGATGGCGAGGTCAGCAAGCCCAGACTGGGATCTACTGGTTGCTGACCCCCGGTTTATAGGATCCTTAACCACTTGCCGACCATCTATTGACATCCTCCCTTAACCACGCCCGCTGCGGCGCACGTCCGGTACGCACTGTGATCACAGATTGGGGTAAAGGGACAATCACAGCAGCCCTTTACCACACGATCAGCTGTGTCCAATCACAGCTGATCACATGTAAACACACCAGTTATATGCATTCCTTTCCTCACACGCTGTCCCAGTAACCGGCAAGTGTGAAAGGGGACATCTACACTGATTATCAGTGCCACCTATCCGTGCCCGTCAGTGGCTCCTCCTCAGTGTTGCCTATCCGTGCCCGTCAGTGGCTCCTCCTCAGTGTTGCCTATCCGTGCCCATCAGTGGCTCCTCCTCAATGTTGCCTATCCGTGCCCGTCAGTGGCTCCTCCTCAGTGCTGCCTATCCGTGCCCATCAGTGGCTCCTCCTCAGTGTCCGTCAGTGGCTCCTCCTCAGTGCTGCCTATCCGTGCCCGTCAGTGGCTCCTCCTCAGTGTTGCCTATCCGTGCCCGTCAGTGGCTCCTCCTCAGTGTTGCCTATCCGTGCCCGTCAGTGGCTCCTCCTCAGTGTCCGTCAGTGGCTCCTCAGTGCTGCCTATCCGTGCCCGTCAGTGGCTCCTCAGTGTTGCCTATCCGTGCACGTCAGTGGCTCCTCCTCAGTGTTGCCTATCCGTGCACGTCAGTGGCTCCTCCTCAGTGTTGCCTATCCGTGCCCGTCAGTGGCTCCTCCTCAGTGCTGCCTATCCGTGCCCGTCAGTGGCTCCTCCTCAGTGTCCGTCAGTGGCTCCTCCTCAGTGCTGCCTATCCATGCCCGTCAGTGGCTCCTCCTCAGTGTTGCCTATCCGTGCCCGTCAGTGGCTCCTCCTCAGTGTTGCCTATCCGTGCCCGTCAGTGGCTCCTCCTCAGTGCTGCCTATCCGTGCCCGTCAGTGGCTCCTCCTCAGTGTCCGTCAGTGGCTCCTCCTCAGTGCTGCCTATCCGTGCCCGTCAGTGGCTCCTCCTCAGTGTCCGTCAGTGGCTCCTCCTCAGTGCTGCCTATCTGTGCCTGTCGGTGGCTCCTCAGTGCCATCTATCCGTGCCCGTCAGTGGCTCCTCCTCAGTGCTGCCTATCCGTGCCCGTCAGTGGCTCCTCCTCAGTGCTGCCTATCCGTGCCCGTCAGTGGCTCCTCAGTGCTGCATATCTGTACCTGTCGGTGGCTCCTCAGTGCCATCTATCCATGCTCGTCAGTGGCTTTGTGCTGCATCCTCAGTGCTGCCCATCAGGGGCTCCTCCTCAGTGCTGCCCATCAGGGGCTCCTCCTCAGTGCTGCCCATCAGGGGCTCCTCCTCAGTGCTGTCCATCAGGGGCTCCTCCTCAGTGCTGCCCATCAGGGGCTCCTCCTCAGTGCTGTCCATCAGGGGCTCCTCCTCAGTGCTGTCCATCAGGGGCTCCTCCTCAGTGCTGCCCATCAGGGGCTCCTTCTCAGTGCCGCCTCATCAGCGCACAACAGTGAAGGAGAAAAATTTCTGTTTTTGCTAAATTGTATAACAGAAATTAAGAAAAAAAAATTTAATTTTGTTTTTACATTTTTGGTATTTTTTCCTTTTTTTTTTTTTTTTTTTTTTCAGCAAAAAATAAAAAACCCCCAGTGGTGATTAAGACCCCCTTTCACACTGGAGTCGCGGCCACATTCACTCGCTTTAGCGCTGTTTAAGCGGTGCTTTTCAGCCGATAGCGGGGCGCTTTTAAACCCCAAAGAAGGGGGTTAAATACTCCTGTTTTGCGGCGCTTCTAAAGAGGTTTTTCAGGCAGCGCTGCCCATTCATTGCACTGGGCAGGGGCGTTTTGGGAGTGCTGTATACAGAGCACCCCAACCTGCCCTAAAGATGCTGCTTGCAGGACTTTTCCGAACGTCCCGCAAGCGCACCTCCCCCGTGTGAAAGCCCCCATTGTAATGAATGGGAGGCAGTTTTCAGGTGCTATTTCTTGCGCTAAAATGCCTGAAAACTGCTTCAGTGTGAAAGGGGTCTAAATACCACCAAAAGAAAGCTCCATTTGTCTCAAGCAGAAAATATAAAAAATGTCGTGTATACAGTGTCGCATGACCGCGCAATTGTCATTCAAAGTGTGACCGCGCTGAATGCTGAAAATTATCCTGGGTAGGAATGGGGTGAAAGTGCCCGGTAGGCAAAGGGTAAAGTGTCACTAAACCCATATCATAAAAAACGATGAATGAATGGAGTATTCCCTGCTGGTCATACTCACTCATCACTATGAGATTCCTTCTCTGTATTCTACTAAAAATCCTGGTTGATCCTTCTGCTCTCTATCGCCCCCTTCTGTCCATGTCCCCAATGCAGTTGAGGATTTTTCAGAACCGTGGTGGCAGCTCTGCACATGCTCAGTTGTCTGTGAGTTTCTATGGTGAGCGTTTCCTCCCTATCACATCTGAGCAGCTCATGTGACTATATAGTCACTCTGGGCCGCAAGGATGTGGAAATCTCTTCCACAATTGGTGGTGTCAGCAGGAAGTATGGATAGTTTTTCAAACGACTCTTGGATGAGCATCTTACCGAACACAATATACAGGGATAGGGGAAATAACTGTCTACACACACCTACACAGGTTGAACTGGATGGACTATTGTCTTCTTCAACCTCACCAACTATGTAACATGTGGGCGTATACACAGTGGTAAATGACAGCCCACTCCCTCTCTCCTCCTTCATGCCCACTAAACACAATGAAGGCGGGATATTTCATGTAGATTAATGGAGGCTTCACCTCCCTCTTATTCTAAGACACAGGCTGGAGGGGGCGTGACACAGCCTGTGACTGTCGGAAATCCGCCCACATCATGTTATTTTCACAAATTAATAAGACGGGTTCTAATCCTTCTTTACTACATCCGCAGCCAAAATAATGATTGTCTCCCCTGCAGATTGTGTACGTTTGCCCACTTACAAAGAAATGAAGGGTCTATAATTTTTATCATAGGTGTATTTTATATGATAGAGACAGAAAATCAACGAAAAATCACATGATACACATGATATAAATGGAGTAAAATAAGTATTTGACCCCCTTAGTAGTTGGTGGGGAAACCCTTGTTGGGAAGCACAGAGGTCAGAGGTTTCTTGTAGGTGGTGATCAGGTTTCCACATCTCAGGAGGGATTTTGGTATGGGGATGGGGGGTGGTCTGGGGGTGGGGGTGTGGTCAGGGGATAGGGGGGTGGTCCGTGGGTGGGGGTTAGGGTTGGTGATCAGATTTCCACACATCTCAGGAGGGATTTTGCTCCTCTCTTCTTTACAGATCTTCTCTAAATCCTTAAAGTGGTTGTTAAGCCCCTCTAACCTGTATACACCATCAGCACTGCCTCCTATTGTAGTATCCTCCTCTGTGTGTGATCTATAAAAATAAATGCTGCAAATACCTCTTTTCACTGCCGAGATTGCGATCACATGACTGGCCAGCTTTCTCCTTTCCTCCTCTGAGAGATGCAGTGGGCGGGGCTGAGATTCCTCTGCTAATGTCAGTCTGGAGGAGAGAGCTGGCTGGTCATGTGATCGCAATCTCGGCTCTTAAATTAGGTATTTACAGCATTTATAAATCATTCACAGAGGGGGACACTGGAATAGGAGGCAGTGCTGATTGTGTATGCAAGTTAGGCCCCTTCCACGCGAGGCGGACTCTGTCCCTACGAAGTCCGCCAGCTCAGCGGCAGATCAGTCCGCTGAGCCGGCGGATGACAGGTCCCTCTCTGCTCACGGAGTGGGGAGGGGCTTGTCGAGCGCCACTGTCTCCTATGGAGAGATCTGATGAAAACGGACAGCATGCCCGTTTTCATCAAATCTCATCCGATCTGCCATGGACGGATGGGGACGTATCCCCATACGTCTGATTTAGCTGATCGGATCGGAAGTCAGCGGACATGTCTCTGCTGACATCCGACGTTACATAGAGATGTATGGAGCGGCCGTTCAGGTCCGCCGACAAAACTGACAGGCAGACCTGAACGGTCAGACCGTGTGAAAGGGGCCTTAGTGTTATGAGAGCAGCAGGAGGGGGGAGGGGTGACACACACACACACACACACACACACACACAAGACACAGAAGCAGAGAGGATAGCAGGCTGCTGATGACAGAGGAGCGTAAACTGACCACGGTGTGTGGGCTCAGCAGCCATGATACACCGTGGTCAGTTTACAGAGGGGTGGGGAGAAACTGGCAGGATCAGACAGGTTTTTTAGGTGTTTCGGGGGGACAAATGACACAGGACAAGCACTGTGTCATATAACATGCTTTCAAGGAGCAGGATCCATTATTTTATTTTTTTTGGGGGGGGGGGGTTAAAAAACGCTTTAAGGTTTCTTGGCTGTCGATTGGCAACTCGAAGTTTCAGCTCCCCCCCCCCCCCTCAGGTCATGGCAGAGCCCATTGGCACATCTGCACTTGCCCAAAGATGAAAAGTTTCTGACTTCCCTGGTGGCAGTCTTTGCATGTGTGCTGATTCCAGGTGCGTGCGCGGATGTGCTGCGGGGCTCTCTCAGGCTCAACTGCACTAAAGTAGATCTGATGAAGACACGCCCCCTCCTTCCTTCCTCCTCCCCCTCCTCCATTCACTGATTACACTGCAGTACAATATGTGAATGGAGCAGAGTCTGATCAGCCACAGGATGCCTAAGGGCCGGTTCACGCTGCAGCGATGCGGGAACCCTGCAAATCCACTGCGGGTTCCGGCATCGCGTGTCTCCCGGCGCCAGTTCACACTGCCCTATGCGGACTGCTTGGAGTGTCAAAAGTTAATGACACCCCCAAATCAGTTTGCAGATCGCAGTGCGATCTGCAAATTCGGACAGGAATCGGATCGCATGGGTGTCAACGCACAAATACGATCCGATTATGCTGCGGACCAAAAAAAGGGTCCTGTGCGAGTTTGGTCCGAATGCGATGCAAATTCAGCCGTACAATCCGTATATTATTATTATTATTATTGTACAGGATTTATAGAGCGCCAACAGTTTGCGCAGCGCTCAACAAAATAAAGGCAGACATTACAATTACGTTACAATTCGGTAGAAGAGGAATCAGAGGGCCGGCTCATTAGAGCTTACAATCTAAAAAGGGAGGGTCAAATGATACAAAAGGTAATAGCTGTGGGGGATGAGCTGATGGAGGAAGTAAAAGTGTTAGTTTGAAGCAGGATAAGCTTCTTTAACCACTTAAGCCCCGGACCATTTGGCTGCCCAAAGACCAGAGCACTTTTTGCGTTGCTTTGAATGACAATTGCGCGGTCGTGCGACGTGGCTCCCAAACAAAATTGACGTCCTTTTCCCCCCACAAATAGAGCTTTCTTTTGGTGGTATTTGATCACCTCTGCGGTTTTTATTTTTTCCGCTATAAACAAAAGTAGAGCGACAATTTTGAAAAAAATGCGATATTTTTTACTTTTTGCTGTAATAAATATCCCCAAAAAATATATATAAAAAAAAAATGTTTGTCCTCAGTTTAGTCCGATACGTATTCTTCTACATATTTTTGGTAAAAAAAATCGCAATAAGCGTTTGATTGGTTTGCGCAAAAGTTATAGCGTCTACAAAATAGGGGATATTTTAAGGCATTTTTATAAAAATTTTTTTTTTTTTTTTTTTTACTAGTAATGGCGGCGATCAACGATTTTTATCGTGACTGCGACATTATGGAGGACACATCGGCCACTTTTGACACTATTTTGGGACCATTGTCATTTTCACAGCGATCAGTGCTATAAAAATGCACTGATTACTGTAAAAATGACACTGACAGTGAAGGGGTTAACCAGGAGGGGGCGCTGTAGGGGTTAAGTGTTCCCTGATTTGTGTTTCTTACTGTGGGGGGGTGTGGCTTAGCGTGTGACGTCACTGATTGTCATTCCCTATTACAGGGAACAGACGATCAGTGACAGGCTCACTAGGAAGCACTGGGAGAGGTTTGTTTACACTTACCTCTCCCCGTTCTTCCTCTCTGTGACCCGATCGCGGGACACCAGTGGCGATCGGGTCCGCTGTTCCTGCAGGGACGGTCACGGAGAAGAGGACTGCGTCGCGAGCGCGCCCGCGGCCCACGGCTGGGCTCTTAAAGGGGAGGTACCTGTACGCCCATGTGCCCAGCCGTGCCATTCTGCCGTCGTACATCAGCGTGCGGCGGTCCTCAAGCGGTTAAAGAGAAGAGTTTTTAGGGATCGTCTAAATATGGATAGATTAGGGGACAGTCGGACAGATTGGGGTAGGGAGTTCCAAAGGATGGGAGAAGCTCTGGAGAAATCCTGGAGGAGGTGACAAGGGAGCTAGAGAGCAGGAGGTCCTGGGAGGACCGAAGAGAGCGGCTTGGTTGGTATTTTGGGTTAGTGATGTAGCTGGGGGCCGAGTTGTGGGTGGCTTAGTAAATACTATCTGTATGGCTGAATTTGCATCACATTTGATTTGCAAGCAGGAAATGACAAATCTGGAGGGGGGGGGGGGGGGGGCTCTCAGTATACCATCTGTGTTTAGAGCGCCTCCAGGTGGCCATATTTAATTTTACAGAAAATGACAGCGGCTGCAGATTGAAAAGGAAAGATCTTTATTGATAACATTCAATTACAATACGACTTGTGTAGGGATTGTGTATATATATATTTATTTATTTCCAATAAAGTGGAGTTACCCTTTAAATCCTCTCAGGGTAGAATATTCGATGTTCTATATTTTGTTGTCAAATAAAATTTAGAACATTTTAACAAAAATTCTCCTGGAACGTTGGCGGGGATTATCGGTCGGCTGAGCCACCTCCAGCTCTAAATGTCGGGATGGAAAGTGCCGACTAATTACACCGCTGGGACAGAGCGCCGCGCACACAGAGGTGAGTCATGACATTTCTGCCCGCTTCCAGCCTGCAAATTCTTTCCACTTTACATTCATCTTTATTCTGGACGCTGCGGCTGGAATCTGGAGAAAGTTCTTCTTTTCTGGCACAATAATAATATGGATCGGAGGGGGAGGGGGGAGAGAGAGAAATGTCATGGAAGGATACATTGTACATCCTTCTATTTCTTATAAATATAAAATCCCTCCTATTGTCTGCAGCATGGCCTTCCGCTAAAACTTCCCCCTTAAATATGAACTCCGGAATAATAAATCCATCGGTCATGTGACTTCTTCTGGAATCTTCTCCCAGATCTGTGCAGTGATCCAGTGTGAGACTTTCTGTAAGACCGATCACTGCTGCCCTCTCTCCTTGTGCAGGGGAACTGGTCTGGTCTCCGCCCCTCCTGTAGTTTTCTGAAGAGGGTGGAGCCTGCTGGGCCCCTCCCACAGCTCTGCTCTTTCTCCCTGTGCAGGGTGACTGGTCTTGTCTCCACCTTCTCATGTAGTTTTCTATAGAGGGTGGAGTCTGCTGGGCCCCTCCCACATCTCCGCTCTCTCCTTGTGCAGGGGGACTGATCTTGTCTCAGCCCCTCCTGCAGTGGGTGGAACCTGCTGGGCCCCTCCCACAGCTCTGCTCTCTCCCTTTGCAGGGGGGTCTGTCTTGTCTCCGCCCCCTCCTGTAAAGGGTGGAGCCTGCTGGGCCCCTCCCACATCTCCACTCTCTCTCCTTGTGCAGAGGGACTGACCTTGTCTTGGCCCCTCCCGCAGTGGGTGAAACCTGCTGGGCCCCTCCCATAGCTCTGCTCTCTCTCCCTGTGCAGGGGGGTCTGTCTTGTCTCCACCCCCTCCTGTAGTTTTCTGTAGTGTGTGGAGCCTGTTGTTCTCCTCCCACATCTCTGCTCTCTCCTTGTGCAGGGGGACTGACCTTGTCTCCACCACTCCTGCAGTGGGTGGAGCCTGCTGGGCCCCTCCCACATCTCTGCTCTCTCTCCCTGTGCAGGATGACTGGTCTGGTCTCCACTTCCTCCTGTAATTTTCTGTAGTGGGTGGAGCCTACTGGGCCCCTTCCACAGCTCTGCTCTCTCCCTTTGCAGGGGGGTCTGTCTTGTCTCCGCCCCTTCCTGTAGTTTTCTATAGAGGGTGGAGCCTACTGGGCCCCTCCCACAGCTCTGCTCTCTCACAGGCTATGTACAGCCCAGTGATGATGTGTCACTGTTACTTTTACAAGGACATATCTGTGTTTAAAAAGTGGATTTATATCTGTTGTAGCTATGGAGGAATATATTTAAAGTGTAAGTTCACCTTTTCATAAAAATAAAAAGGTGAACAACCTACAGACTCCCCAACACCCCCCCCCCCCCCTTTTCCACCCCAATGCACTTCCCTCACTTTAAAACTTTTCTATGCCTCCTCTTCTTTCTCAAGGGATGCCGGGATGGGTCACGTGCCGGTGCTGACCAATCACTGCTCTTTTCCATTCCAGCACCCTCTAGTGTGCTAGATGCAAATAGGTTTAGGTATTAGTGTAGGAAAACTCAGCTTGGCTGGGAGCCAGGCCTGGTGGAATCTGGGTCAGGGTTGAGTGACTCAGGGAGGCTGAATGATTCAACAAGCAGCATTTCTGGTGCCTCCCCCTGTTCTCTAGAACCTTGGAGAAGCTTCTAGAAGTAGTGGGCGGATGCTAGAAGGAGCTTCTTGGCATTTTTTTTATGAGGTCCTGACCAATCCCCACCGGAAAGGGGTTGGAAGGGGGCCTGTTTACCTCATAATTATGCATGGGGCATGCCAGCAGAGGCAGTTGGGTGGAAGATGGAGAAGGAGTGCTAAGGAGGCTGCCGTGCCCCTTGAGGGTGCCCCCTAGTCTTGGGGGGTGACCTCGGGCCTGTGGCTCTGGTGTTGGAGGGACCCCCTACGGCACATAGAGGAATCCTATTCTGGAGGCACGGGAGGAAGGAGAGGACAGCAGGAGCCAATGAGCACGTCCGGGAGATCTCCTGAGGAATCAGTCAGGGGGGGGGGGGCTGGTGTCAGTCTGGAGAGGACTGGTGTGTAGAAGTTAGCCAGGAGGGCTGGTGAAAGGGGCAGCTGCAGCTGCAGCCAGGTGGGTTGGCAGTGCCTGAAGAGGTGGTGCTGGGATCAGTAGCCACAGGGATGTATGCTGGACACTGAACTTTTTGCTACACATTTAAAGGGGGCCTCGGGTTCCTGCCTGTAAAGGGCTATTGCTAAAGTCTGACTGCCTTTTTGTCAGATCCACCAACCAGTATGCCAGCTGGAGTTCTGCAAGCGAGCTAGTGCTGGAGGAAGAGAAGGAGAGTATATAGACTGTATATAGGAAGGCTGTCCCTGAAGTTGTTTGAAGTCAAGTGGGCATCCCATAATTTCCCAATCCCTATCCAAGTTCTAATCCCTCAATAAATAACAAAAACAAACTCACGGACTGTTCTCTGACTTGGAGTGCCTGTGGAAATTCGGTGTGCCTGGCTGTGCAGGGTGGGGGATCCCAGTTCTACTTGCGGCTCCTTAGTGGGTGGGCTACAGAAGAGGAGGAACACAGATGCATTGGGCTGTGTGGACAGTGAAGCCGTCTCACCCACAGAGGTAAGTGCAGCAGAGACGGTTGGGGTAGGTTCATTTTTTCTAAAAAGGTGAACTAAACCTTTTCAATTAATGTTTTTGTTCCCGGAGTTCTGCTTTAATCTGTATAGTCCATTCTTGCACAGGTCGGAGTCCTGCTTTAATCTGTATAGTCCATTCTTGCATAGGTCGGAGTTCAGCTTTAATCTGTATAGTCCATTCTTGCACGGGTCGGAGTCCTGCTTTAATCTGTATAGTCCATTCTTGCACGGGTCGGAGTTCAGCTTTAATCTGTATAGTCCATTCTTGCACGGGTCGGAGTCCTGCTTTAATCTGTATAGTCCATTCTTGCACGGGTCGGAGTTCAGCTTTAATCTGTATAGTCCATTCTTGCACGGGTCGGAGTCCTGCTTTAATCTGTATAGTCCATTCTTGCATAGGTCGGAGTTCAGCTTTAATCTGTATAGTCCATTCTTGCACGGGTCGGAGTCCTGCTTTAATCTGTATAGTCCATTCTTGCACGGGTCGGAGTCCTGCTTTAATCTGTATAGTCCATTCTTGCACAGGTCGGAGTTCAGCTTTAATCTGTATAGTCCATTCTTGCACAGGTCGGAGTTCAGCTTTAATCTGTATAGTCCATTCTTGCACGGGTCGGAGTTCAGCTTTAATCTGTATAGTCCATTCTTGCACGGGTTGGAGTTCAGCTTTAATCTGTATAGTCCATTCTTGCACAGGTCGGAGTCCTGCTTTAATCTGTATAGTCCATTCTTGCACAGGTCGGAGTCCTGCTTTAATCTGTATAGTCCATTCTTGCACAGGTCGGAGTTCAGCTTTAATCTGTATAGTCCATTCTTGCACAGGTCGGAGTCCTGCTTTAATCTGTATAGTCCATTCTTGCACGGGTTGGAGTTCAGCTTTAATCTGTATAGTCCATTCTTGCACAGGTCGGAGTCCTGCTTTAATCTGTATAGTCCATTCTTGCACAGGTCGGAGTCCTGCTTTAATTATCTGACACATTCCCCATAGCGATCCATGGCTCAGCACTCGTGTTGTCGGCTCAGCAGTTTCTTGCGGCAGTGAAGGGGTGAATGATGTGATTGGCGCAGTAATTGCGGGGACGGTTTGGCTCCTTCATTAGGACTTCTGCTGAGCAATCTGCTGCTTCCTGTACTCAGTGCATTAGTGTAAATGGTCCCCCCCCCATCCCCCATCCTCCTGATTGATGCGCTGTGTAATGGATAAGTGGGCGGACACAATGATGACCTCACAGGAGAGGCCGCAATTACCAACAACACAACTCTTCACTGCAAATCCCAACACAGGGTGGAAGTTCATTGACAGCATTTTCTTTTCTTCTTTTTTTTAGGAAATGTTCAAAACCCTTCACATTTTTTTTTTGTCTGCTTCCCCTTGCGGAGATTTTCCTTTACTTCCTGTCCCAGAGACACAGCAGGAGGAGAGAGGAAATCTGCCCAACGTGAGGGATTCCCCTCTTAGCTGTCCCCGGGAAAAAAGGCGTCCGCATCGGAAGGATTCTGCTGACTTCTTCCTCTTGTGAAAGTTGTTTTTCCCGTCACTTTCTGTCCCAGTGACAGCGATCCACAAATAAGGAGAGAAATCCCCCCCAATGCATCATAAACCGCAATAATAAACCTAACAGGATCACTTGTGTACATTCCTTGTACTGATATCCCTGTAACCCCAACACTAATAGTCCCTGTAACCCCAACACTAATAGTCCCTGTAAACCCAACACTAACCCTCCAGGCAAACCTGCTCTTAATTCATCCACAACCCTCCCGTAACCCCAACACAAACCCTACTGTAAACCCAGCATCAACGCTCCCTGTAACCCCAACACTAATAGTCCCTGTAACCCCCAACGCAATTATGGACCATGAAGCTTCCTGGTGGAGTTTCAGTGGGAGGGTTACAGGAGGATTAGTGTTAGGGTTCACCTGGGGGTTGGGTTTGGGGTTAGCGTTGGTTGGAGCACATATAGCAGTAGATAAATTAAGGGCAGATTTGCCTAGAGGGCTAGTGTTAGGGTTACAGGGACTATTAGTGTTGGGGTTACAGGGACTATTAGTGTTGGGGTTACAGGGACTATTAAGTCCCTGTAACCCCAACACTAATAGTAGTCCCTGTAACCCCAACACTAATAGTAGTCCCTGTAACCCCAACACTAATAGTCCCTGTAACCCTAACACTAGCCCTCTAGGCAAATCTGCCCTTAATTTATCTACTGCTATATGTGCTCCAACCAACGCTAACCCCAAACCCAACCCCCAGGTGAACCCTAACACTAATCCTCCTGTAACCCTCCCACTGAAACTCCACCAGGAAGCTTCATGGTCCATAATTGCCTATCAGCATGCCGGGGGTTTTCTACAAAAGCTGAACTCTGGGCACAAAAACTTTAAATATTTTCCTGAAGTGACATCATCACTATCAGGCAGAGACAAGACCAGTCCCCCTGCACAAGGAGAGAGTGCAGAGCTGTGGGAGGGGTCCAGCAAGCTCCACCCACTACAGAAAACTACAGCAGGAGGCGGGGACGAGACCAGTCACCATGAACAAGGAGGGAGCAGAGCTTTGGGAGGGGCCCACCAAGCTCCACCCACTACAGAAAACTACAGCAGGAGGCAGAGACAAGACCAGTCCCACTGCACAAGGAGAGAGAGCAGCAGTGAGCGGTCTTTATTACATGAAGTCTTACACTGGATTACTGCACAGATCTGAAAAAGTCACATGACCGATGGAATTATTTTCCGGGAGTTCCGCTTCAACATACTGCACTATCACTATATTCACACTACACTGACAATAGAATCAGAATAGATTCTGGGAGATAATCTAGGGGAAAAAACAGGCATGGAGACCTTTGCAGTTGATGATAGACTGGGTTACTGGGTCATGAGGATAGACTACTGGCCAGAATTTGCCCAGTATGCTATTGAACTGCGGGGCTGCCCTGCATCCAGCGTGCTTTCAGATAGGGCATTCAGTGCTGACGGAGGTTTTCCGACTGATAAAAGGGCGTGTCTGTCCACAGACTCTGTGGACCAGCTGACATTTATCAAAATGAATCAGTCCTGGATTATCAACAACTATCAAGCTCCTGATGCCCATGTCGCTGATTAAGTGCTTTCTGGATCTGGAATCTCTGCAGGACTTCTAGGCTGCCTTGCTTTGTGGGTGTTGATTTCATCTGGAAGAATTTTTTTGGTGTAGGTTTCATGGGCACACTTAACACCCAAGGAACAATTTTTTCGCACCTTTTTGACAGGTGAATATCATTGCAATTTTTTACAGCAAGGCCTATTTTATCAAGAGTACCTCTATAGGGATACAGTGTGAAGGCACCACAGACACCCAAAGACCATTTTTTCCACACCTGTTACTTCTATCCAAAGTCTGAGGAAGAGACACCAGAATTTATCCCAAAAATCTCTAATTTTGTTCCCAGTGCACTACATTGTGGCCTCATCATACAGACTGGCTTTCCAAGCAGGTTCTATACATACACTAAGTGGTACTCCTGCACTATCACATAAAATAATGAAACAGTGAATATGACAGGTTCTATACACAGTACAGATGTGCCACTTTACAGGCATACTAAGGGGACCCCCAAGGCAC
Organism: Rana muscosa; assembly: GCA_029206835.1. NCBI lineage: Eukaryota > Metazoa > Chordata > Amphibia > Anura > Ranidae > Rana > Rana muscosa. Next base: position 5,317,273 of record JARGYO010005628.1, read on the forward strand.
TATATTAAAAGGAATTTTTCATTGTTTCACTTTAAGCATCAGTAAATCACTGCGCATTAAAAAAATTATGTTTTTTACAAATTTTTATTTCTTTGATACATGTCTCCCAGGGCAGTACCCGGACCCCCACACCTTTTGTATGCCCAATAGTGGCTGCCATTCCATAAGGGGCGCCGCCCCCCTAGTTTGCATGCAGGGTGCCAGACTAATAGCTTGCCATGAGGGCTGTCATTTTTTTAGAAGCACGTGATTAGAGCCTGAGGCTGTAATTGGCTTGTAAAAGGTTATCCTGCACCCGGAACCCTCCCACTTGTGATACTAGTGAATCAACATTCGCCGTCTGTTTCCAGCTTCTCGTCCTGGCCAATCAGGAGAGGAGGCAGATCTAAAGAAGACCAGGTTAGCCCAGTGGAAGCCGCAGCGCCAGAAATCAGGGGAGCCATTGAGGGCTCCATTTGTGGAGTGAGTGCGGACCTGGAGGGGTTTGTTTGCCGCCCCCTCAAAAATGTTTAGCACCAGCCACCACTGACGACCAATAACCTTTCATCTAAGCCCTCAAAATGGGCACTTTTGACTCTTCCAGTTCGGGTCCCATAGACTTCAATGGGGTTTGGTTATTCGGCTTCGAACCTTTGCGATCTTCGAGAGTTATGGAGGGACTCCATAGGCCGAACCGGGGTGTGTTTGGCCTATGTCTACATGTGGCACATGGGAATGCATGGAAAATGTGCAGAAGAGTGCATGCTCTCTGTCGCTCCTGTATGGTGTGAACAGGGCCGGTGCTACCACTAGGCAAACTAGGCAGCTGCCTAGGGTGCACTGCTGCCTAGGGTGCCCGGCCACTGGTGTTCCTACTCTCTTCTCTCTGCAGCAAGCAACCAAGTCTCAGCATCAGCAGTCGGCCGCTGCTCCGTTCGCACATAGTGTCAGAGGCACAGCGGCGGTGGAGGACTGTGCCTGTGTCCCGACACCTGAATGAATGGAAACAAGCAAACATTCATTGATGGGCGCTGGTGAGGCTGCATTTGATGGGCGCTGGTGAGGCTGCATTTGATGGGCGCTGGTGAGGCTGCATTGATGGGCACTGGTAGGCTGCATTGATGGGCGCTGGTGAGGCTGCATTGATGGGCGCTGGTGAGGCTGCATTGATGGGCGCTGGTGAGGCTGCATTGATGGGCGCTGGTGAGGCTGCATTGATGGGCGCTGGTGAGGCTGCATTTGATGGGCGCTGGTGAGGCTGGATTTGATGGGCGCTGGTGAGGCTGCATTTGATGGGCGCTGGTGAGGCTGCATTTGATGGGCGCTGGTGAGGCTGCATTGATCGACACTGGTAGGCTGCATTGATGGGCGCTGGTGAGGCTGCATTGATGGGCGCTGGTGAGGCTGCATTGATGGGCGCTGGTGAGGCTGCATTTGATGGGCGCTGGTGAGGCTGGATTTGATGGGCGCTGGTGAGGTTGCATTGATGGGCGCTGGTGAGGCTGCATTTGATGGGTGCTGGTGAGGCTGCATTTGATGGGCGCTGATGAGGCTGCATTTGATGGGCGCTGGTGAGGCTGCATTTGATGGGCGCTGGTGAGGCTGCATTTGATGAGCGCTGGTGAGGCTGCATTTGATGAGCGCTGGTGAGGCTGCATTTGATGAGCGCTGGTGAGGCTGCATTTGATGAGCGCTGGTGAGGCTGCATTTGATGGGCGCTGGTGAGGCTGCATTTGATGAGCGCTGGTGAGGCTGCATTTGATGAGCTCTGGTGAGGCTGCATTTGATGAGCGCTGGTGAGGCTGCATTTGATGAGCGCTGGTGAGGCTGCATTTGATGAGCGCTGGTGAGGCTGCATTTGATGGGCACTTTATTAAAAAGGTGGGGTATACATAGGCAGGGAACAGGGAGTGGAGCCAGGGGGGACAGCAGCAAAACTAGGTTGCGCCTAGGGTATCAAAAATCCGTGCACCAGCCCTGGGTGTGGATGGAGCTTGATTTGTATTCCCAATGCGCTGTATGACTATGCCGGATGCCAGGCAATGCAGCCTGCCCTGTGCAGATCTCATGGAGGCCGATATTCTGGGGCAGACAATATAAATTTGTTATATAAATTCTAAAACTGGCCAATAACTTTCCATTCATACTTGGATACACAGTAACTGCTGCCCCCGTTCTTTTCTGCTGTGCAGTGCTGCCCTCTAGTGGACTGATTGTGCAGCACTGGAAGGAAGTTCTGATCCAGCACACACTTCCATTGTTATCTTTGGAAATAGATTTTTATCAGAATGGAAATACTCCGGATAGTAGAAGGAACTGCATTGCAGCCTAACTTAGAGTTAATTCCAAACTCTCGCTGGATGACATTTAGCTCCATAAGGCTCATTACCAATCGCCATGATTTTTATATAAAATACTGATCTCGCTTTTTTCTTCCTTTGTTACTTTTCAGTGCTTCTGATCTCCGCCATCCACTTCCTGACTGTGTGCAGAGGCTCCAGTGTCAGCTGCACATCATTTCTCTGGAGGGACTTCCTGATGGCGACAATGGCGGACCATGCCTGGGCAACGTGTGTCAGCACGGCAGCTTGTAGTCTACATTAAGGCTCCGTTCACACAGAGGCGATTTAAATCGTGGGCAGAATCGCATCAATTCTACTGGCGATTCCAGAATCGGGTCGCGTTTGCAATGCCACTATGTCTTAATGGCACCCTAAACACGGTGCGATTTAGGCACGCATTAAATCGCTCTGCAATTGCGCAAACAAAATTGCGCAACTGCTATTCCAGCGCGATTAGTCACAGCAAAATTGCACCGCGTTTTGTCACGATTCGAGGTTGATTCTGCCCGCAATTCAAATCGCCTATGTGTGAAGCTTCAGGGAGCATGTGACCACACCGGAGCACAGCTGGGAGCCAAGGACAGAGCGTTGTCACCCTATAACTGGAAGTGTCTGAACAAGGACCTTCATGGCAGGATCACCAGGAGGTACAGTGGGGGAAAAATAATGATTGGCTCCCCTGCAGATTGTGTGAGTTCCCCCACTTACATAGAAATGAAGGGTCTATCATTTTTACCATAGGTGTATTTTATATGATAGAGACAGAATATCAATCAGAATCCAGAAAAAACACACAATACAAATGTTATAAATGGAGTTGCATTTCAGTGAGTAAAAGTATATTTGATCCCCAAGCAAAACATGACTTAGTACAGTAAAATCTTGGATTGCGAGTATAATTTGTTCCAGGAACATGCTTGTAATCCAAAGCACTTGTATATCAAAGCGAATTTCCCCATAAGAAATAATGGAAACTCAAATGATTCGTTCCACAACCATTTATTTATTGGTCCTTCAGTTTATAGTCCATATAAAAAGATTGTAGCAATGTGATTGGTTGTGTGACCATAAAATGTCCTCCCACAAATGGAAGTCTCCACAAGGGGATTAGAAAGCAAAATCCATCAGGAGCCCCAGAGTATAAAAGAGAAGAGAGGCGCCTCTAAGTGTAGCAATATGTTGCTAAATGTTGTACCTTCATTAAGGCCCCTTTCACACAGGGGGTGGGCATATGCGGTGGCGGTATAGCGGCGCGATTTTCAGCGCCCTATACCGTCGTGTTTAACCGCGATATTCGGCCGCTAGCGGTGCAGTTTTAACCCCCGCTAGCGGCCGAAAAAGGGTTAATACCGCCCGCAAACCGCGGCTACAGCCGCGGTTTGCAGGCGGTATTACCGCGGTGTCCCATTGATTTCAATGGGAAGGAGCGGTATACACACCGCTCCTTCACCGCTCCAAAGATGCGGCTTGCAGGAGATTTTTTTGTCTCCTGCTAGCGCACCGCCTCAGTGTGAAAGCCCTCGGGCTTTCACATTGAGAATGCAGGGGCAGGAGTATTTCAGGCATTATTTATGCGCTATTTTTAGTGCACAAACACCTGAAATACGCCTCAGTGTGAAAGGGGCCTAAATGTAACCATATTGCTACACTTAGGCTGCTTTCACACTGAGGCGCACTATTGCACTAAAAATAGCGCCTGCAAAGCGCCCTGAAAGAGCCACTCCTTTCTATCCAGTGTGAAAGCCCCGAGGGCCGCACTGGAGCTGTGTGCTGCCAGCCGCATCTTTGAGGCGCTGTAGGAGCGGTGAATACACCGCTCCTATAGCGCCCCTACCCATTGAAATCAATGGGGCAGTACGGCCGTAACACCTGCAAACCGCCGCTGCAGCGGCGTTTTGTGGGCAGGTTTAACCCTTTTTGGGCCGCTAGCGGGGGTTAAAATCTCCCCGCTAGCAGCTGAAAATCGTGGCAAAGACTACGGTAAAGGGCCGCTTTACCGCCAGCGCACCAATCGCCTCAGTGTGAAAGTACCCATAGAGGCGCCTCTGTTCTGTTTTATACTCAGTTGTGACATGACGCTACTTGTATATCAAGACATCGCTTGTATATCAAGTCAAAATGTATTGAAAAATTTAGCTTGTCCTGCAAAACGCTCTCAAACCAAGGTTTTACTGTACAGTAGTTTGGCACCATTCCACAGGCAGATTCAATTTTAAAGCGTGACGTGTTTGGTATCTATATACTCGGCTTAACATCATCTTTTATATTTTACAAAAAAAAAAATACTGTATATACTCAAGTATAAGCCGACCCGAATATAAGCCGAGGCACCTAATTTTAGCACAAATAACTGGGAAACGAGTATAAGCCTAGGGTGTCCATCTGCATGCCTCACTGTGCCTTACTTTGCCTCACTGTGCCCAATCTCCGGCGCTGTGTGACTAGACTGACGTTTAACATAGGAGTCTATGGAAGGGGTGCCCGGCTTTGAAAAATTGGTGCTCCCCCAGCCGTAGGTCCTCCGGACAAGAATCTTTGCACACTTGTAGAGGAATAGTGGGGCTACATGTGTGCCAAGATTGGGGTCCAGGGGACCTAGGGCCAGCCGGTACCGGGTCCCCAAAATCACCGGAGAAATTACTGTTTAACATGGGAGTCTATGGAAGGGGTGCCCGGGTTTGAAAAATCGGTGCTCCCCGGCCGTAGGTCCCCCGGGCAAAAAACGTTGCACACTTGTAGAAGAAGAGTGGGGCTACATGTGTAACAAGATTGGGGTCCAGGGGACCTACGGCTGGCCAGGATCAGGCACACAAAGTTGAAGATGGAAACAGACTCGAGTATAAGCCGAGGGGGGCATTTTCAGCACAAAAAAATGTGCTGAAAAACTTGGCTTATACTCGAGTATATACGGTAGGTATTATATTGTGTTTGTGTGTAATAAAATTCTTTAAAGTGTATTTTTTCCAATAAAAAAAAAAGCCGCTGTGCAAATACCACGTGACGTAAAAAATTGCAACACCCCTCAGTTTATTCTATAGGGCCTCTGCTAATAATATTTATATCTATATATAAAATGTTTGAGGCTTCTATGTAATTTTCTAGCAAAAAAAAAAATATTGATTTTTACACGTAGGAGAGAAGTGTCAGGTTTGGCCCGGTAGGGAAGAGGTTAAATGGTTCTGTAAACGGCAATACACATTTTATCTTCATTTACAGTAATCCCCAAACCATTCCAGACCTCGGAGTCAAATGAATATGTGGAAAAAATAGAATCGCGCTAAACCTAAAATGTGACAATATGTATCTGAATAATGGATGTGAACATAAACACATATATAATGTGAAATGGCAGAAAGCCTCCAAGTGATGATGAAAAAAATCATCTTAAAGCAGAGCTCCACCCGCAAATTGTTATTTTTTTTAAAAGTCAGCAGCTACTAACACTGTAGCTGCTGACTTTTAATAAGGACACTTACCTGTCCTAGGCCCCCGCACTGATGGCCCCCCCCCCCCCGATGACGATCCCTCGATCGGTGCAGGTCCCACGCCGCCATCCACACACTGCCCGTTTCCTACTGCGCATGCGCGAGTCTCTCGCCGACTTGTGGATTACACACAATTCCCAGAAAGCAGCGTGCCCCATTCACTAGAAGAGGACGGGGAAGAAAACAGACCGCGGTTACGGAAGAGGCAGATTACGGACTTCCGCATAGCAACAGGTATTTCGGGTGAGTATAAAAAAAAAAAAATTTTTTTTTCTAATTTTTTTTTTTAGGATTTTTTGTGGGAAAATTTTTTTCTGGGTGGAACTCCACTTTAAATGAATAATCAAAATACAATCATAAATAAAAAATTAAAAAAGTGATAATTAAAGCGGTTGTAAAGTCACAAACTTTTTTTTTTTCTAGTTACCTGCAAGGGAAAGGCATAATGAGCTAGTATGCACCGCACAATAGCTCATTATGAAATACTTACCTTAGAACGAGGCATCGTTAACTCACCTGGTCCACGCCAAGGGAGGTGACATGTTGCCCCGGCGTGTCTTCCGAGTATCGCGGCTCCAGCGCTGTGAGTTGCTGGAGCCGCGATGTCTCACTCCCACGCATGCGCACGGGAGACTTCGTTCCGGCGAGGTCCGGCATCTGCCGAGCCTTCAGCCCGAGAATCCCCTGTGCGCATGCGCCGCTGCTGTCAGCGGCGCATTGCGAGGGGAATATCTCCTAAACCGTAAAGGTTTAGGAGATATTTTTTTTACCTACAGGTAAGCCTTAGTATAGGCCTTATTATAGGCTTACCTGTAGGTAAAAGTACCAAAATAGATTTTACAACCGCTTTAAGTCCATAAATTTCATGAATGAATAGTCTGTCTGTGACATCAATAAGTGATATAATCAGGGCTTTTTTTCAGGGGGAACGCAGTTCCGGCACCTCTAGCAATGAATGTATGTGATAGCAAGGAGTGCTGGGGTGTGCTGGAGGGTCTATTGATGCTGGCTGCTGGGGAATCTATTTTTGTATGGAGGTCTATTGTTGCTGGGTAGCTTTATTGTTGGTGATGGGGGGTGTTATGTTGCTGGGGGGGTCAATTGTTGCTGGGAGGGATCTACTGTTGAGGGAGAGGTCTATTGTTGCTGGCTCCTGGAGGGTCTATTGATTCTGGCTGCTGGGGGTCTATTGTTGCTGGGATGGTATTTTGTTGCAGGGGGTCCATTGTTGCTGGGGGGAAGTCTATTGTTGTGTGGGGGATCTATTGTTGCTGGATTGAGGTCTATAGTTGCTGGGGGGTCTACTGTTGCTGGGGTGGGGTCTATTGTTGCTTACTGCACTCTATTTTACTGTCTTTCTTGTTATCATTAATAAATTCAGTGCAAATCACTTAGTAGCACAAGATGATACTTGGTTCTGTATTCTCTAAAAGGGTTGGTACTGGGAGGTGGGTAGGAGGTGGAAGGAAGGGACAGTGCTCAGAGGTGGGTAAGGAGCGGAAACGAAGGGCAACTCAGAAGGGGGGAGTTCCTGCACCTATTCTCTGAGAAAAAAAGCCCTGGATATAATCCACCCGTGCACAAATCCTTGAACAAGTGAAGTCCAATCTCTTCAGATGTGGAAAGAAAACCAATGTGATGTCCGCCAACCATGAGACAAAATAGTCTGCTTACCAGAGCCCCGTGGTCCCCCGTTACGGAGGACCCGGAAAAGCCTTTAGTAAATCACAGCTGTAATATGGCAACACGAGGACCCACGGCAGCGTTAATCAGCATACTCCATGGTGGTAGAGACCAATTGGCGATGATGTGGCATGTAAAAACAAAGTGTAATATCTTTAGCGTTTTATTAAAAGTCAACAAAAAGTTACACTTACAATGTTAAAATGACAAATAAGCCTTAAGCCTGCTGCGCCGGCCAGACGCAAGCAGGCAGACCCGTCCGCCTGGAAGTACGAGCGGTAGTGGATGGTGACGTCAGCGCGTCGCTCGTTCCGCCCTACTAGTTTCGTGATAGGTCACGTCGTCCAGGGGCATGAATGAATATGTCATTTAGGATGAGGTCCCGCGATGTGACGCACATATTAAAAGCCGCGGTGGCGTCACAAAATCCACCGATAAGCTGATTAGGAATTGCAGCTCTTTTCACACACAGTCCACTATTGTTCCAATTACCTGGACAGACCAACATTGATGAATAATATAATGATCATCTTCAATACTTTGTTACAAATCCTTTGCAGTCAATGGGGGTTTATTTCCTAAAGGTAAATAGGCTGTACATGTTGCAAGGGAATTTTCTCTTTTCCTGGTGAATGTGATAAAAAAAAAAAAACACTTTGAAAAGAATACCCAATCACATGCAAGGGGAATTTTTTTTATTTTTGCTTGCATGTGATTAAGTGATAAAATTCAGAGAGCCTCGCCTCATGCTCTAGTCTAAGCTAAAGGAAAATTCCCTTGCACAGGGAACAGCCTATTTTCCTTTAGTAAATCACCCCTCCATTGGCTGCTTTGCATATAGTGCTCATAGACGTGGTCCTATGCTGGGCTCCCTCCCTGGTGATCCCTTGCAAGGCCTACACTGCTTCTGTCTTTAGCTGGTTCTTGTTCATTTGTTCATTGATCTTTCCATCTTCATCAAGTGAAATAAATAGAGGTCAGCTGTGGCGGTGCGTCCATAGAGGGCGCCGCCCCTCCCCCCCCCTCTCCTGCACCCGTCAATCTCCAATAGATAGATTCACGCATTGGATGAATCTATCTATTGTTGCCGCTGCCGCCCCCTGTTCAGGTGTCCGGCCCCTTGTCGGGCACCGGGCATCTGAATTACAGCGGCGGCTGTGTTTTCGGAAGTGCCTGATTAGAGCCGTCGGCTCTAATAGGCATCCTTATTAGAGCCGTGGGCTCTAATAGGGCTTCCAATTTGGTAAGCACCAGGCGCACTGCTGTGCGTTCCCTGCTTACGTAGTGCTGTGTTAGGGAAACGATTTATTAATTTCCCTAACACTGACCCGCCTCTCAGCCAATCAGGTGCACCGGGTCTGGTTACCCAGTGTCACCTGATTGGCTGAAGTGACAGGCGCTGTAATTGGACCCCTATCAGGCGTCCGTTCATAGCAGAAGAGGACAGGAGAAGATATCGAGGACTGGGAGAGAGCGTGGAGGACAGCGCTGACCCGAGACAGGTAAGTGCCGGCCCGGGGGGGCACACTGGCAGAATTTGATTAGGGCAAACTGGCGGCAATTGATGGGGCACAATTGATGGTTACAGTACCTGCGGTTGATGGCACAGTGGTGGCAATTCATGGGTACAGTGGTTGCCTTTGATGGGCACAGTGGCAGCGTTTAATGGGCACAGTGGTGGCAATTTATGGGTACAGTGGCTGAATTTGATGGGCGCAGTGGCTGCATTTGATGACACAGTGGCTGTGTTTGATGAGCACAGTGGCGGCAATTGATGGGCACAGTGGCGGCAATTGATGAGCACAGTGGCGGCAATTGATGGGCACAGTGGCAGCAATTGATGAGCACAGTGGCGGCAATTGATGAGCACAGTAGCTGCGTTTGATGGGCACAGTGAGGCTGAAATTTATGTTTTGGTTTTTTTTTTCAGTTTGTTTGCGCCCCCACAAAAATTTTGAGCACCAGCCGCCACTGGAGGTCAGGGGACTGACTCGGCCACTGAAGAATATTCTACTTCATCGTTGCCTTCAACAGCTCTTGGGTTGCCCTTTGCAGTATACTTTGCGTCAGTGTTCTGTCCTGTGAAGGGACGTCCCATCGGTTTTGCAGAATTTGGTCCAATCCAGGCTGATAATACACAGTGACCCTCTACATCTCTTGAATCACTCTGCTGCATCTGTCAGAACTCATATCATCAATAAAAATGAGACCCGGGTCCATTGGCGGCCAGAACACTGCCTCCACCATGCTTCACAGATGTGGTGGTCTCTTTCGGGTCACGACACACTCATGGCTCCTCTCTGTAACACAATTCATTTGTTTTCTGAGACTCTGAAAAAACTATAAAGATTTTCATGTTGGTTTATAAAGATATCCAACCATTACACCCGGGAAAAAAAAATCCCAAATGTTCAGGTTGAAGTCAAAGGTAGGACTTGAACCTATGTAAATGCACTTAGTGGCCCGGATACTTAACCAGTACTCTATAAGGATTGGTAGCTGAGAGTTAACAAATGTTAGCCCTTATAGGGTGGGCTGCCAAAGAAATCTACCCAACATAAAACCAAATAACGAGATGTGGTGACCATCAAAAGGGTTGGCTTGGAGGTTAAGCTCATGGATTATGGAGTGTTTCCTCTGTAGTATGGAGCTGGCCCTGGTTTGAGCCCTGGTGAGCCCTTCCTAAGATGTGCCTGTAGTTCTCTTAGGTGTGTAGAGGATGATGTTGTGTAAATGATACTTTGTTGAGGGATCAAACAGAAAGAATGTTTTATGAAAAATGTAACAAGCCACCCAGCTTCATTTGGGTGTCTTGGTTTTATATATAATTAGTTATTTCTGAGCATGCTCAGCAACAACACAAGTTAAACGTTCCCTACAATCTAAGGACTGAAGGCGGGGACACAAGGCAACAAAGTGACTTGTCCAAGGTCACAAGGAGCCAACGTGTGGTTGAAACCCCACGTCTTCAGGCTATACTGGCTGTCAGAGTACTTAACCTGTAAACGGCAGCCCCTTCGCTGGTGAGAACCAACATGGGGATTTGAACCCATGTCCTTGAGGAAGTCTCCCATGGCTACTCTGGCCATCAGAGTACTTAACCTAAAGATATATAAAGATATTCAACCATTACACCAGAAAAATATTTTTCCAAATGTTCAGGTTGAAGTCAAAGGTAGGACTTGAACCTACGTAAATCCCTGTGGGAAGCACTTAGTGGCCAGGATACTTAACCAGTACTCTACAAGGATTGGTGGCTGAGTTTGGACAAATCTTAGCCCTTATAGGGTGGGTTGCCAAAGAAATCTACCCAACATAAAACCAAATAATGAGATGTGATGATCACCAAAAGGTTTGGCTTGGAGGTTAAGCTCATGGATTATGGAGTGTTTCCTCAGTGTAGTATGGAGCTGACCCCGGTTTGAGTCCTGGTGAGCCCTTCCTAAGATGTGCTTGTAGTTCTCTAGGGTGTGTAGAGGATGACGTTGTGTAAATGATACTTTGTTGAGGGATCAAACAGAAGAATGTTTTATGAAAAATACAAGCCACCCAGCTTGATTTGGGTGGCTTGGTTTATATATAGAGCGATTCAGTTACTTCTGAGCATGCTCAGCAACAACACAAGTTAAACGTTCCCTACAATCTAAGGACTGAAGGCAGGGACACAAGGCGACAAAGTGACTTGTCCAAGGTCACAAGGAGCCAACGTGTGGTTGAAACCCCCACGTCTTCAGGAAGTCTCCCATGGCTACGCTGGCCGTCAGAGTACTTAACCTGCAAATGGCGGCCTCTTCGCTGGTGAGAGCCAACATGGGGATTCGAACCCATGTCGTTCAGGAAGTCTCCCATGGCTACTCTGGCCGTCAGAGTACTTAACCTGCATGCTATGGCTGCATCACCTGGATATGTGATAACTTGTTCCCATCTTAAAGTTTTCATTGCTAAAGCGGATAATGAGAAAACTCTGACTATTCAGGACAGGTTACAGTGGTTTTTCCAATGGGTTGGTGACTTTTGGAACAATGCTCAGAGGGAGTTAAGGACTTGTTCAAGGAGCCGACATGGGGATTCAAACTTTAGGAAGTCTCCCATGGCTATGCTGGCCGTCAGAGTACTTAACCTGCAAATGGCAGCCCCTTTGCTGGTGAGAACCAACATGGGGATCCGAACCCACGTCTTTCAGGATGTCTCCCATGGCGATGCTGTCCGTCAGAGTACTTAACCTGCATGCTATGGCTGCATCACCTGTATACGGGGTAACTTGTTCCCATCTTAAAGTTTTCATTGCTAAAGCAGATAATACTCGGACTATTCAAGACAGGGTACCGTGGTTTTTCCAATGGGTCGGTGACTTATGGAAAAATGCTCAGAGGGAGTTGAGGACTTGTTCAAGGGGCCAACATGGGGATTCAAACCCACATCGTTCAGGAAGTTTCCCATGACTACACTTGCCATCAGAACACTTAACCTGCATGCTTTGGCTGCACCACCCGGAGTTGTGGTAACTTGTTCTCGTCTTAAAGTTTCCACTGCCAAAGTGAATATTGAGAAAACTCATAGAATAGCCCACACAGGTTACGCAGTTTGTTCCAATAGGTTGGTGGTTTAGGTCCATGGTGGTCTCTCTGGAACAATTCTCAGAGGGAGTTAAGGACTGAACATTGGGACACAAGGCAACAAAGTGTCTTGTTCAAAGAACCAACATACAGTTGGAACCCCACATCTCCAGGAAGTCTCCCATGGCTTTGGCTACCTGTCAAAATACTTAACCTGCGAAGGCCCTTTTGGTGGTGAAAACCAAAGTGGAGATTTGAACCTAAACTTCAGGAGGTCACCCATGGTTAGCAGAGTACCTAACCTGCATGCTATGGCTCCTTCACCCATCAATAGATCAACTTGATCCCATCCTTAAAGTTTTCATTGCTAAAGAGACTGATGAGAGAACTCATAAATCAGCCCCGGCAGGTGCTCGGTGCCCGGTGCTCGGTGTTCGGTCCGATGGGTTGGTGGTTTAGGCCAAATGATTGCCTCTCCAAAGCTTGTTTGCGTTCAAGTTTAAATCCCAGATCCAGCTTGTTAAATCCTCATTTCTTTTCATTGACTTTGAATATGAAAATAGTCGCCTCAATGTAATATATGAAAGATTCTCACATACATTGTATGCTTACAATCATAATGTGACCGTTACACCCAGCAATGTTGGTGACTGTTGTCAATGCTTATAGGGAGTCAAGGATCAGATTTGAACTTAGATCTGCTACAGGAATAATATAAATATCATTGTAAATAATTTGGGCTCACAAATAATAGAGCATTACCTCCAGCTAGCTTGACGATGACCCGAGTTTGAGTCACAGAACTTCCTGAGATGTTGTTGGTCATCTAATATGGGCGCAGATATGTTTATGGAAGATCGAGGAACGTATTACATAGCAGACCGGTGTATATAGAATGTCCTGGTATAGGATGACATCATACGTGGGGAAAACACAGGAGAACAATTCCCAAAGTATAACTAAAGACAAAACTTTTTTTAGCTTTGTGTGGAGAGGAGAGGGATTAGAGCCCCTGTTAGGGAGAGTCACCCCCTCAGTTTGTCCTGTTTACAATTATCACCGAAAGTGAAAGAAAATCCCAAATTTTGGGTTGTCACCAGAACAGGAATAGAGGGGAAATCTTCCAATGGGGTCACTATTCAATATAGGACATTTTTGGTTTTGGACTTGGATACCCTTTAAGGCCAGGTTCACATATGTACAGGCGGCGGTCGGCAAGCGGTTAAGGCCAGGTTCACATATGTGCGGGCGCGGTCCCAGCATGGGGTCCTGTACGTTCCATGCTCACCGGTTCAGGTGTGAATCAGGTCTGATTTTTGACTGAATTTGAACCTGAACCGGACCCAAAAGACGCACAGGACCCTTTTGGAATGCGGACCAGACCTGTGCGAACCAGCTGTGTTGCGAGCCCAGGCACACTTGCATGTCATGCGAATTGGATGCGGTGAAATCGCATCCAATTCTCACATATGTGAACCCAGCCTAAGAAATGCTGCACAGTATTGCATGAGCGGTAACGCACTGCAATAGAAAGGACAGGTCTGTTGGGGGCCTATAATGACCGCTGGCCTTGGTCAGCTCAGTCTGGTCCTGTGATGAGGTCATCGTGGCGTAGTCGATGACACGTAGACACGGATATCTCCATCTATGGCATTGTGAGGTCACCGTATATCTCACCTGCTACTATATACTGCTGACGGGGGTCTCACCTGCCACTAATGTCATATACAGCCCCAGGGGTCTCACCTGCCGCTATATACAGCCCCAGGGGTCTCAGCTGCCGCTATATACAGCCCCAGGGGTCTCAGCTGCCGCTATATACAGCCCCAGGGGTCTCAGCTGCCGCTATATACAGCCCCAGGGCTCTCAGCTGCCGCTATATACAGCCCCAGGGCTCTCAGCTGCCGCTATATACAGCCCCATGGGTCTCACCTGCCACTATATACTGCCCCAGGGGTTTCAGCTGCCGCTATATACAGCCCCAGGGGTCTCACCTGCCACTATATACAGCCCCAGGGGTCTCAGCTGCCGCTATATACAGCCCCAGGGCTCTCAGCTGCCGCTATATACAGCCCCAGGGCTCTCAGCTGCCGCTATATACAGCCCCAGGGGTCTCAGCTGCCACTATATACAGCCCCAGGGGTCTCAGCTGCCGCTATATACAGCCCCAGGGGTCTCAGCTGCCGCTATATACAGCCCCAGGGGTCTAAGCTGCCGCTATATACAGCCCCAGGGGTCTCAGCTGCCGCTATATACAGCCCCAGGGGTTTCAGCTGTTGCTATATACAGCCCCAGGGGTCTCAGCTGCTGCTATATACAGCCCCAGGGGTCTCAGCTGCCGCTATATACAGCCCCAGGGCTCTCACCTGCCACTATATACAGCCCCAGGGGTTTCAGCTGCCGCTATATACAGCCCCAGGGGTCTCAGCTGCCGCTATATACAGTGCAATGTACAGATAGTCAGATAAGTGGAGGTGACGCTGGCTAATTGGCAGATGTTGGATGATAATCGTATCTCTGTCCCAATTACTGGAGATTGTCAGTATCAGTGAACACAGCCCTGGAAAACATTATTTCCTGTTCAAACATCTGACCAATGACAGCGGGGGAGGGGCAATGCAAAAATAAAATGACTTCCAGACAAAAAGACTTATATATGGTATATACAGAGTTGTATTGGTCTCAGCTGCAGCTATATACCGCCCCAGGGGTCTCGGCTGCCGCTATATACAGCCCCAATGGTCTCAGCTGCCACTATATACAGCCCCAGGGGTCTCGGCTGCCGCTATATACAGCCCCAGGGGTGTCACCTGCCACTATATACAGCCCCAGGGGTCTCAGCTGTCACTATATAATGCCACAGGGGTCTCAGCTGTCGCTATATACAGCCCCAGGGGTCTCAGCTGCCACTATATACAGCCCCAGGGGTCTCGGCTGCCGCTATATACAGCCCCAGGGGTCTCAGCTGCCACTATATACAGCCCCAGGGGTCTCAGCTGCCACTATATACAGCCCCAGGGGTCTCGGCTGCTGCTATATACAGCCCCAGGGGTCTCAGCTGTCACTATATACAGCCCCAGGGGTCTCAGCTGCCACTATATACAGCCCCAGGGGTCTCGGCTGCCGCTATATACAGCCCCAGGGGTCTCAGCTGTCGCTATATACAGCCCCAGGGGTCTCAGCTGCCGCTACATACAGCCCCAGGGGTCTCAGCTGTCGCTATATACAGCCCCAGGGGTCTCGGCTGCCGCTATATACTGCCCCAGGGGTCTCAGCTGTCGCTATATACAGCCCCAGGGGTCTCAGCTGCCACTATATACAGCCCCAGGGGTCTCAGCTGTCGCTATATACAGCCCCAGGGGTCTCAGCTGTCGCTATATACAGCCCCAGGGGTCTCGGCTGCCACTATATACAGCCCCAGGGGTCTCGGCTGCCACTATATACAGCCCCAGGGGTCTCAGCTGCCACTATATACAGCCCCAGGGGTCTCAGCTGCCACTATATACAGCCCCAGGGGTCTCAGCTGCCACTATATACTGCCCCAGGGGTCTCAGCTGTCGCTATATACAGCCCCAGGGGTCTCAGCTGCCACTATATACAGCCCCAGGGGTCTCAGCTGCCACTATATACAGCCCCAGGGGTCTCAGCTGTCACTATATACAGCCCCAGGGGTCTCAGCTGCCGCTATATACAGTGCAATGTACAGATAGCCAGCGTCACCTCCACTTATCTGACTAATTGGCAGATGTTGGATGATAATCGTATCTCTGTCCTAATTACTGGAGATTGTCAGTATCAGTGAACACAGCCCTGGAAAACATTATTTCCTGTTCAAACATCTGACCAATGACAGCGGGGGAGGGGCAATGCACAAATAAAATGACTTCCAGACAAAAAGACTTATATATGGTATATACAGAGTTGTATTGGTCCCCATAGACGTGCGCAAGGGGTGTGCCAGGCGTGCCTGGGCACACTCTAATCCTGGGGTTGGCAACCCATCAATCTAGCGATCTACACCTTGATCGTGGGCAAGTGACAGGTAAACCGCGATCCTTCTTTACCGAGAGGAGAGGTGGCGGGGGTGGAATTTAGTGGAACTGTTGTAGATTTTTCTCCTGCAGCAGCTGAAAGTAGGCTTCTCCTCCTCTCCCTCTCACCGTCATTCAGCTGCCACAGGAGGAAGATACAGACGGGTTCAACTAAATTCCACCCCCGCCACCTCTCCTGTCCCTGTTCCTCTTCTTACAGTTGCCCGGGTCCCCCTGCGTACTTCCCCCCCCCCCCCTATTGTTTCAAGATGGAGAGCGGGGAAGAGGCCGATAAAAATGTCACATGCATGTGTGCTGGAGCTTTGGAGGTGCGCACCCTAATGCAATAGGCTGCGCACACCTATGATTGGTCCAAGCTGAAACAAATGTAACTTTGTATAAAATATTCATACCTGGATATTCTTTTTCTTTACTTCAGCCCTGGAAGATTTACCCCCCCCCCCCCCCCACCTTTCATGACCAGGCCATATTGTTGCTATTCAGCACTGAGCTACTTTAACTGGTAATTGCAACACTGCACCCAAATGACATTTATATCATTTTTTTCACGCAAATACAGCCTTCTTTTGGTGGTATTTGATCACCTCTGCGGCTTTTTTATTTTTTTGCAATATAAACGAAAAAATACCACACATTTAAAAAAAAAAAAAAAAAACAATATTACTGCTATAAAACATATCCAGTATAAAAAATTCAAAAATCTAATGTCTTCATAAATTTAGGCCAATATGTATTCTGCTACATGTCTTTGTTAAAAAAAAAATCCCAATAAGTGTCTCAAAAGATGGGAAATATTCAGGATTTTTTTTTTTTTAATACTACGAATGGTGGTGATCAGCGACTTAAAGTGGGACTGTGATAATGTGGTGGACAATCTGACACTAACTGACACTGGGGGGGAACTGACTAACTGACACACTGACATCACCAGTGACACCAATCCATTGATCAGTGATAATACTATACACTGTCACTGTACTAATGACACTGGCTGGGAAGGGGTTAACAATTAGGGGCGATCAAAGGGTTAACTTGTGTGCCTAACAATGTGTTCTGTGTGCTGCTTTTACTAAGAGATGTGTCTGTTTTTACTCCCTGCTATCCAAATCATTTGGTGGAGGGAGGATTATGGTGTGGGGTTGTTTTTCAGGGGTTGGGTTTGGCCCCTCAGGGGTTGGGCTTGGCCCCTTAGTTCCAGTGAAGGGAACTCTTAAGGCGTCGGCATACCAAGACATTTAAGACATTTTGGACAATTTCATTCTTCCAACTTTGTGGGAGGAGTTTGGGGACGGCCCCTTCCTGTTCCAACATGACGGCCCACCAGTGCACAAAGCAAGGTCCATAAAGACATGGATGAGTGAGTTTGGGGTGGAGGAACTTGATGGGCCTGCACAGAGTCCTGACCTCAACCCCATAGAACACCTTAGAGGGGAGACTGCGAGCCAGGCCTTCTCGTCCAACATCAGTGCCTGACCTCACAAATGCTCTTCTGGAAGAATGGTCAAACATTCCCATAGTCACCCTCCTAAACCTTGTGGACGGCCTTCTCAGAAGAGTTGAAGCTGTTCTAGCTGCAAAGGGCAGGGCCAACTCAATATGGAATCCTACGGACTAAGACTGGGGTGCCATTAAAGTTCATGTGTGTGTAAAGGCAGGCGTCCCAATACTTTTGGCAATATAGTGTATATATACACACACACACACACACTGTATATTCAAGGTATACATTCTAACATTATTAAGACATACAGTGGAATCTTGGATTACGAGGATAATCCGTTTCAGGAGAATTCTCGTAATCCAAAGCACTTACATATCAAAGCGAGTTTTCCCATTGAAGTCAATGGAAATGAAAATAATTTGTTCCGCATTGACTTCAATGGCATGCAATACTGCATGTGGCCAGAGGTGGGGGGGGCGCCGGAGAGCCTCGGAAACACACGGAAAGGCCCGAGGATGGTTTGGCTGACCTCGGAAAGGCTCGGAAACACCCGGGAATGGAGTATTTCTGAGTATTTCCGAACGGCTCTGATCGGCTCTGCTCGGCTCCGGGCCAAATGCGGTACTGCAGGCCCTATTAGCTTGAATTCTTCACGTTTTGCGAGACAACGCTTTGCAAACCGAGTCAAGATAAAAATAAAAAAAAGTGCCCGTCTTTCAAAATGCTCGCTAATCGCGTTACTCGTAAACCGGGGTTCCACTGTGTGTGTATGTATGTATATATATATATATATATATATATATATATACACACACACACACACACATACATACATACATATACATACAGGGCTGTCTTAATGCATGGGCACCCCTGGGCAATGCCCAGGGGCCCCAGGTGCATGGGGGCCCACGATAATCTTGCATTACATAATACTTGCCAACTGTCCTGGATTTTCAAGGACAGTAACACCTTTTTACTAAGCTGTCCCTGGATGGCTGTGCACTGGGCAGCAATCCCCCCTGTACTGTGCCCTCCTGACCCCCCCCCCCCCCCATGTATTGTGCATTTCTGCCTCCCCTCCTGTACTGAGCCCTTTGTGTTAATTAGTACTTGATTTATGGCATGTTTTCTTATTGTTTACAATCAATAAAAGCACTAATAAATATATGTTTAATTCTATAAACTATTTATACTTTCATTCTTAAGAGCAGGTGCATAAATTAGTACTTACTTTTCCCAGGGGCCCATGATGCTATTAAGACGACCCTGTATATATATACACACACACACACACACATACTCTGTATATACAACATATTGTATACATTGTAACAATATTAATACATGTATTTATTTAGTAACAAAGTATACTAAGCCTGTCCGTAGGATGTGAATTTTGCTCGGGGTTTGCTGGGTCTCCATACTTGGAGGGCGTCTCATGTGCACTTCTTTCAGCGGCGCCTGTTTATCACATACGTTGTATTTTTGTTGCTCTCAGTGCAAAATAATAATTTTATTCATCTTATCATGCTGGCGCACATACCGAAAAATCGATTTTGGGTTTACATAGAAGATACGGATTATCTGGGTGAAATATTCCGTGCTGCTGGACCGTGCGGTGGAAGGATTGGTGAAAGCCGGCATTCCTCCTCTGCATAGAGCTTCAGATGGTCCTCATTATAGTTGATGCATTTATTGATTTTTTCTCTTTTTTTTCTTATATTCATGTTTTTTCTTCCTTTTAAATCAAAATGGGAGGTTGTCATCCCGGACGAGCCCCCCCCCCCAAAAGAAACATTAAAAAAACGGGAGGTTATTGAAATTGTGGACTGTTCCCGGATAGCTGAACGCTTGTGGGTACCACCAGATTGAGATTTGGGACTATCCCTCGATTTTGATATTACTGCATGTCTTTACCGGTCCTGAAAGCCTCAACAATGTAAATACTAAAATTATATTACTCTATTTTGTAAAACTAATAAAAACAATTGAAAACAGAAATATTCACTCCCGAGCTCCGGTGTACAGCTGACTACATTCCCGACGTTTACATTCAGGATTTTCCATAATATGAACCCTGATTGGTGGTAATTGGAGGTAATGTAAAGATCTACAACAACCGGAGATGTACGGAATCCGATAGTCGCGGAGCGCGGCGGAGGGACGCGCCGTCCATTGTGCTCGGCTGGATGACATTCCTGACATTAAATTGGAGCCGTTTTCCACGAAGAAGATGTTGGTGGGATAAATGATATTTTCTGTAAATATTTAGGAAGCCGTGACCAATCAGAAGGCCGATGACATCATTTACACAAATTGCATTACTTTTATATTTCAGAACTAAATCCAATTTTTTTTATTTTAAAGTAGATAATTAGCAACCCGAGACAAAGCCTTTCTTGTGTGGAACAGACAGCTGTATGTAGCTGTGAATGAGCATTTGTAGTCATGTGCACCACACATCCCATAGTCCATCTTGGGAGCAAGAAAGAGAGGGTGGCTATGTTCCTACATACAGGGGGACCAAGAAAGGGGGGCTACATTCCTACATACAGTGGGACCAAGGCAGGATGGCTACATTCCTACACATACAGTGGGACCAAGGCAGGGGGCTACGTGCCTCCATACAAGGGGACCAAGGCAGGGGGGCTACGTTCCTCCATACAAGGGGACCAAGGCAGGGGGGCTACGTTCCTCCATACAAAGGGACCAAGGCAGGGGGCTACGTTCCTCCATACAAGGGGACCAAGGCAGGGGGGCTACGTTCCTCCATACAAGGGGACCAAGGCAGGGGGGCTACGTTCCCCAACATACAGTGGGACCAAGGCAGGGTGGCTACATTCCTACATACAGTGGGGCCAAGGCAGTTTGGCTACATTCCTACATACAATGGGGCCAAGGTAGGATGGCTACGTTCCTACATACAATGGGGCCAAGGCAGGATGGCTACGTTCCTACATACAGTGGGGCCAGGGCAGGATGGCTACATTCCTACATACAGTGGGGCCAGGGCAGGATGGCTACATTCCTACATACAGTGGGGCCAGGGCAGGATGGCTACATTCCTACATACAGTGGGGTCAGGGCAGGATGGCTACATTCCTACATACAGTGGGGTCAGGGCAGGATGGCTACATTCCTACATACAGTGGGGCCAAGGCAGTTTGGCTACATTCCTACATACAGTGGGACAACGGCAGGGTGGCTACATTCCTACATACAGTGGGGCCAGGGCAGGATGGCTACATTCCTACATACAGTGGGGCCAAGGCAGGATGGCTACATTCCTACATACAGGGGGGCCAAGGCAGTTTGACTACATTCCTACATACAGTGGGGCCAGGGCAGGATGGCTAGATTCCTACATACAGAGGGGCCAGGGCAGGATGGCTACGTTCCTACATACAGTGGGGCCAAGGCAGGGTTGCTACATTCCTACATACAGTGGGGCCAAGGCAGAGTGGCTACATTCCTTCATACAGTGGGGCCAAGGCAGAGTGGCTACATTCCTTCATACAGTGGGGCCAAGGCAGAGTGGCTACATTCCTACATACAGTGGGGCCAAGGCAGAAAGGCTACATTCCTTCATACAGTGGGGCCAAGGCAGGGTGTCTACATTCCTACATACAAGGGGACCAAGGCAGGGGGGCTACGTTCCTCCATACAGTGGGACCAAGGCAGGGGGGCTACATTCCTACATACAGTGAGACCAAGGCAGGGTGGCTACATTCCTACATACAGTGGGACCAAGGCAGGGTGGCTACATTCTTACATACAGTGGGACCAAGGGAGAGTAGCTACGTTCCTACATACAGTGGTGCCGAGGAAGGATGGCTACATTCCTACATACAGTGGGGCCAAGGCAGCGTGGCTACATTCCTACATACAGTGGGGCCAAGACAGCGTGGCTACATTCCTACATACAGTGGGACCAAGGCAGAGTAGCTACATACCTACATACAAGGGGACCAAGGCAGGGGGGGGGCTACATTCCTACATACAGTGGGGCCAAGGCAGGGGGCTACATTCCTACATGCAGTGGGACCAAGGCAGGGTGGCTACATTCCTACTAGGCTTGTGCAATTCATTTCGTAACGAATCGAAATTCGTCCGAATTTAGCAATTTTCGGACATTCGAATTTCCGAACAAAGCAATTACGAATAAAACCGAATCCGAAATAATAATTATATCACAAATAGCTAATGCCGAATGTCTTCGGCATAATTCGTATTCGTTATGAAAAAAGTTACGAATCCATTCGAAGCACAATAATGCTCTCTGCTTCTCCCTCACCGTGCTGAACTCCCTCTCAAAATGGTGTACAGGGAACATGCGCATGCGCGGGGACTCAGGGACGGACGTGTGCTGACCGGGCTCCCGACACCCCGACCCACCGGAGCGAATAACAGTGCAGGCAGCGAGGTCAGAGAGCCAGGACCAGATCCACAGGAGACCCGGGGAGGTGATGACTCGGAGGGCGCAGAGCCAGCCACGAAAGGGACAGTTTAGGCAGCCTACAGCCCAGAGGAGAGCGGGGCCTTCCCCCACAGCACAGCCGCAATCCAAGATGGCGCCCGGCAAGCCAGACACACGAGGCAGCACAGCAGCTAAGTCGGATGGTACATCACAGAGAGGGGGCAATCAACTCAATCCGGAGCCACCCAAAGACCCTTTTTCATCTCAATCCTCAGGAGAGGGGGAGGCTATCCAGCTGGGTGAGTCACCTTTGCATTCTTTATCCCCTGCTATGTGTTCTGACGGCCAGGAATCAGTGAACTCCCCTGCTTCCTCTATAGATAGTAACATGGCAGATCTTACTGAGGCTCTTTTTAGCCGGTCTGGCCAGGACTTACCACCTCCCCAGCTGGCACATTACTCCCCAGATGCTATACTGCTGGGTCGGTTCTCCACCATGCTGCAGCAGGAACTTTCTAAGGCCTGCACGCTGATTACCACAGACCTCAAAAAGGATATCCACAGCCTAGGCGTACGTTTTGAGCATATTGAAACCAAAGTAGATAATACTATTAAAAAAGTCAATCAGAACTCGGCCATGGTCACTGACCTTCAAGACAGATTGGAGGAAGCGTTCACGAAAATCGAAGATTTGGAGAATCGCTCACGTAGATACAATTTACGCATCCGTGGACTCCCTGAAACTCACACAGATTTGGAGGGGGCTATAAAAGACCTAATGAAAACCCTCATTCCTGACATTACAGCTCCCCAAATGGAAGTGGATCGCATTTACCGAGCACTAACAGCCCCAAGATCTGACGGATTGCCACGCAACATTATTGTCAAGCCACATTACTATCGCGTCAAAGAAAAGATGATGTTTGCAGCCCGTAATAGACCAGACTTGTCGCTGTTTGGAGCTCCAATACAGCTCTTCACCGACCTGGCCCCGTCAACAGTCCAAAAACGCAGAACCCTGCGACCACTACTACAGCAACTTATGGATAAGCAGATCAAATATAGATGGGCGTTCCCATTTAAGCTGTCCTTCACATATAAGGGAAAGTCCCACTCATTTTCCACGTTCCAGGCAGGGGAGGCCCTACTGCTCGAGCTTGGTATCGTCACTCAGGACTCTCCGACTTCGTCTCCCCCACGCCGGGATAACCGTCCACTTTCGCCAATGTGGCAAGAACGCACGCGCTCTCAGGCCAGAAATACTCGTCGGAACACTTGAGACTTGTTGCCATTTTTCTGCCCTTTCCTGGGACCTGCTGGTTTTTGGTCGCATAGGTCTGGCCCGGGCTCATGATGGACTATGAGCTGGATGGGGCCATCATACCTGTGCTCTGTTCACTGAAGTTACCTGGTTTCCTGGCCTTTATAATGACTGTCAGAAGGTTAATCTTTTGCCTCATAGAACCCCACCTTGTTTGCCAGAACCACAGTATTCTTGAGACTGGGGTTTTTACCTGGCACAGTGTGTAGATGCCATGTTGGGTTGTGGCTTGGGGGCAGGAACGACCGATGGGGACCCTTCCTGCCCTTCAGACGTCGCCCTGGGGAACATGTCTTACTACAGTTAACCTATTATGCCATGCTGTGTCGACTGGTTTATGTTATTTTTGATTGACCTCGCATGACCTGTTTAATTAACGCTTGTTCGAGTTGGGTCGGGGTGGCTACACATGCCACCCAATTGCGAGACTACCTATTCTCTGACGAGGATGGTACCCTTGCACCTAATGTGCCGGATTTTGTCTCCGGCGGGGGTTGTTCCCCATGCTTTCATATATCAGTTAAAAATGTTTTATTCTTGTTTTCTGGGCCTAAGGCCCACGAGTGTTTTTCTTTGTCTTGCTGTATTTCTAACACCTTTTCTTTTCCTCTTTTCCCCCTCTCTCTTGCGAGCCTCGGTTTGGCACCCTCCCCCCGTATCAAGGTCCGAAGGGTCGGGGAGGCTGATAGACTTTGCTCCAGTGGCACCGACCACCCCATTGACAACGCAAGGTAAGAGTGCTCTGCCCTGCCACGATGGCCACGACATACAACACTGACTACTCCATAGTTAGCCACAATGTACATGGTTTTAATTCCCCTGCCAAGAGGACTAAAGCATTTCAGTTCTATCACAAGCAGAGGGCTGATGTCCTTCTCTTACAAGAGACTCATTTTTCACACACCTCAACTCCTCGTTACCTCAGTGCGAAGTATCCGCAGTTTTATCTCGCAGGGGGATGGGAGAAAAAGGGGGGGGTAGCTATCTGTTTTTCGAAACGGACCCCTTTCGTCCCTGTTACTGTTGTTAAAGATAAGGGGGGTAGGTATATTATGGCAGTGGGGCGGCTCCACGACAGAGAGGTTTCCTTTATATCATATTATGCCCCAAACACTGGACAGCCGGAATTCTTTAGCAAAATGCTTCGAATTCTGGTGCCCAAGGTCCAGGGTCAGGTGGTAATGGGGGGTGATAGCAATATTCCCTTGGATAGAATTATGGATAAGTCTGACTCCTCTAAACCAATTTTGAAACGCCCACCAAATGGGAGCAGCAAAGTGGCGCGCTTATTTCACTTCCACGATCTTATTGATAGCTGGCGTGAAAATAACCCCACGGTCAGAGACTTCACGTACTTTTCGCAGGTACATCATACTTATTCTAGGATAGATCATCTTTTAGTACGTACGCCTTTACTCCCATTTATTAAGACAGTCAAAATTCTGTCTACCCCTTGGTCGGACCATTCCCCGATCAAACTCTCTATCACAGGACTGTGGACCAAGTCAAAACCCTCCCCGTGGAGACTCAATGTGAGTCTGCTGAATGACCCTATAATCTTTGTGGAAATACAAAAGGAAATACGAGAATACTTTAGACTTAATAAGGCTGCAGACACGTCCCCCGCAATAAACTGGGTGGCTCACAAAGCTGCGATTCGGGGCATTCTATTACAAGTGGCAACTAGAGTGAAACGGGACAGGGAACAGACGATTAAGAAACTGGAGATTAAACTAGAGGACTTAATGAACGAACAACATGGGAATCCCCGGATAGATATAAGGCACAAAATCGATGAAGCCAGACTAGCTCTTAATATTAGTCTGACTACGCAAGCGGAGAAACATATCAGTTGGTCCAAACATAGGTTCTACACTATGGGGGACAAACCGACCACAATGCTAGCTAGAAAACTGGTCCCTCGACCATATACGCCGACTTTACCCAAATTGAGATTATCCACGGGCCTTACCACCCAAAACCCTGAAAAGATTATAGGGGAATTTCATAAGTTCTACGCTAAGCTGTATGGGGCGCAAAATACGTTTGATCCATCTGGAGCAGACGCGTTCTTCCACAACTTACAGCTGCCCACACTGACACAGGCCCACGCGGAGCTGATGGACAGAGCTTTCACGGAACTTGAAGTCACGGCCGCAATCAAAACACTGCATCCTACTAAAGCTCCGGGGCCTGACGGCTTTCCAGGCCACTATTATAGAAAGTATCAGGATCTCCTCACCCCTCACTTATGCTCCTACTTTAACGACCTGTGGAGAGGTGGTAGGCTTCCCTGCCATGAAAATATGGCGTATATAAGCGTCATTCCGAAACCGGGTAAGGATCACGGGGATTGCATCAATTACCGCCCGATTTCTTTAATCAATATGGATCTGAAAATCCTAACTAAAATATTGGCCCACAGACTCAATACCTTTCTTGAGTGCTATATTCACCCTGATCAGGCTGGTTTTGTCCCGAATAGACAGGCATCAGATCAAACACGTCGGTTAATTAATCTCGTTTCGGCAGTTCAGTCTGATTGGGACGGCATAGGACCCAGGAGGGGAATGTTGCTTTCATTGGACGTCCAGAAGGCGTTTGATTCCATTTCCTGGGAATATCTATTTGACGTCCTTACCCGCTATGGATTTGGGTGGAGCTTTCTGGATCTCCTCCACATATTATATGATTCCCCGAGCGCTTCACTAATGCTCAGGGGATATACTTCTCAAACATTTCCAATCTGCAGAGGAACTAGACAGGGATGCCCATTGTCACCGCTATTATTCGCACTGGCGATAGAACCACTTGCGATCAAAATTCGTTCAAGCAGGGATGTTCAGGGAATTTATTGCGGGGACTATGAACACAAATGCCTACTCTTTGCTGACGACCTATTGCTGACCTTGACTTCGCCAATTACATCCCTACCCAACTTATATGCAATCTTGCAACCATTTTCTGTCTTATCGGGGTTGACAATTAACCATAGTAAATCAAGGGCGCTGAATTTGTCATTGCTGAGCTCCACCCAGACGACACTTGAGCAAACATTTCCATTTCAATGGGAATCAGATGCTCTTCCTTACTTAGGTATACATTTGACCTCATCTGTTGGCACGTTGTACAAAAGGAACTATCCTGCCCTTTTTAAGCGACTGACAGATGATTTGTTTAAGTGGCAGGTTCATCCACCGTCGTGGTTCGGCAGACTACACTCAATAAAAATGAATGTTCTACCCCGATTGTTATATTTTTTCCGTACCTTGCCGGTTTCCTTGACCCGTAACGACCTTCAACAATTTCAGAATAAGGTACTGCAATTTATTTGGGGAGACAAGAGACCTAGGGTGAATAGGAGTACCCTATATGCGTTAAAACAGAAGGGAGGCCTAGGCTTGCCTGATTTCTTGAAATATTTTTATGCTGCCCAGGTGGCACAACTCACTAGGTTCCATTCCCAACGGGCACCGGCCATATGGATGGCCATGGAATCCCACTCTTGCCTTCCCACTCCAATTTCTCACATTTTGTGGCTCTCTATTAAAGAGCGACCTGCTATATTATGCCCTACTTTATCAATGTCTTTGGAAATATGGGACAGACTATCCAGATCTCACAAATTTAAATCTCCTCATTCTCCACTGGCACCTCTACTACGCAATAGAGCTTTCACCCCGGGTCTCACCCCCCTGACATTTGAGTGGTGGACCAATAAAGGTCTCCTACGCATAGCTGACTTATGTGATCGCAGGGGTATGCTACCTGAGAAGGTATTGACTGATAAGTATCTTATGCCTCCAGCAGAGAGTTTTAGATATGCTCAGGTTTCACATTATATGCAAACCCTTGCTAGAAAGAGTGACCTCGCAGTTCTTACTCCAATGGAGTATATGTGCCGTAACTATGACAAAATCAAGGGTCATCTGTCCGCTGTCTATTCGATGTTGTTGAGCACATCGACAAAGCTGAACTATATGGTCCACTGGGAGACCGATCTGAAGGAAACCCTGGAATTGGACGACTGGCATAGGATAGCAGAGACAGCCTGTCGGTCGCTCATCAATACATCCATAATAGAGGCGAACTACAAGGTTCTGCTAAGGTGGTATATGGTGCCGGCCAGGCTGGCGACTTTTATATCGGGGGCAACCCCGTTTTGCTTTAGAGGTTGTGGCCAGGTCGGTACCACCTTTCATATATGGTGGACATGCCCCAAGGTTCGGAGGTTTTGGATCCGGGTATATAATTTCATTTACTCCCTCACTCAGGTTAACCTGATTAAGTCAGCTAAACAAGCATTATTAGGGAGTGGAATAGCAGAGGCCTCCAAGAATTGCAGACGACTCTTGATATTTATATTCATTTCAGCAAGGATAACCATCGCTAGGAACTGGAAATCGGCGGCTCTGCCATTTGATCAGTTTAAAGGTAAATTGTCTTGGTTGATGCTGAACGAACGGTTGGCGGCATTGGCTCAGGACAAAATGAAGCTCTTTCATAAGGTGTGGGACCCTTGGCTTCATTACCTCACTAGTGACCCCGGAGGACCTCCAGCTTAACATTGTTTTTTTTTTTTTTTCTTTAGGGGCGTCGGGGTGCTTGATCGAGGCTCCTTCCCTCCCTCCCTCTTTTTCCCTCTTCTCAACTATTCTTTTTCTTGCTTTGTTTCCTTCCCCCCTATTTCCTTGCTTCTAATTTCTTAATGAATGTTAGTTTTGGAGTCAGCCCCAGGCCTTAGAGGTCTGCACGACTCCCTGCTTTCACCGGTTTATAAGTAATTAATAGGACCATTGTCGGTCTGAACTGCACTGAGGGTTGCCCGCACAGGCTGGGGAGTCGAACCCCCCCGACAAGCAGATGGGGGGACGGCTCCTCTGGGCGGGAAGTTCACCAGTTGAAACCCGAGATGTCGGGGGGAGTTGGTGGTTCAGGGGTGCAGTAGTTTTCTGCAAGATATCCAAAAGTGCCATTACGCTCCAGCCCATGTTAGAGATTCTTCAGCAGATTTGTTTTTTTGTTTGTTTTTTTTGGGTACTATAACGTGGGCCCCTGGGCGTTATGATTC
Source organism: Rana muscosa (assembly GCA_029206835.1). Taxonomy (NCBI): domain Eukaryota; kingdom Metazoa; phylum Chordata; class Amphibia; order Anura; family Ranidae; genus Rana; species Rana muscosa. Next base: position 5,345,623 of record JARGYO010005628.1, read on the forward strand.
TAATGAATGGAATCCCAGAAGCGGTAATATGACTGTACAGTGTCTTGATGTATATTTTTTATACTTTTGTATGACGAAACTTTAATAAAAAGATTGAAACAAAAAAATGGTGTACAGGGGTGGAGCCTATAGCCGCATGTAAAAAACGAAAGTAAAATACGAGATTTCGAATCGTTACAAATAACCGCTATGTATTTAGAAAAGTACAAATCCATTCGAAGCACATTAGGCATAATAGGCAGCGTCGTTGTGAGAGAGACACGGAAAATTACGAATCAACAAACCCCAAAAAAGTTAGGAAAGTAGGAGTTGTGTTCAGAATCAACGAAAAACAATGTACTCTACCGAAAGTACGAATTATAAATCAACTAAAAATAAGGCTTTACATTAATACGAATCATTCCGATTCAACGAAAAATGACGCTTGCGAAAATACGAATTAGTCCGAACACGAAAAATCCCGTCTAGCAAAATTACAAACGATTACGAATCAACAGGACCGAAAAGAAACGAACCGAAACTAAACAAATTTTTCCGTTGTGCACAAGTCTAATTCCTACATACAGTGGGACAAAGGCAGGGTGGCTACATTCCTACATACAGTAAGACCATATAGAAAAAACGTAGCCACCCTCGAACTGGAAGTCGGATCACAGCAGCAAAAAATAAAATGGAATATGTAGATTTGGAGGAGGCTGAGAGCGATAGAAGGGACTATTTTGAGCTAAGAATACATTCTTGAATCGGCCATGTACATTAGTGCAACGTGGTGTCGTTCATTCTGAATGGCCAACGCATATAGACTGCTGGACAGTCAGCCAGTGCCCAACCAACAGGTCAGTGACATCTGTCTGTCTGTCCCATGCGTTGGATTTTTTCTGCAAATTGTTGGCCTGCATTTGGACTCAGTTTGTATGGATTCTGATCAGACCTCTCTCTGCTATTGTCAGTCACTGGTCTGAGTATCTGTCTGTGGAAATTATACTGTAATATACAGGTCCTTCTCAAAAAATTAGCATATTGTGATAAAGTTCATTATTTTCTGTAATGTACTGATAAACATTAGACTTTCATATATTTTAGATTCATTACACACAACTGAAGTAGTTCAAGCCTTTTCTTGTTTTAATATTGATGATTTTGGCATACAGCTCATGAAAACCCAAAAATCCTATCTCAAAAAATTAGCATATCATGAAAAGGTTCTCTAAACGAGCTATTAACCTAATCATCTGAATCAACTAATTAACTCTAAATACCTGCAAAAGATTCCTGAGGCTTTTAAAAACTCCCAGCCTGGTTCATTACTCAAAACCGCAATCATGGGTAAGACTGCCGACCTGACTGCTGTCCAGAAGGCCATCATTGACACCCTCAAGCAAGAGGGTAAGACACAGAAAGAAATTTCTGAACGAATAGGCTGTTCCCAGAGTGCTGTATCAAGGCACCTCAGTGGGAAGTCTGTGGGAAGAAAAAAGTGTGGCAGAAAACGCTGCACAACGAGAAGAGGTGACCGGACCCTGAAGAAGATTGTGGAGAAGGACCGATTCCAGACCTTGGAGGACCTGCGGAAGCAGTGGACTGAGTCTGGAGTAGAAACATCCAGAGCCACCGTGAACAGGCGTGTGCAGGAAATGGGCTACAGGTGCCGCATTCCCCAGGTCAAGCCACTTTTGAACCAGAAACAGCGGCAGAAGCGCCTGACCTGGGCTACAGAGAAGCAGCACTGGACTGTTGCTCAGTGGTCCAAAGTACATTTGGAAATCAAGGTGCCAGAGTCTGGAGGAAGACTGGGGAGAGGGAAATGCCAAAATGCCTGAAGTCCAGTGTCAAGTACCCACAGTCAGTGATGGTCTGGGGTGCCATGTCAGCTGCTGGTGTTGGTCCACTGTGTTTTATCAAGGGCAGGGTCAATGCAGCTAGCTATCAGGAGATTTTGGAGCACTTCATGCTTCCATCTGCTGAAAAGCTTTATGGAGATGAAGATTTCATTTTTCAGCACGACCTGGCACCTGCTCACAGTGCCAAAACCACTGGTAAATGGTTTACTGACCATGGTATTACTGTGCTCAATTGGCCTGCCAACTCTCCTGACCTGAACCCCATAGAGAATCTGTGGGATATTGGGAAGAGAAAGTTGAGAGACGCAAGACCCAACACTCTGGATGAGCTTAAGGCCGCTATCGAAGCATCCTGGGCCTCCATAACACCTCAGCAGTGCCACAGGCTGGTTGCCTCCATGCCACGCCGCATTGAAGCAGTCATTTCTGCAAAAGGATTCCCGACCAAGTATTGAGTGCATAACTGAACATAATTATTTGAAGGTTGACTTTTTTTGTATTAAAAACACTTTTCTTTTATTGGTCGGATGAAATATGCTAATTTTTTGAGATAGGATTTTTGGGTTTTCATGAGCTGTATGCCAAAATCATCAATATTAAAACAAGAAAAGGCTTGAACTACTTCAGTTGTGTGTAATGAATCTAAAATATATGAAAGTCTAATGTTTATCAGTACATTACAGAAAATAATGAACTTTATCACAATATGCTAATTTTTTGAGAAGGACCTGTATTGTATATTCCTGGTGGGTTTTTTTTTTGGGGGGGGGGCAAACAATTACCACCACCGCCAGCACCTCAAACCCCCCAGTCCCCCCCTCCCCCGCTCACTGTCTTACCCCATCTAGGTGGAAGGTATCGGCCAGCGGGCATCTCCTCCATCTCGGTGGCCGTGCGTCTCCTCCCCTCCTCCTAGGCTTCCAACCCTCTGTAAACTGACCATGGTAATCATGGCTGCTGAGCCCTGACACCATGGTCAGTTTTCGTGCCTCCGTCATCCGCAGCCTTGCTGTCTCTCCTTTCTGCTCATGTCCTCCTCCCCCCGCCCCTCCCTGCCTGTCATCTCTTGTGTCAGGGTCCGCCCCACGTGCTGCTGCTGTAATAACATGATTTACTGTATATAATCTGCTCTGTCTTCTAATGATATGTCCCCCTGTGTGTGTGCGCGCTATATAAAAAAAAAAAGCCGTATATACCTTATCTGTGAGCGCTAATCAGCGGTCACGGGACGCTCCGACTCTCGCCTCCTCCCCTCCAGACTGACATCAATGGGGGAATCTCAGCCCCTCCTGCTGCATCTGTCACATGGAGAGAGGAGAGATGTGGCGCGTCACGTGACCACTGATCAGCGCTCACAGATAAGGTATGTAGCAATACCCCTGAAGGGGCCGCTGGTTTAAGATTTGGGCCTGCCGTTACCTTTCACCACACTCGTCTCAGGGGTTCCTCTTGAAGAGCTCTTATGAATGCCTACACCAACACTTGGTTTCTTTTTCTTCAAGAGTTTTATTATAACAGTTCCAACAGAGGGATAGGAGAGGTTCAGGTACCTTGCTTTGCGGATCACGGGCACAATCCTAGATCCAGAGGACAAATCAGTTCCACGCTGGATTCAGCAACCACCGGATAGGCCTACTCTCACTGGCCTAGCAACGGGTGCGAAGCTCGTTTAAAGTCTCTGCCACAGACATGATGAGTGTCGTCAAGTCATTCCACAATCTTCCGCCACAAGATCGTGTAACCACACTGACACTTTGCAAAAGATCCTTCAAAAGTACACAGCTCACGGTGCCAGAATCTTTCAGCCAGCCGGCAGCACCGTGAGGCAAACTGGCCAGGATGCGTCCTTCAATTGAGTCCCCAATTGTTCAGCTTCTTCCCTCAGGCAAGACCGCGTAGGACCATCCCTGGACTAGTAGGCCCCAGCAACTTCTGGGCCTACTTCTCAGTTGCAGAGCCTCGGGCCAGCAGGCCCCCGAGGCCGAAATTGGCTCGCACATCCCTGAGGCCAGGAGGGCCCTCAGGTCAGGATCCGGCAACAAACCCCGATAGAGCAGTCTCTGTCTCTTAAGTACCCACTCCCAGAATGCACAGCGGGTTGACCACACCCCCTGAGCCACTTCTGGGAAATGAATACCCAATACACCTAGCCTGCTGCATTTCCAATCTTAAGCCTGTGGTGACAGCGACACCTACTGTCAAGTTGAAAACGTGCAATCCAGCTAGACTGAAACAGAGCCAACAATTTAGCATAATTCTTTCTGAGCTGAACTACAGCTCAGACAACTAAATTTAACGCATAGCGCATACCCAACAGGGGCAGGACGCTACAGGTATATACAGCTTTTTTTTTAATATAGCACCCACACAGGGGGACATATCATTAGAAGACAGAGCAGATTATATAAAAGTAAATCATGTGGGTTAACAAACCCTTTAAACGGCATGGGGCCCATAGGCAGGTGCCTACTCTGATTTGGTAATCCGGCACTGGGAAATTGTTGAGAATACCTGTAGTGAGTGGAGATTAATGGCCGATAACGTCAGGCTAAGCACAGTTCTCAGTTCTGTAAGAGATTGAATTGTCTGAGCCGTTAGACCGATGATCAGTGTCAGGGGTCACAAGCCAAGGTCGGTGCAGGAGAAGAGTTTCGTAGTCGGGGTCATAAGCCAAGGTCGGTGCAGGAGAAGAGTTTCGTAGTCGGGGTCATAAGCCAAGGTCCGTGCAGGAGAAGAGTTTCGTAGTCGGGGTCATAAGCCAAGGTCCGTGCAGGAGAAGAGTTTCGTAGTCGGGGTCACAAGCCAAGGTCGGTGCAGGAGAAGAGTTTCGTAGTCGGGGGTCACAAGCCAAGGTCGGTGCAGAAGAGTTTTGTAGTCGGGGGTCACAAGCCAAGGTCGGTGCAGGAGAAGAGTCGTAGTCGGGATCACAAGCCAAGGTCGATGCAGGAGAAGAGTTTCGTAGTCGGGGGTCACAAGCCAAGGTCGGTGCAGGAGAAGAGTTTCTTGGTCGGGGTCACAAGCCAGGGTCGATGCAGGAGAAGATTTTCGTATTCGGGGGTCACAAGCCAAGGTCGGTGCAGGAGAAGAGTTTCGCAGTCGGGGGTCACAAGCCAAGGTCGGTGCAGGAGAAGAGTTTTGTAGTTGGGATGACAAGCCAAGGTCGGTGCAGGAGAAGAGTTTCGTAGTCGGGATGACAAGCCAAGGTCGGTGCAGGAGGAGAGTTTCGTAGTCAGAGTCACAAGCCAAGGTCGGTGCAGGAGAAGAGTTTCGTAGTCGGGATCACAAGCCAAGGTCGGTGCAGGAGAAGAGTTTCGTAGTCGGGATCACAAGCCAAGGTCGGTGCAGGAGAAGAGTTTCGTAGTCGGGGTCACAAGCCAAGGTCGGTGCAGGAGAAGAGTTTCGTAGTCGGGATGACAAGCCAAGGTCGGTGCAGGAGGAGAGTTTCGTAGTCAGAGTCACAAGCCAAGGTCGGTGCAGGAGGAGAGTTTCGTAGTCGGGATCACAAGCCAAGGTCGGTGCAGGAGAAGAGTTTCGTAGTCGGGATCACAAGCCAAGGTCGGTGCAGGAGAAGAGTTTCGTAGTCGGGATCACAAGCCAAGGTCGGTGCAGGAGAAGAGTTTCGTAGTCGGGATCACAAGCCAAGGTCGGTGCAGGAGAAGAGTTTCGTAGTCGGGGGTCACAAGCCAAGGTCGGTGCAGGAGAAGAGTTTCTTGGTCGGGGTCACAAGCCAAGGTCGTTGCAGGAGAAGATTTTCGTATTCGGGGGTCACAAGCCAAGGTCGGTGCAGGAGAAGAGTTTCGCAGTCGGGGGTCACAAGCCAAGGTCGGTGCAGGAGAAGAGTTTCGCAGTCGGGGGTCACAAGCCGTGGTCGTGCAGGAGAAGAGTTTCGTAGTTGGGATGACAAGCCAAGGTCGGTGCAGGAGAAGAGTTTCGTAGTCGGGATGACAAGCCAAGGTCGGTGCAGGAGGAGAGTTTCGTAGTCAGAGTCACAAGCCAAGGTCGGTGCAGGAGAAGAGTTTCGTAGTCGGGGGTCACAAGCCAAGGTCGGTGCAGGAGAAGAGTTTCGTAGTCGGGGGTCACAAGCCAAGGTCGGTGCAGGAGAAGAGTTTCGTAGTCGGGATCACAAGCCAAGGTCGGTGCAGGAGAAGAGTTTCGTAGTCGGGATCACAAGCCAAGGTCCGTGCAGGAGAAGAGTTTCGTAGTCGGGATCACAAGCCAAGGTCCGTGCAGGAGAAGAGTTTCGTAGTCGGGATCACAAGCCAAGGTCGGTGCAGGAGAAGAGTTTCGTAGTCGGGATCACAAGCCAAGGTCGGTGCAGGAGAAGAGTTTCGTAGTCGGGATCACAAGCCAAGGTCGGTGCAGGAGAAGAGTTTCGTAGTCGGGATCAGAAGCCAAGGTCGGTGCAGGAGAAGAGTTTCGTAGTCGGGATCACAAGCCAAGGTCGGTGCAGGAGAAGAGTTTCGTAGTCAGGGTCACAAGCCAAGGTCGGTGCAGGAGAAGAGTTTCGTAGTCGGGGGTCACAAGCCAAGGTCGGTGCAGGAGAAGAGTTTCTTGGTCGGGGTCACAAGCCAAGGTCCGTGCAGAAGAAGAGTTTCTTGGTCGGGGTCACAAGCCAAGGTCGGTGCAGAAGAAGAGTTTCGTAGTCGGGATCACAAGCCAAGGTCCGTGCAGGAGAAGAGTTTCGTAGTCGGGGTCACAAGCCAAGGTCGGTGCAGGAGAAGAGTTTCGTAGTCGGGATCACAAGCCAAGGTCAATGCAGGAGAAGAGTTTCGTAGTCGGGGGTCACAAGCCAAGGTCGGTGCAGGAGAAGAGTTTCTTGGTCGGGGTCACAAGCCAAGGTCGATGCAGGAGAAGAGTTTCGTAGACAGGGTCACAAGCCAAAGTAAATTCCAAGTAGCAATAGCGGTAGCTCGAGGCAGCAGGCAGGATAGGAACCACAATAATCTGGCAACAGGAAGTGGAGAGACATGGCTTATATCAGGAAGTTCATGGGAGGAGCAAAGAGTTCAAGGTTCAACAGAAATGAAGACACAAGGCAGGGTTGTCCAATGGATCAGGCAGGACACTGTGCAGCATTTCAGGTAGCTCAGTGAGAAGAATCATTACCAGACACAGAAGCAGTCCCAGGTTCAAGTCCAGGCCCTGACACAAATTAATGTTATTTAATTTCATTAAACGTGTGTTTCAAAGCAAATGTGAAGGTAAAATTGACAGGTAAAACATAGAAATATAATCGTAAAAGCACTAAATTAACATTAATTACATAAATATTAGGTAGTAATTATTAAAAAAAATTAAAGGGGTTTTTGGCAAAATGAAAACACATTTTCATTCAAAAGGGAATGGAGATATTGTTATAACTATATGGGTTAAGAAATAAGATTACTGAACTAATAAAAAAATAATAATATTACGTTGAATAAACAAAGTACTACAAAAAAAAAGAAGATATAAAAAGAAAAAAAAAGGGGGGGGTGATAAGGGAGGGGGATATGGAGGATGAAGTCCTCCTGGCCGGGCATCACAGCCGAACAAATATGCCAGAGATTAAATACAGAGTAAAGTGTAATCAAGGTTAAAGCGGAAGTTACATTTTTGGGTGGAACTCCACTTTAAAGTGGTTGTAAACTCAAAAAAACAAAACAACCCGCAAGACAAAGGCATGATGAGGTAATATATACTAGCTCATTATGAAATACTTACCTTAGATCGAAGCTGTTGCAGCGGTCCCCACACACCGCGGTGACCGGCGACATGTCTCCCAGAGTTATTTCCGGGTTCCCATGCTCTGGCGCTGTGATTGGCCGGAGCCGCAATGACGTCACTCCCACGCATGCGCGCGGGAGCCGCCGGACACGGCACGGCTCCTGAAGAAAGGGGACGAGCAGGCCATTTCTTCAGTGCACATGTGGCGATGGCGTCAGCACATGTAGATACAGTGAATATCTCCTAAACGGAGCAAGTTTAGGAGATATTCACGGTACCTACAGGTAAGACTTATTATAGGGCTTATTATAGGCTTCCCTGTAGGTAAAAGTGATGTAACAGTGTTTACAACCACTTTAAGAACTGCATTATAGTTCAACCATGGTGTCCATATATTGAGATATTGTGTATCTTTTAGAATAGATAGGTAAGTAATCCGGCACTGTGTACATTATAGAATTGATTGAAAATGGACATACTGTAGTTAGTGGAGAAACCCTTGTTGGGAAGCACAGAGGTCAGACGTTTCTTGTAGGTGGTGATCAGGTTTCCACACATCTCAGGAGAGATTTTGGTCCACTCTTCTTTAGACCCCTTTCACACTGTGGCAGTTTTCAGGCGTTTTAGCGCTAGAAATAGTGTCAGGAAAGGCTGGATAGAGGAAGGAATGTTCCCCGCAGACTAACTCCTGCTCCCCAAACTTGTGTCAAAGAAGCTGCGTTGGCGCGTGCTAATGTAGGTTAGCGCATGCGCATCAGCGTGCACGGCGCACCATGTGATCAATTAAGTGCCTATTTAAACCAGATCAGTGCACAGACCCGGTGCTGCCTTTTCTACAGCGTTCCCGTGAGACTCCTCTTTCCTGTAACCTGCATCTGATTCCTGTTACCTACCCGGCCTGCTCTGACTACTCCTGCTCTCCGCCTGCATCGACCCCGAGCCTGAACATTGACTATTCTCCAGCCTCTGAACCTGTACCTTATCTGACTGTCCTGTGTATGACTCGGCTTGCCTGACCCTGCCTCTGCCTTCCAGTCCGCGGAGTTCGCCTCCTGTCCCGCCCGAATGTGAAAGCCCAAGTGCTTTCACACTGGGGCGGTGCACTTGCAGGACGTCAGAAAAAGTCCTGCAAGCAGCATCTCTGGGGCGATTTGGGAGCGTTGTATACAGCGCTCCCAAAACGTCCTGCCCATTGAAATGGGCCTGAAAAGTGCTTCGGAAGTGCTGCAACACCGGCGCTTTTAACCCCTTCTTCGGCCGCTAGCGGGGGTTAAAAGCGCCCTGCTAGCGACCAAAAAGCGCCACTTAAACAACACTAAAGCGAGCCCAAGTGTGAGAGTAGCCTTACAGATCTTTTCTAAATCCTTAAGGTTTCTTGGCTGTCACGAGGCAACTCAACGTTTCAACTCACTCCATAAATCTTCTATAGGATTAAGGTGGCCATGGCATGGCCAATTGCTGTTTGACTGAAGTCATGCATTCTGTCCTGTTGAAGAAGGGAAACTGCTGGGAAATGTTGTTTCACCCTGAGTGAAGGATTGATGGACTTTTGGACTGCAGCGACTCTGGGGTGTTTAGTTAGGTAGAATAAGCTGTGGCAAAGAGGTCAAGTTCTCACCTTAAAATTTGAATAAAGGACTGAAAAGTACCCAAGGATCGTTCTGAATATGCTGGCCATCAGGTGGCGTGAGAGTGCCAGCCTGAGCGAGCCATTGTTCACATTATGCAAATATTGATAAGAATTGGCAAGTAAGTTTCCTTAAGTTTGCTATGGAAAAAGGGTGTCACCCTCAAAAGGGGGTGGGGCTCAGTTTCATCTGTACTCATGTTTAGATATGTCATAGGGTGCATTTACACTGCTTTGCTGCTCTCGGCTGAGGGTAATTAATATTTACTCAACACTCACTTATGTATATATTGCACTGTGTTATTGTAGGGATAGGATGTATTTCTGTTGTCCATTTCTCTCTTTCAGGTGTTCCTGCACCCATTACGGTAAAGTTCGTGAAGTCATTCAAAAATTAGCGAGGTTAGAGATACCGGAAGGGCCAGAGTTTTTTCTTCTGCATCTATCGGAGATTCCATGGGTTACATACAGGTACTCAATTCTGTGTCATTTAGTGAATGCTGCTAAAGCATGCATGCCATTAAAATGGAAACAGAAACAACCTCCTACTGTGAACATGTGGCTTCAAAAAGTGGAAGAAGTGAACAGAATGGAAGACCTAATATGGACAAATAGGAAAAAAAGAGATTTATTTAAAAATGTGGTCACCGTGGAGTCGTTTCATAGCCTCGGGGGTAGGGAGGAGGCCAGCAGATGGAGAGTAGGGGGTGAGGAGAGAGAAGGAGACGATGGGGGGGGGGGGGGGATATAGTACAGGGAGTGGTAATGGACCATAACTAAAAAGGAGGAGATGGATCATTATGGGACAATATTCAATAAGGGCTATGGGATAGCGTCGTCCTTAGCTCAGATATGGGGGAAAGATACGAGGGGAGGAGACAAGAGGGGAGGGATATATTTTTCTATATGCCCTCCCCCAGTCTCCATCTTGACTATTGTGATTTGACTAGTTGTCTCGCTTGATCCCTCCTACCTCAAGTGGATATTATTTTGGAAAGAGGGAGTCAGTAGGATATGTGTAAATTGAATTCATTAATTTATATTCGGTGATATATAGAGTATGAGGCTATGCTTATTTTATATGAGGTTGATTTATCCACTTGGCTCCTTATATGACGTTGTTATTTGGCTCCCTGTATAAATGAATAAATGTATAAATGAAAAAGTGAAAAATAAAGAAATTGTAAAAAAAAAAAAAAAAGTAAACTTTTTTGACGCCCCTGCTCCCCAAGTGTCCCGCATTTGAATGTTGAAAAGTTGGGAGGTATGTATATATGTGTATACTGTTGTTCATGTCATGTGGTACGCCACATGTTCTATTGCTGTTTCCTTTCCTATTTTCTCCCCACCCATCCCAGTTTTTGCCAGGACATTCACTCTCAGGTTTGAGAGTTCAAATTATTTCTTCCAAACTCCGAGACGTAGTTCCCTAGGCAGGGGGAGGATGTAGCACCCTGGTGTTTAGGCAGGGTTGCTAAAAATTTTAGTTTGTCAGGTATTAATCATCCTGGCTGATTGTTAAAAGATCCACTGATTCCTCTCTAACTCTGGTCTGCTGTACCTTTTCTCTTCTGTCATTAGGTGGCACTTGCTAGTGGCATTAGATTGACAAGGGTGTAGCAAGGTCAGACTATGGATAGATGGGGTGTCTCAGCAAATTGGCAGGGTTTTTTTAGTCCCTTGGCCTGCTGGGAGAGCCTATTTATTTGACTTTGGAGGTCTGAGATGTTGCTACATAAAGATCTATATAGAGGAATCCGGACCTCCTTCCTACTGCTGGTGATCCCTCTAGTGATATAAAGATCTATATAGAGGAATCAGGACCTCCTTCCTCCTGCTGGTGACCCTTCTAGTGATATAAAGATCTATATAGCGGAATCAGGACCTCCTTCCTCCTGATGAAGACCCCTCTAGTGATATAAAGATCTATATAGAGGAATCAGGACCTCCTTCCTCCTGCTGGTGATCCCTCTAGTGATATAAAGATCTATATAGAGGAATCGGGACCTCCTTCCTCCTGCTGGTGACCCCTCTAGTGATATAAAGATCTATATAGAGGAATCTGGACCTCCTTCCTCCTTCTGGTGACCCCTCTAGTGATATAAAGATCTATATAGAGGAATCAGGACCTCCTTCCTCCTGCTGGTGATCCCTCTAGTCATATAAAGATCTATATAGAGGAATCAGGACCTCCTTTCTCCTGATGAAGACCCCTCTAGTGATATAAAGATCTATATAGAGCAGTGGTTCTCAACCTTTCTAGGGCCGTGACCCCTTGATAAAATTTCCCAAGTTGTGGGGACCCCTAACAGAAAACTATTTTCGTAGCGTGGGTTGTCAGCCCCTAAGGCAAGACAAGTAATTTGCGCCCCTAACCCATGGACATTTAGCGCTCCCTGGGTCCCTTCCACTGGTAAAGTATTAAAACCCCTTATGGTAAATTTTAGTACACTCTTTGTTCTCCTTTGTTTCCCTTTTATCTCTCTATCCTAATTTTTTCTTTTTTTTTCCCCCCATCTCTCACTCTAGCCGTCTTTCTTGTTCTTTCTCTCACTTTTTTCTTATTTACTCCCCCTCTTTTCCTTTCCTATGTATTCTCTATTCTTATTCCTTCCCTCACTCCTTTGAGGGGGGGGGGGGGGTTCGGGGATGAGTGGCAATGCTGGGGGAGAGTTGGGATGAGTGGCAATGCTGGGGGGAGTTCTGATCAGCCAACATAGGTGTTCTCAGATCAGCAGATGACTTTGTTTAAGAACTGTAGTGGGGACTTTTAATGGAAACTATAATCACAGGTAGTGTTACTCACTGTGTTTCCGACTTTGTGGTGTCTCGTAGCAGTGACACTTCTACTGAAATCAGGAGACAGGGTCTCCTCCAGCCCCTCCCACTTCATATTCCTCACCAGTCAGCTGACCTCTAGTCTCTGCCCCCCAGCCATGTCGTGAACTGAATGGGCGGCTGAAAAGAGGCTAAGTGGGCGGCCACGGGCTCCAGGGACAGCCCTGCTGGGTGGCCGCAAAAGGGGTGGGAGAGAGGTGTGGGCTTCAGGAACAGCCCAGGATTTGATGACCCCTGGCAAATCATCATTCGACCCCCGAAGGGGTCCTGACCCCCAGGTTGAGAACCACTGATATAGAGGAATCGGGACCTCCTTCCTCCTGCCGGAGACCCCTCTAGTGATATAAAGATCTATATAGAGGAATCAGGACCTTCTTCCTCCTGCTGGTGACCCCTCTAGTGATATAAAGCTCTATATAGAGGAATCAGGACCTCCTTCCTCCTGCTGGTGATCCCTCTAGTGATATAAAGATCTATATAGAGGAATCGGGACCTCCTTCCTCCTGCTGGTGACCCCTCTAGTGATATAAAGATCTATATAGAGGAATCAGGACCACCTTCCTCCTGCTGGTGACCCCTCTAGTGATATAAAGATCTATATAGAGGAATCAGGACCTTCTTCCTCCTGCTGGTGACCCCTCTAGTGATATAAAGATCTATATAGCGGAATCAGGACCTCCTTCCTCCTGATGAAGACCCCTCTAGTGATATAAAGATCTATATAGAGGAATCAGGACCTCCTTCCTCCTGCTGGTGATCCCTCTAGTGATATAAAGATCTATATAGAGGAATCAGGACCTCCTTCCTCCTGCCGGTGACCCCTCTAGTGATATAAAGATCTATATAGAGGAATCAGGACCTCCTTCCTCCTGCCGGTGACCCCTCTAGTGATATAAAGATCTATATAGAGGAATCAGGACCTCCTTCCTCCTGCTGGTGACCCCTCTAGTGATATAAAGATCTATATAGAGGAATCGGGACCTCCTTCCTCCTGCTGGTGACCCCTCTAGTGATATAAAGATCTATATAGAGGAATCGGGACCTCCTTCCTCCTGCTGGTGACCCCTCTAGTGATATAAAGATCTATATAGAGGAATCGGGACCTCCTTCCTCCTGCTGGTGACCCCTCTAGTGGTATAAAGATCTATATAGAGGAATCAGGACCTCCTTCCTCCTGCCGGTGACCTCTCTAGTGATATAAAGATCTATATAGAGGAATCAGGACCTCCTTCCTCCCGCTGGTGACCCCTCTAGTGATATAAAGATCTATATAGAGGAATCAGGACCTCCTTCCTCCTGCTGGTGACCCCTCTAGTGATATAAAGATCTATATAGAGGAATCAGGACCTCCTTCCTCCTGCTGGTGATCCCTCTAGTGATATAAAGATCTTTATAGAGGAATCAGGACCTCCTTCCTCCTGCTGGTGATCCCTCTAGTGATATAAAGATCTATATAGAGGAATCAGGACCTCCTTCCTCCTGCTGGTGACCCCTCTAGTGATATAAAGATCTATATAGAGGAATCAGGACCTCCTTCCTCCTGCTGGTGACCCCTCTAGTGATATAAAGATCTATATAGAGGAATCAGGACCTCCTTCCTCCTGCTGGTGACCCCTCTAGTGATATAAAGATCTATATAGAGGAATCAGGACCTCCTTCCTCCTGCTGGTGACCCCTCTAGTGATATAAAGATCTATATAGAGGAATCAGGACCTCCTTCCTCCTGCTGGTGATCCCTCTAGTGATATAAAGATCTATAAAGAGGAATCAATAAGACCCCACATCTCTCCTCCAGGCTGGAAAGCATGAGATCGTGAAAAAAATTTGACTGATCTCATGTTTACTAGCCGCAATGGCGGCTTTGTTTACATCTGAGAACCCGGGCGTGACGTCATCACATCGCGCCCGGGCCTCCGACGCTCATAGAGATGACTGGTGACCATCTGGTCACCAGTCATCTCTATTCTTCCTATCCAGCGCCGGACGATTCTTTCTCCGGGCCCCCGATGGCACGGGAGAGCCCGGAGAAGCACCGGATGATGGCGGGATGTCCCCTCCTGCCACCTATAAGAACGATCAAGCGGCGGAACCACCGCTATGATCTTTCTTATGGTGCACAGAATCGCCAGCAGAACAGAAGGATATCTGAATGATGCCTCTAGCTGCACCAATCATTCAGATATCCCCCCACAAAGCCCAGGACGTCATATGACGCCCATCCAGGATGGGAGATCCCATCCGTGGAAGTCATTTGACTATGGGCGGGTAGGGAAGTGGTTAAATACCACCAAAAGCTCTATTAGTGAAAAAAAAAGACATAAATTTTGTTTTGGTACAGCGTCGCACGACCGCGCAATTGTCAGTTAAAGCGACGCAGTGCCGAATCGCAAAAAATGACCTGGTCATTAAGGGGGCAAATCCTTCCGGGGCTCAAGTGGTTAAAGATCAACAAGAATAATACAAACGTGTGAATTAAAAATTGCTCATCAAGTTACTCATCTATATCCCAGTAGTCCTAGTCTTGGCACACTCCAGAGTGCAAGAGGACCTCACCAGGATCCTTTAAACCAGGGATATGCAATTAGCAGACCTCCAGCTGTTGCCAAACTACAAGTCTCATCAGGCATAGCGAGACTCTGACAGCATCAAGCATGACACCCAGAGGCAGAGGCATGATGGGACTTGTAGTTTGGCAACAGCTGGAGGTCCGCTAATTGCATATCCCTGCTTTAAACTAACGCGTTTCGAAGATAACCCCTTCTTGACTGATGGAAGGGGTTACCTTGGAAACACGTTAGTCATAATGGATCCCGGTGAGGTCCCCGTGCAGTCTGGAGTGTGCCAAGTCTAGGAATACTGGGCTGTAGATTAGTAGCTCAATGAGTGATTTTAATTCACAATTGTGAGAATTATTCTTGTTGATCTTTAACCACTTCCATACCGGGCCTGTTCTGGCACTTCTCTCCTACATGTAAAAATCATAATTTTTTTGCTAGAAAATTACTCAGAACCCCCCCCCCCCCCCAAACATTATATTTTTTTTTTTTAGCAGACACCCTAGAGCAGTGGTCTCCAAACTGTGGCCCAGGGGCCAGATGCGGCCCTTTTCTTGCTTTTATCTGGCCCTTGAGCCACTATTTCATCCACTGATAACAATGGGGCATAATTCATCTCATTGACACCAATGAAGGGAGCACATTTCCTCCCAATGACACCAACGATGGGGCACAATTCCTCTCAATGACACCAATAATGGGGCACAATTATTCTCACTAAAACAAACAATGGGGCATTATTTTTTCCCACTGACGCTAGGACCTTTTCTACTGCCACTGGCCACAGTCCGGCCCTTCTAAAGTCTGAAGGACAGTAAACTGGCCCTTTGTTTAGAATGTTTGGAGACCCCTGCCCTAGAGAATAAAATGGCGGTCGTTGCAACATTTTATGGCGCACGGCATATTCGCAACAATTTTTCAAATGTTTTTTTGGGGTAATAAAACAGTTTCATGAAATAAACTATAACACAACAGTAAAGTTAGCCCAATTCTTTTGTATAATATGAAAGATGATGTTACGCGGAGGAAATAGATACCAAACACGTCACGCTTTAAAATTGCGCACACTCATGGAATGGCTCCAAACTTCAGTAATTAAAAATCTCCATAGGCAACGCTTTAAATTCTTTTTTACAGGTTACCAGTTTAGAGTTAGAGGAGGTCTAGTGCTAGAATTATTGCTCTCGCTCTAACGATCGCGGCGACACCTCACATGTGGTTTTGAACGACGTTTACATATGTGGGCGGGACTTACATGTGTGTAAGCACACGGGGATGGGGTGCTTTAAAAAAAAAAAATATATATATTAATTATTATTGTTTAATTTATGTTACGCTTTCTCCTAAAAAAAAACATTTTTTGATCACTTTTATTCCTATTACAAGGAATGTAAACATCCCTTGTAATAAGAATGGTGTGTGACAGGTCCTCTTTATGGAGAGATCTGGGGTCTATAAGACCCCTCCCCCACATCTCTCCTCCGGGCTGGAAAGCATAAGATAAAAAAAAAAATCACGATCCCATGCTTTCCAGCAGCGATCACCGCTTTGTTTACAGCCGCGGCCCGACGTCATAACATTGCGCCCGGGCCTCCGATAGTCATAGAGATGACTGATGATCAGGTCACCGGAAATCTCTATGCTCGTCACCCGGCGGCGGCAGATTCTTTCTCCGGGTGCCCGATGGCACGGGAGAACCCGGAGAAGCAACGGAGGGCGGGGGTGTCCCCTCCCGTCGCCTGTAAGAACGTTCAAGTGGTGGAACTGCCACTATGATCGTTCTTATGGTGTACAGAATCCCCGGCTCTAAAAAATATCTGAATGATGCCTGTAGCTGCACCCGTCATTCAGATATCCCCCCGTCATATGACGTCCTTGGGCTGGAAGTGGTGAATAAGCACTGTGGGATGAAGCACTTGGCTGGTGCGCCCTCTTTTGTTTTTGTAGTGTCAATTGTCCCATACAGTTGAACCTCGGATTACGAGCACGGATTGTTCCAGGCGTATGCTCGTAATCCAAAGCACTCGCATATCAAAGCGAGTTTTCCCATTGAAGTCAATGGAAACGAAAATAATTAGTTTCGCATTGACTTCAATGGGATGCAATACCGAATGCGGCCAGAGGTGAGCCGGAGAGCGCCGAAAAGGCCCGAGGACACTTCGGCTCGTTTCATGCGCCCCCCATACCTCAGGCCAAATGAGGTACTGCAAGCCAATGTTCGGCTTTTCTCGGCTTCTGCGCCCCCCGTATCGCAGGCCAAATAAGGTACTGCAGGCCTATTTAGCTTGAATTCTGCTCGTCTTGCGAGTCAACACTCGCAAACCGAGTCAGAATAAAAAAAGTTGCTCGCTAATCAAAACGCTCTCAAACCAAGTTACTCTTAAACCAAGGTTCCAATGTACCTGGGTTGCGCATGACAACACAAGCCTAGAACCCAGGACAGGATCCCAACTGCTGCAACTACCAATAGATGGATGTTTTCCCAGTTCATTCAAGAGAGTGCTTCTTACAAAAAGACAGCCTGTCATGAGGAACATGGAGGTTACCCATTGCTGGGCTCTCCTGGAAATACTAGTTGTCTGGCCAATCATACTGATCCTCTCTAGTACTCTGAAGGCCCAACCTTGACAAGTAAGAAAGCCATAAACTTCAAGAGGGGTTCAATGCAAGTTAACCACTTAAGGACCGAGCCTCTTTCTGAGATTTGTTGTTTACAAGTTAAAAACAATTTTTTTGCTAGAAAATTACTTAGAACCCCTAAACATGCTAACACCCTAGAGAATAAAATGGCGGTCGTTGCAATACTTTTTGGCACACCGCATTTGCGCAGCGGTCTTACAAGCGCACTTTTTTTGGAAAAAATTCACTTTTTTAAATTAAAAAATAAGACAACAGTAAAGTTAGCCCAATTTTTTTTATATTGTAAAAAATAATGTTACACCAAGTAAATTGATACCCAACATGTCACACTTCGAAAATGCACCCGCTCGTGGAATGGCGACAAACTTTTACCCCAACGTTAAAATTTTTTTACAGGTTGCATGTTTTGAGTTACAGAGGAGGTCTAGTGCTAGAATTATTGCTCTCGCTCTACCGATTGCGGTGATACCTCACGTGTGTGGTTTGAACACCGTTTTCATATGCGGGCGCTGCTCAT
>JARGYO010005628.1:5363446-5466918 GCA_029206835.1 Rana muscosa
CATAAACCCAGAACTGGACACTTATTCCAGGCCAGGCAATAGGAATTATTCAGACACTGGCAGCCTAAAGGTTTTGTCCTGATTTGGACCCATCCAAGTGGACTAATTACCAGCACCCCGGAGAGGTGTATCAGTCTGATAAGCTAAACAAATCCGTCCCCATTCACCTTCAGGAGGACATGTGAATTTCTGGTGTACAGAACTCACCTAGACCAAGTTGGATCATCCTGTAGATGCGGTTGGCGTGTGTCTGTGGGTCCTCCAGGCTGAAGCCGGAGGACAGAAGTGCGGTTTGATACAGAAGAATCACCAGATCCTTCACAGACTTGTCATTCTTGTCTGCGTCGGCCTTCTGCCTCAGTGTTTCGATAATGGAATGGTCGGGGTTAATCTCTAGGTGCTTCTTGGCTGCCATGTAGAGTTATCCCGCAGGCCTGCGCCTTCATTATACGCTCCCTAGTTGGCGGTCCAGCCATATGTACTTGTTACTATACAACTCGGGGAGGTCACCAGTCTGTTGGACACGGCAACCTAAAAATGGGACAAAAAGGGACATTAGAAGCCAGAAAAACGACAGATGAGGACCTGCGAGTGCAAATACCAACCTTCTCTACTTTCTTCTCCAGTATGTCCTTCATGATCTTACACAGGTTCTCAAACTTGGATTTCTTTTCCTCCTGCCTCTTCTTCTCCTCTTCATCCTCCGGGAGCTCCAGTCCTTCCTTTGTGACGGAGACCAGTGTCTTCCCCTCAAACTCCTTCAGCTGCTGGACGCAATATTCATCAATGGGCTCAATCATGTAATGACTTCCAGGCCGACCTTCCGGAGCCTCTCCACAAACACTGAGTGAGTAACCTGTATCCTTGGTTTCACCTGAGAACAGAAATGATATAAAGTACAGTGGAACCTCGGTTTACGAGTAACGCGGTTAACGAGCGTTTTGAAAGACAAGCAACTTTTTTTTTAAATCCTAACTTGGTTTGTGAGTGTTGTCTCACAAGCCGAGCAGAATTCAAGCTAATGAGGTGTGCAGTACTGCATTTGGCCAGAGGTGTGGGGGCGCCGGTGACACTCGGAACGGTTCGGAAATACTCAGAATCACTCCGTTCACGAGATCAGCCGAGCTGTCCCTGAGTATTCCCAAGTCTCCTCCGCCCCCCACCTCTGGCCACATGCGGTATTGCATGCCATAGAAGTCAATGCGGAACAAATTATCTTTGTTTTCCATTGACTTCTATGGGGGAAACTCGCTTTGATATGCAAGCATTCCGAGCGTTCTCCTGGAACAGATTATACTCGTAATCCAAGTTTCCACTGTACACTTAAGTACAGAGAAATTGGTTGATCTGCCAAAAATCCAGTGAGCTCTTTACTTCTCTAGTGAGCCCACACATTTCTACTACACCCCCATCCTCCATCAGAGGCAATATCAGCCATGACCAGTTCACCTCTGTACTAAGAGCACCTTCCTCCCCATGTCATAAAAGAGCAGGTGTTCTGTAGTCCTAGCGCTTTTCTTGTTCAATATTTTTATTGAAGCATTAGGCCGCTTTCACACTGAAGCGCTGGTGGTATAGCACCGCTATACAGTTGTTTTTGCGGAGCTATTCGGCCGCTAGTGTGCTGTCCCATTGATTTCAATGGTCAGCAGAGGTAAAGGAGCGGTATACACACCGCTCCAAAGATGCTGCTTGCAGGACTTTTTTTCTCGTCCTGCCAGCGCATCGCCTCAGTGTGAAAGCCCTCTGGCTTTCACATTGAGACTGCAGGGGCAGTTTTTCAGGCAAGAAATGACAAGGCAATATAACCAACTTATGTAACAAATCCAGGAGCTAAACTAGAAGTATGGTGCATTGGCAAACATCCCCAGGCACCTCACCTGGGAGCAAATCTGTGCCATGGGGGCTGGGTGAAGGAGTCCTGGCGCTTCTATACCTAAAGTGACATCGCTGATCCTATATTCAGTAAAGTGGGTGATGCCATCGGAGAAAAAAAAAAAGGGAGGGAAACCAACACCCACCCATGTAAGAAATGGAAAGCGGCAGTTACATTTGTTCTCGGGGTTTAGATACACCAACTGTGACCAGCTTCCCATACCAATCAATAAATGTTCCCAGATTGTTCTTGTAGAGGGGTATACACACACACCTGTGATATAGTAGATGTGTTTCCTGGTTCTCCTTCATTCTCATACAATATCTGTCAGTGACACCATCTCATCCCCGGACGCGGAGGTGTAATATCGCAGCAGATCAGAAAGTTTGTTGCGGTTTTGTGAATCTTCGTGAATACCGAGCTACAGAAAAAACAAACAGTTTGTTACTCAACTGATACTGAGGAAGAAGACAATAAGGGCGGCGGGGGGGGGGCGGGTCGATTTACCAAAACTGGAGGGTGCAAAATCTGGTGCAGCTCTGCATAGTAACCAATCAGCTTCCAGCTTAAAGCGGAGGTGCAGCCGAAAAAAAAAAAGTCAGCAGCTACTAACAGTCTAGCTGCTGACTTTTTAATAAGAACACTTACCTGTCCTACTCGCTAGCGATGTCGGTCCCACCACGGCGATCGATTGCTGCTGGCAGGTCCCGGCTCCCCCACCCTGAGTAAGGGAAACAGGCAGTGAAGCCGTAAGGCTTCACTGCCCCGTTTCCTACTGCGCATGCGCCACTCGCACGGCGCTTTGTGAATGGGCGGCTTGCCTACTGGGATACACACAGTTCCCAGAAGGCAGCGCTCCCCATTCACAAGAAGAGGAAGGAGACCCACCGGACGAGAAGAGGAACATTAGAGGCAGATTAGGGGACTTCCCATTCCGCATAGCAAACAGGCATTTAGGGTGAGTATAAAACATTTTCTCTTCTATTAATTTTTTTTAGGATTTTTAATGTTAAAAAATTTTCAGGGTGGGACCTCCGCTTTAAAGGATAACTAAACCTTCCTTTTTTTTTAAAATAAAAATAAATTAAAGGGGTTGAAACCTTCGTGTTTTTTCACCTTAATGCATACTATGCATTAAGGTGAAAAAACACCTTGCAGTGTCCGGCCCCCCAGCCCGTTTTACTTACCTGAGCCCCAAATGT
The DNA here is from genome assembly GCA_029206835.1 of Rana muscosa. Lineage (NCBI taxonomy): Eukaryota > Metazoa > Chordata > Amphibia > Anura > Ranidae > Rana > Rana muscosa. The sequence continues at coordinate 5,366,525 of JARGYO010005628.1, forward strand.
TCATGGCCGCGATCCCGCCGTCGCTCTCCTTGCGGCTTCTCAGCTCTTCATTGGATAGATTGATAGCAGCGCGGCCATTGGCTCCCGCTGCTCTCAATCAAATCCGTGGGGGGGCGGCGCAGAGTCCTGCATTTGGCGGCTATGGATGCCAAATGCTGGACACGGGAGCGCGCCCGCTAGGTAACCCCCCTTGGGAGAGAGCTTCCCAGAGGGGTTATCTGATGCGGGGAGGAGCCGAGACAGCCGCCGTGGGACCCCAGAAGAGGAGGAATCGGGGCAACTGTGCAAAACGAACTGCACAATGAAGGTAAATATGACATGTTTGTTATTTTTTTTTCTTTTAATCAAAACCTATAGTATCACTTTAATACTTACCTCCTCTGTTGGTTATGCGCAAAGTGGCCCCCGATCCTCCTCTTCTGGGGTCCCTCAGCGGCGCTCCTGGCTCCTCCTCTTGAGTGTCCCATCGGAGAAGCGCTTTCCTCGGGGCACCCCTGTCATTGGTTTAGATTGACAGCAGCGGGAGCCAATGGCTGCGCTGCAATCAATCTACCAATCAGGACTCGAGACACCAGCTAGAGCGGTTGTGCTCATCCCGGCGCAGGAACGATCGGGCTCAGGTAAGTAAAAAACGGGGGCTCTGGGGGCAGCTGCACTAAAGTAGGTTTTTCACCTTTATGCATAGAATGTATAAAGGTGAAAAACGCCAAAAGTTTACAACCCCTTTAACTGAAGAAGCTGAAATTAGAAGCCGATTGGCTCCCATGCACAGAAGCACCAGATTCTGTGTGCTCCAGCTTTACTAAATCTCCCCCAAGGTTTGATCCATTCAACACATGAGACCAGGTGGGCCGAGTCTTCCATAGTACCAAACCTTGATGTTCTTGGAGAATTGCTCATAGTACTTCTTGTAGTTCTCTTTGTCCTCGGACAGTTCTGTGAAAAGTTCCAGACATTTCTTCACCAGGTTCTTCCGGATGACTTTCAGGATCTTGCTTTGCTGAAGCATTTCTCTGGAGATGTTCAGAGGGAGATCTTCCGAGTCCACCACACCTCGAACAAAGTCTGAAGAGTATAGAGAGGGACTGTTACATTTCAGGTCAGGAGCACAACCAGCACCCCCCCACCCCTCCAAGATGAAGCTGGTGTCACTTACTACCCCCCCCCCCCCCCCAAGATGAAGCTGCTGTCACTTACTGAGATACTCCGGGATCAGATCCTCGCAGTTGTCCATGATGAAGACTCTGCGCACATACAGCTTGATGTTGTTTTTCTTCTTCCGGTTCTCAAACAAGTCGAAGGGCGCCCGCCGGGGTACAAACAGCAGAGCTCGGAACTCCAGCTGGCCTTCCACTGAGAAGTGCTGGAAGGAACAACATTCACACACAATGCTCCACCAACTCAGGTTCTCCTGGATCACTGACCTATAACTAACGTCAGCAGATAGCCAGGATTACAATGTGTCCACCCTCCACCTATGTGTACAGAACAGAAAGGCCACAGGAGTCATCCTCACCCACTATCACTCCTGCCAACAGCGGGCACAGGTGCAAAATCTGTGCAGCTCTGCATGGAAACCAATCAGCTTCCAGGTTTTATTGTCAACGTTTAAATGGATCAGCTGAATTTAGAAGCCGATTGGCTGCTATGCACAGCTGCAGCAGATTTTGCACTCTCCAGTTTTAGTAAATTGGCCCCCACAGGGACAATGACAGATGTCCAGAGAGAATGTCCAAGACTGAACACTGCCCACGTGCGCATTTCCTCGTGTTTTCTATTAACCCTTTCAATACCGGGCACATTCACCCCCTTCCTGCCCAGGGCAGCTTTCAGTGACAATTGCGTGTCAACACTGTACCCATTTGACATTACTATCAGTTTTTTGAGACAGCTAGAGCTTTCTTTTGTTGGTATTTAATCACCACTGGGAGTTTTATTTTTTGCTAAATGAGAAAAAGGCCGAAAATTTTGAGAAAAATAAAAAATTAATATTTTTTTTAAAAGGTACATTTTTTTTTATTACGTTTTTTTTTCAAAACAAGACATACAATAGACAACAAACAGACACACATGGAGCGAACATCGCCCAATCCAGTATTTTGGTTATAAAATTTTGTAAGTACTGTAAGTACTTTTTCTCCTTCACTGATGTGCACCGAACGAGGCAGCACCGATATGCAGCACTAATTGCACTGACAGGCATTACCGACGGGAAGATCTCCCGAGAAAAGCCGCTCATCAGTTTTCCTCTGCTCACGCACTGTCAGTGTGAAAAGAGGAAAGCCAATGACCGGCATTTCCTATTTCACTGTGATTGGACACAGCTGATCACATGGTAAAGAGCCTACGAGCGGCCCGTTCTGAAGGACATCCAGTCAGAACAATAAAAGCCCCCATCCAGTCATCATTATGCTATGGGCCAGGCAGGAAGGTGTTAAAAAAAAAAACCACAAAAAAACGTAAATACTACTTAAAGCTGAACTCCACCCAAAAGGGAAAGTTCCGCTTTAAGTCCTCCTCCCCTGTCACATCTCACATGTTTTTTTTGGGTTGTACCCAATTTTGACAGGTACTTCCCCCCCTCGTTTTGCTCGGATCGCCTAGTCCAGTGGTTCTCAACCTTTTAGTGCCATGACCCCTTGATAAGCTTTGTGGGGACCCCCAACAGTAAAATTATTTTCGTAGTGTGGGTTGTCAGCACCCAAGAAAGTAATTTGCGCCCCAAACCCACGGACATTTAGCGCTCCCAGAGTCCCTTCCACTTGTACAGTATTAAAACCCATTAAAGTACATTTGAGGATGTTCCATTCTTTCTCTTTGTTCTCCTTTCTTTCCCTTTTATCTCTTTCTATGCTAAATTTCTTGTTCCATTTCCCCCATTCCTCTCTAGCCGTCTTGTTCTTACTCTTTCTCTCCCTTTTTCTTTGTTCCTCCCCCTCTTTTTGTCTCCCTTCCATCTATTCTCTATTTTTAGTTCTTCTCTTACTCCTTGGTGGGGGGTTGGGATCAGTGGCAATGGCTAGGGGGAGGGGGTTTCTGATCAGCCAACTTAGGTGCTCTTGATCAAGGTCATCTGCTGATCTGAGAACTGTAGTGGGGACTTTTAATGGCAACCTCCTAATCACAGGTAGTGTTACTTATGTGTCTCAGACTTTGTGGTGTCTCGCAGCAGTGACACCTATGCCGAAATCAGGAGATAGGGTCTCCTCCAGCCCCTCCCACTTCACATTCCTCACCAGTCAGCTGACCTCTAGTTTCTGCCTCCCAGCCATGCCATGAACTGAATATGCGGCTCCAGGAACAGCCCTGCTGGGCGGCCTCGAAAAGGCTGGGAGAGCATTGCAGGCTTCAGGAACAGCCCAGGATGACCCCTGGCAAATCCTCTTTCGACCACCCAGATTGAGAACCACTGGCCTAGTCGATCTGAGCAGAAGTTCTCCTTCCCATACAGTCATCTGGACACGTCACTGGTCCAGATGATTGCAGGACCATTCACAAAGCGCAGCATGGCTCACACATGGGCAGCCAGCTATGAAGCTGCAAAGTGGCATAGCTAGCTGCCCACAGTTAGGATGCCCAGGAACCCAAGGCTAGGGAAGAACCGACCCAGGTGAGGACAGTGCTGGACCCCTGGACAGGCAAGTGCCCATTTTATTAAAAGAATTTGTAACTGCTGACTTTCACCCCCCCCCCCCCCCAGAGTGAACCTCCTCTTTAACTTGTTGCTGCCGTGCAACACATTATGGGGTTGATTTACTAAAGGCAAATAGACTGCACTTCACACAGGGCAGTTGCGCTCCACAAGTGCAGTTGCTCCAGAGCTTAGTAAATGAGGTACCGTATATACTGGAGTATAAGCCAAGTTTTTCAGAAAAATTTTTGTGCTGAAAATGCCCCCTCGGCTTATACTCAAGTCACCTTTTTTTGTGCCTGATCTCCCGGACTTTGGGGACCCGGTAACCGGCCGGCCGTAGGTCCCCTGGACCCCAATCTTGGCACACATGTAGCCCCACTATTCCTCTACAAGTGTGCAAAGTTTATTGCCCGGGGGACCTACGGTCTGGGGAAACACTGATTTTTCAAAGCCAGGCACCCATTCCATAGACTCCCATGTTAAATGGTAATTTCTTCTGTGACTTTGGGGACCGGATACTGGCCGGTCGTAGGTCCCCTGGACCCGAAACTTGGCACACACGTAGCCCCATTTCCCCTCTATAGGTGTGAAACGTTTTTTTGTCTGGGGGACCTACGGCCAGGGAGCACCGATTTTTTAAAGCCGGGCACCCCTTCCATGTTAAACGTCAGTCTAGTCATGGGCACAGTGAGGCATGCAGATGGACACCCTAGGCTTATACTGGAGTCAATAAGTTTTTCCCATTTTTTTGTGGTAAACTTAGATGCCTCGGCTTATATTCGGGTCAGCTTATACTCGAGAATATACAGTAAACCTTCACTTTGTGTGCAAAGAAAGCTTCTGCTCATTTACTAATCACTGGAGATGTGCTCTCCTGCAAAGTGCAGTCCATTTGCCTTTAGTAAATCCACCCCTATGTGAGGTGGCAAGGATAGGTTTACAACTCACATGCGTCACCACCAGGCGTCCAATGTTTGTATTGCGTGTGCCCAGCACAGAAAGCTGTCAGTCTCCCACTGAAGATCGGTAGCTGGTGGGATCAGCTCCTGATCATGTGATCACTGTGACAGCCAATCAAATGTTGAGGAACAGGTAAATGTCCCTCAACATCCAAATACTGAAACCAGTTGTGAGAATCCTCCACTTCTAAAGAGATTTAACCCCACCCCCTCGCTGGAAAGCAGAATTTGGATCAGTGTGGTGGGATTACCTTCACAGCCAGGTGGTCCTCCCAGTCGTTGGTGAGACTCTTGTAGAACTCCCCGTACTCCTCGTTGGTGATGTCATCGGGTTGCGGGTCCAGATGGGTTTGGTTTTGTTCAGTTCTTCCTGGTCGATGTATTTTTCTTTAATCTTCTTTTTCTTCTTCTTGTCTCCTACCTTCTTATCGTCCTCCTCATCGGATCCCACATCCTCTATTTCTGGCTTCTCCTCGCTCTTCTCTTCCTTCTCCTCCTCGGCTTCATCATCGCTCACTTCCTTGTCACGCTCCTTCTCCACAAACAGTGTAATGGGGTAACCGATGAACTGAGAATGTTTCTTCACGATCTCCTTTACCCTCTTCTCCTCCAGGTATTGACACTGGTCCTCTTTCAGGTGCAGGATGACTTTTGTACCACGTCCCAGAGGCTCACCTGGAAGAGTAATCGCCTTTCATTAGCCAACAAACATCCTAATCCAAGGTACAAGAACCTAATAAAAGGTCTACGCCTGAACCCGACCTCCACCATTTGTACCCTCAGTGCTGCCAGTATACTCACTGCTATCCACTCTGACAGTGAAGGATCCTCCAGCTGAAGATTCCCAGGCATACTGCTCGTCATCGTTGTGCTTGGTGATCACCGTTACTTTCTCAGCAACCAGATAGGCGGAGTAGAAACCCACACCGAACTGACCAATCATAGAGATGTCCGCTCCGGCCTGCAGAGCCTCCATAAAGGCCTTGGTCCCGGATTTGGCGATGGTGCCCAGGTTGTTGATGAGATCAGCTTTGGTCATCCCGATTCCGGTGTCAATGATAGTCAAGGTTCTGTCCTCTATGTTGGGGATGGCATCAATCTTCAGCTCCTTCCCAGAATCCAGCTTGCTGGGGTCAGTGAGACTCTCGTATCGGATCTTATCCAGAGCCTGAAACAAGAAGTCATACATTAAAATGAGAAGTATGGGACGGGTTAAATAACTAGTACATATCACATTAGTCACATATCAGCTAATCTTTTTTTCCTACCTCTTTTAGTTTTTACAGCATGTGCACATGAACTTTCCTTCTGCTGGCAAAAACGGTCCATTTTCAGTTTGAAAAGATTCAGGGGGTGTGAACATCTCCACTAACACACCCCCTGCCTCTGTCCCCCCCCCCCCCCCCCAAGAGACGTGGCTGTGCTGATAGATAGAAATATATAGTGTAGATTCTCATACACAGCACTATCAGTGACTTCTCTCACCTTAGTCACTGAAGTGCTGAAATCTCTGCCGACTTTTCTAACCATTGAAACGTGCTGCAGAGGAGGAGGGAGGGGGGGAGCAGCTACGCTCTGTCTGTGAAGTCTCAGGAAGCAGAGGGGGGAGAAAGGACATCAATCAAGCAAAATGACAGGAAAGTGAGTGGATCCAGACTTCATATCCAGGCCATTGTCGGGATGATGCTGTATGGAAGTCTGTAGAACCTCCCACAGGTATTTATCTCGATTTTAACAGAATGGGGGCACTTCTGAGAGGGCTGGGAGGGTTTATAGATATCAGCAGCTCACGTAGAATAGATGTAAGCAAAAAAAAGGAAGCCCATACTTCTCTTTTAATGAATGCGGTTACCGATAACGGAATGAAAGTGCATTTCCACTTGGGGGAATTGTCAATAGTTATAATCTAGATATGAGCACTGTATCCCAAGATATGGTATTCCATTAATATATATAAATTGTAATACTTTCTATACATATTTTTATCTTTTCTGTCAGGCTGCCATTTATCTGGACATAGGCTCCTCAATAGGAGGCGATTTGTTCTATTTTCTGATTTTCGCTCCTCTCCCACCCCCCCCCCCCCCCCCACTTTTTTCTGCTCTATGATGTTGCATTGCGATATTGAGTGGGCCCTCTGTGCTTGATGGACCTTTTCCCTCTTCCTCCTCTTTCCCTGTGATGGTATGTACATCTATCAAAATTTCTTTTGTCCCCCCCATTTCTGTTGCTAGTGCATGTTTTTCTTTGTTGCTGCCTAAGCAATACTATATATATATATATATTTATTGTCGTGGCCCTCTGACAGAGAGATGTGGATCACATAAACACGCGACAAGACTTACAACATAAATAGACCTGAAGTGTACCTTGGTGTCCTTCTGGAGGGACACCCCACTATCCCAGCCTTAGGGGAGTGTGGTGATGGGTTACTTGGATATGTCTGAGGACTGATGGGGGTTCGGCTTGGAGGATGCTTGGTGTTGGAGGGGGGTGGGGGGGTCGAGGCGGGGGGGGTGAGAGTGAGTGGGTTTTTGTGTGTGTGTGTGTGTGTGTGATTGCTGCGAGCTGGTTTACAACTGTTGACTGAAGATACTGACTATTACTAAGGGGCGTGTTTGTGGGTACTACGGGTGTTCCACCTGGCTCACCCTATATCAAGTATATGTTGTTATTTTCCTCCATTGAGGATATGGGGTTAACAATGTGCTCAGGTTTTATGCATACCTCGGAAGTGATATTTCTATCTGCTATACGTTATATGTGTAATGTAACCATTCGTGTGCCTTCCTGGATGATGTATTGGCAGAAAACAAATAAAAAGAGTTTAAAAAAAATTGGATTTTTGTACTCACCGTAAAATCCGTTTCTCTGACGTCCATGGACCGACGCAGCTCTCATACTGATTACATGGGGGTATATGTCCCTGCTCGCAGGAGAAGACCTAGGCAGAATGTTAGAGGTTAAAACATTCTAAAACAAGCCAGAGCTGAACAGCCCCGCCCAGGGGGGCGGTCCCTCCGGACATTACCCTCCCACCTGCAGCTAACAGCCTCAGTTCGTAACAAAGCAGTACAAACTTAAAAGGAAGGGTGGGTGCTGCGTCGGTCCATGGACATCAGAGAAACAGATTTTACAGTGAGTACAAAAATCCTATTTTCTCTTATCGTCCATGGACCGACGCAGCTCTCATACTGATTACATGTGGGACATCCCAAAGCAGTATAAGAAAAGGGTGGAAGCAAAAAAAGTAAGGAACAACCAAAAATTCACTCCAAACCAGCAGAGCCCCTCAACAGAGGAGTTGCAACATTAGACAGCGGCCTGCAACACTTTGCGGCCGAAGGAAGCATCCGAAGATGCAGCCACATCAACCTTATAGAACTTTGAAAAGGTATGAACGGACGCTTAATGTCGGAAAGCCCAGGAAGCACCGATTGCCCTGGTGGAATGCGCCGTGACCGGAAAGGGAGGAGCCCGTCCCCTAATGGCATAGGCCTGAATAACAGTCTGCCTGATCCACCTAGAAATGGTGGCAGATGACACCGCTTGGCCCTGTTTCGGACCAGAGACAGACACAAACAGCGAGTCAGACTTCCGAATAGGAGCGGTAGCCGCCAGGTATACCCATAAGGCACGCACTACATCCAAATTGTGAAGTGCAACCTCCCTAGGATGCGATGGTTGAGGGCACAAGGACGGAAGGACAATGTCCTCGTTAAGGTGAAAAGCCGAAACCACCTTCGGGAGAAAAGACTGTCGCGGTCGCAATACCGCCTTGTCCTTATGAAGGACCAGGTAAGGCGACCTACATGACAGAGCCGCCAATTCAGACACCCGTCTAACAGAAGTGATGGCCACTAAAAAAAGCCACCTTCTGGGACAAAGTCAAAAGAGGAATATCTCTTATATTCTCAAAAGGAGATTCCTGAAGAACCGAAAGCACCAAGTTCAGATCCCAAGGAGGGAGCTGGGGCTTGGCAGGTGGAACCACATGGCGTACTCCCTGCACAAAAGTGCTAACCAAGGAATGACCAGCTAGGGGTCTTTGAAAGAAAACGGCCAAAGCCGAAATCTGACCCTTAATAGTGCTTAAAGCCAGCCTTTGAGCAACACCACGCTGCAAGAACCTCAGGATTCTGGGAACGGAGTACGTCCGTGGACGCCAGTCCAGCTCCTCTCACATAGCGATGTAAGCTCTCCAGGTACGATGATAGATCTTCCTAGAAGAAGACTTCCGTGCCCTAAGCATGGTTGAAATTACCGAATTAGACAGACCTCTGTCTTTCAGCACCTGGCTCTCAATAGCCATGCCGTTAAAGCCAGAGACTGTAAAGCAGGATGAAAGATAGGACCTTGAGATAGAAGGTCCTCCCTCAAAAGCAGACGCCAAGGGGCGTCCGCGATGAGACGAACCAGATCGGCGTACCAATGACGCAGAGGCCAGTCCGGGGCAATGAGGATCACCGGAATACTCTCGGCCGCTACCCTGCGCAGCAGACGAGGAATCAACTGCAGCGGCGGGTAGACATATATCAGGCGATACCGACCCCACGGGGTCACTAGCGCGTCCGAGGCATCCGCCCAGGGGTCCTTGGACTGGGCCACAAACCTTGCCACCTTGCGATTGAGTCGAGACGCCATCAGGTCCACATCCGGAGTGCCCCATCGTTGACAAAGGAGGTGGAACACTTCCGGATGCAAGGACCACTCCCCCTGGTCCAGGGACTGGAGGCTCAGATAGGCCGCCTGCCAGTTTTCTACGCTCGGAATGTAAATGGCCGACAGCGCCGGCACGCTTCTTTCCGCCCATCTTAGGATGTGGGCGACCTCGGATGCCGCAGCCGGGCTCCGAGTGCCCCCCTGATGGTTGACATACGCCACGGCCGTGGCGTTGTCCGACTGGATCCTGACCGAGTCGCCCTGTAGCCTCTTTGACCAAGCGGAGAGACACAGTCTGATCGCCCGTAATTCTTCCAGGACGTTGATTGGGAGACGAGATTCGGCTGGGGTCCAGAGCCCCTGAGCTGACAGGACTCCCCACCAGCCCTTCAGGCTGGCGACCGTTGTGATCACCGTCCAGTGGATGGGGAGAAACGACTTCCCGACCCGAAGAGCCGGGGACCTCAGCCACCATATCAGGGACTTTTTAAAGTAACAGAAAACAACAAACAATCCTGCGCACGAGATGACCATCAACCATTCAGTGATCTACAACGAAAGCACCGGCCTTGCTGCCCCTCGTGGATAGGGACGTCCTAGTAGCAAATGAAAAAGAGAAAAGACAAGGGCGCACCAGCCTGGTGTGATATCGTTTAGGATAATTTATTTAAAATGAAAGCAATAGAAAGGTACTCACAAAACTAGTACAAAAGTTCGCATTGTACAAACAGTGCCTTGGAAGCTGCAGCATGTGAACCCAAACCACACTTCGACCGATCAAGGAGACCGTGACGGGACGCACTATCGGCTGACGCGTTTCGAAGTGTAAAACTTCTTTATCAAAGCCACACCATATCAGGGACGCCTTGACAGAGTGACTCACCTGGATCTGAAGATCCAAAGGTAATGGGGACTTGTCCCAAACCGACAGAATTCCCTTCTGTAATGCCCGAGTGTGTGATTGGGCATACGGAACCGCCTCGAAGGAGGCCACCATCAGTCCCAGGACTCTCATGCAGAAGCGAATTGACGACCACTTTCGGGACAACAAAACCCGTACTGCTGACCGAAGTGCCAGTAGCTTCTCTGAGGGTAGAAACACCTTTGCTGCCGAAGTGTCCAGGATCAGACCCAGATACTCCAAGCGCTGAGTCGGAGCTAGAGCCGACTTCTGCGTGTTCAGAACCCATCCGAAGTCCCAGAAGGTCTGACTGACTATCGTCACATTTTCCTCCAATTCTGAGCCATTTTCTGCTCTGAGAAGGAGACCGTCTAGATAGCCCACGATAACAATTCCTCGCTGTCTCAGCAAAGCTAGAACCGGGGCCAGCACCTTGGTGAAAACCCGTGGTGCTGATGCTAGGCCGAAGGGAAGGGCCACGAACTGATAGTGGACTTCGCCTATGGCAAAGCGCAGAAACTTCTGGTGGCCTGCGCAGATTGGAATGTGCAAGTAAGCGTCCTTGATATCCAAGGACGCCAAGAAATCCCCCTTTTGGAGGGTCGCGATCACCGTGCGAATAGATTCCATCCTGAATTTTTGTACCTTCACATAGGTATTCAGGGCCTTGAGGTCCAGGATAGGCCGAACCCCGTCCTTTTTCGGGACAACAAACAGGTTTGAGTAAAACCCCTGAAACCTCTCTTGTGACGGAACCGGCACAATTACACCGTGCCCGAGCAAATCCTGTACGGCCCCCCAAGAGGGCCGCCCGGCGGGCCGGAAGGAGAGTGAGGTTCGAAGGAAAAAACCTGTTTGGGGGCCACGAGCGGAACTCTATCCTGTATCCCGAGGTGACCACCTCGCACACCACCGGTCGGAGATCCGGGAGGTCCACCGCACCGAGAACTTGCGAAGACGTCCCCCCACCCCAGAGTCGGGCAGGGGCAAGACTTCATGCGGTGGTGGACTTGGGAGTTTGCTTGGTAGGCCTACGCACCCAGGGATGTCTTTGTCCCCCAGCCGCACTTTCAGTCTGGGTGGGCTTGCCCGCAGAATCTGACCGACGAAAAAACTTCTTCGCCGGAAAGGAAGGGCCCGGTCTGCGGTGGGGTTCCTTTCCCTTAATAGACTGGGGAAGGAAGGTGCTCTTACCCCCTGTGACGTTCTTAATAATGTCATCCAGGGCGGCTCCAAACAGTCTACCGCCCTTAAAGGGCAAGTCAGCCAGGAGCTTTTTGGAAGCTAGGTCGGCTGACCAGCATTTCAGCCAGATAAGGCGACGCACCACCACAGCGGAAATGGAGGCCCCCGTGATTAAAGGGGTCGCATCCACAGTGGCATCGCACACGAAGACCAAACCCTGCGCAAGCTGTTGAGCCAGGGCAATGGTTTCAGGAGGGAGATTATGCTCCTGCACCGTCTGGTGCAATATCCGTGCCCAGCCTGTGAGTGTCTGAGACACCAGTGTTGCCGCCACTATAGGGCGTAAGGCTGCCCCCAATAAGGTGAACATAGTTCTACACGCCACCTCTGACCTCCTGTCAGCGGGATCCTTAAATGCAGGAGTCCCTTCCATTGGGAGCATAGTGGCCTTCTTTAAACGGGCGACCGGGGGGGTCGACCACCGGGGGTTGAGCCCACTTCTTAACCAGGTCCTCTTTAAAGGGATACCGTAAGGCTATGCGCCGTGGGACCGTCAAAGTCTTCTGCGGCTTATCCCAGACTTGGTCAATGTATGTATCAAAAAAAGGCACATAAGGAAAAACCTTTTTTGAAGACACGGCTTTTAAAGAACCAAAGGTCATAGTGTCCACCTGAGGTTCCTTAGCCTCAACATTCAGCTTCAGATCATCCCTCACAGCATCAATGAGCTCACTCACAAGCACCCTGTCAGTTGGTGGTTCAAGACAGGGGTCTTCCTCACAAGGAATGTCCTGACTAAACACATCAATATCCTCAGAACTAGGGTCCTGAGCAGCAGTAACTAGGCCCATATCTGACTCAGAGCACTCCCCATGTGGAGATTGCGTGGGGAGGGGGCGCTTAACGGCCCCCGTGCGTTCGCACACCGCTTCCATCTTGACAAGGAATGATTCCAGGACTGCCAACAACTGGTCCATAGGGACCGCAGGTGCAGGAGCACTGCCAGTTGCCTCTGGCAAGTGGGGAGAAGCAGGTGAACCAGACTCCATTTTTTGCCACCCTCTGAGACCCTATTCACTATTACAGTGAATAGTACAGTCCACCCACTGGCTGCGCTGAGGCCGAGGAGGGGATACCCGGAGGACTCACCACCCTTTAGGGACCGCTCGGTTCCGCTGTCTGCGCCGCGCTGTAGCGTGGTGTGAAGCCTGAGGAGAGTGAGGAATGAGGAAGCTGTGAGGAGAAAGTATTTCTTTCTCGTACATCACGGGACACAGAGCGACATAGTCATTACTAATGGGTTATATAGATACCGTCAGGTGCTGGCACTGGCAACTTCCAAAACCGGAAGTACCCTCCCCTATATAAGCCCCTCCCATCCGGGAGCACCTCAGTTTTTTGCCAGTGTCTAAGGTGTTGGCCAAGAAGAAACATGTGTTTTTCACTGAGCTTGCGTACAGGTTCTTTTGGGCCTCAGTAAGCTATTCCGGATCCGACCAAAAAAGCTTCATAGCTAAACGGTCGGTACCCGGGCCTTGCAGAGAAGAGCAAGGTTTTGCCTGTAATGCTTCTCTTAGGAGAGCTGGACCCTGGGATCCAGAGCTCTGGTCATACCCACGACCAAGATGTTTTCTGTGCAGGGTGCTATACAGGTCCAGGGGAGTGGAATCCTTGGGAACCCGGTCCCTGAAGGTTTGATTACAATGCCTGCCGTGATAGGTGAAGTTTGGGCTTTTGTGGACCAAACAAAGTCCTGCGGCGGGGAACAGGTAAGTGGGGGCCCCCAGGAACTTGGTTCTATTGGGGGACCCCCAAGCCTAATTTGTCTTTCTGTCTGTTACCTAATGGTATTCCCGCAAAATTCTGTGCATGCCTGTAACTACTAAAAGAATGTAATAATTTTTAATGGTGGTCAAGAAAAAAATAAAAAAAAATTTTTTTTTATATATATTTAATATATTAGACTGCGGTACCTGTGTTTGTCCACTAGAGGCCGCTGTGGAATGTTTTCTTGTCATGTGGACTAGTTTCTTCTCAGCAGAGCAAGTCCAGGCAGATGGTGAGTTCTCTTATGGGAAACTGCTTCCTCTGCCATGTTGCAATGCTCGTCCATCCCCCGGCCTGCGGCAAAGAGGGGCCCTGGCTCTTGTCCCTAGTTTTCAGTTTTCGAAATTAGCGCCAAAGGCGCACGTGGCCGCGCGCGTGCCTCTATATATAGAGGTGAGCCGGAAAAGGGGGCGGAGCCTGGGGGATGACGCACTGTGCGCGCCGCAGCGCTTCTGCGCATGTGCGGGCGTCCCAGCATGTTAAAAATCACAATTTTGTGTGGTGAGCTGGCTATGAAGTACAGAGACAGAGCTGGCAACATTTAAAAAAGGGCATACAGCAAGCGGTTGATACAGGCATCCCCTAGAAAGGCACATTAGTAGACACCAACTTTCTTATAGCAGCATTTATGCTAGACTATTGTCAGTAACTGGTGTATTTCGGCTGGAATACCTCAGCTTTGTGGCTTAGGAATATGCCGTCTAAAAACTCCGGGACTAGAAATTCCAGGAGGAATAGGGGGTCTCCTTCGGGCTCTGAGGATCTTGGGCATGCTTTGGCTGCACCAGTCTCCCCTGAAGAATCAGAGGTTAGTGACCGTACCTGGTACTGTGGCTGTCCTCAGTTCACCTGCTCCTGTGTATGTAACAGAGGAGGTTTTTTCCTCAGCTCTGGGAGGGCTGGAAGAGAGATTGTCAGCATTGATCGCGGCTTCCCTGTCACAGGAGAAAAGCACCCGATCTCCGTCTCCTCCCTCAGAGTGCCTGTTAACAGAGCAACAGTCCCATACAGGGATCGACCTACCTGAAGGGGATCAGGATGAGGTCGATTCGGTTGTAGAGGAATCAACAGTGGAAGAGCCGTTCTCAGCATCACATGCTGAAAGGTTATGGGTTCAGTCCCTGACTAATATGGTCCGATCAGCATTTAAAATGCCACTTGCGGAGCCATCATCCACTTCTGTCTCCTCGTTGGGGTCGCTAAAAGCTCCCCAGACTTTGTTCCTTTCCGATCCATCCTTTACTGGAAGGGCTCATTTACCAGGATTGGGAGCATCCTGACAAAATATTTACTCCCCCTAAGAGATTTCCGGTGGTCTATCCCATGGAGGATAAGTTCATCAGAAAATGGAAGGTCCCTACAGTGGACGCAGCCATCTCTTGTGTGAATAAATCACTGACATGTCCGGTGGATAATGTCCAAATTTTCAAGGACCCAATAGATAAAAAATTGGAGTCCTTATTAAAATCTGCTTTTTCTACAGCAGGATTGGTGACACAACCAGCAGTGGCAGCTATTGGGGTCTGCCAAGCAGTGAAGGATCAGTTGAAGCAGGTCTTAAGGGACTTGCCAGATCAGCAGGCTCTTGCCATTCTAGCCGATCTACCTAGAGCCTTGTGTTTTGCGGTTGACGCTATAAAGGATTCAATCCATCAGGCCTCCCGCCTTACGCTGTCTGTAGTACATATGCGCAGGCTTCTATGGCTCAAAAACTGGTCTGCTGAAGCTCCCTGTAAAAAATTGCTGGTCAGCTTCCCATTTCATGGTGAGCGCTTATTCGGGGAGGACCTGGACAAGTATATCCAGAGAATTTCCAGCGGTAAAAGTACACTTTTGCCAGTTAAAAATAGTTAGAGGTCCCTCTTTTAAGAGGCCTGCTTCTCCAGTCCCTAGGACATCGGCTGTGAAACAGTTCCGACGGCCTCCTCGGTCAAATCCCGGAGGTAAAAATCAGGGACAGTTGCAGGGTAACAAGAAGCCCTGGAGCAGGAGAGGTACAAAACCTCCCCCAAAGTCAAATGCATGAAGGGTTGCCCCCACTCAATCGGGTGGGGGGAAGACTTCAGTTGTTCACAGAGACCTGGCGGGACACGATCCGAGACAGATGGGTGCTCTCCGCAGTAAATCTGGGGATACAAATTGGAGTTAAAAAACTCCCCTCCTTCCCGCTTTATAAGGTCAAACGTGCCAAGGGATCCCCAGAAGAGAGGATCCCTCCTGTTGGCACTGGAACAATTATTGCTCCAAGCAGTAATTATAGAGGTTCCCCTGGAAGAATGGGGGTTCGGGTTTTACTCAAACCGCTTTACAGTTCCGAAGCCAAACGGGGACGTGAGGCCCATATTAAATCTAAAAGGGCTAAACAAATTCCTACATATCAGGACTTTCCGGATGGAGTCGATCCGATCGGTAGCCACTGCCCTACAAGGGGAGGAATGGTTAGCCTCGATCGACATCAAAGATGCTTATTTGCACATTCCCATCTTTCCAGCCCACCAAAAATTTCTACGCTTTGCGGTAGAAGGGCGCCATTTTCAGTTCAGAGCCTTACCCTTCGGTCTGGCCACAGCACCAAGAGTGTTCACAAAAATTCTGGCCCCATTATTGGCCAATCTAAGGACACGAGGTGTAACGATAATGGCATATCTAGACGACTTGTTGCTGATAGACCACTCAGTGGAAAAACTAGAAGTGGTTGTTCACGAGACAATCAAGTTTCTGGAATATCACGGTTGGATTATCAACCGAGACAAGTCAGCCCTAAAACCAGTCAAAAGTCTGGAATACTTGGGGCCAAGGCTGGATTCAGACCAGAGAAAAATTTTCTTGCCTCAAGAAAAGGGGTCGTCTTTGAGAGATTTGATCCACTTAGTGGGTTCAAAAAGACAGCCATCCATACGCCTGTGCATGAGGCTGCTGGGAAAAATGGTGGCATCATTCGAAGCAGTACCCTACGGTCAATTCCATTCAAGGAAATTGCAAAGGGCCATACTGTCAGCCTGGAACAAAAAAGTTCAGGCTCTGGACTTACCAATGTCCTTGTCCCCTTCCGTTCGCAAGAGCCTCCGCTGGTGGTTGGTTCCCCAGAATCTGGAAAGAGGGAAATCCTTCAGTCCGATTTCCTGGAAGGTGGTCACTACAGATGCCAGCCTTATAGGCTGGGGAGCAGTACTGGAGCAATGGTCTCTCCAGGGCAAGTGGTCAGAAGCAGAAAAGGCCCTGCCCATCAATCTCTTAGAGATACGAGCAGCCCGGTATGCCCTAGTAGCATGGACATCCAAACTCCAAGGGTCCCCTGTCAGAGTTCAGTCAGACAATGCCACAGCAGTGGCATATATCAATCGTCAGGGGGGCACCAGGAGTCGTGCAGCCCAAAGGGAAGTAAATTACATCCTGAGATGGGCAGAAAGATATGTCCCAGCCATATCTGCGGTATTCATTCCAGGAGTGGAGAATTGGAAGGCGGACTTTCTAAGTCGCCAACAATTATGCCCAGGGGAATGGTCCCTTCATCCCGAGGTTTTCCGGACAATATGTCAGCGGTGGGGAACACCGGATGTAGATCTGCTAGCATCCAGATTCAACACAAAAGTGGACAGGTTTGTCTCTTGGACAAGGGATCCCCTAGCTTGCGGCTCGGATGCCCTAGTGTTCCCTTGGGATCAGTTCAAGCTGATATATGCATTCCCACCGCCACAATTGTTACCTCGATTACTCCGCAGACTCAGGGTAGAAAAGAAACCAGTGATTCTGGTGGCTCCAGCGTGGCCCCGAAGAGCATGGTACGCGGAGATTGTAAAAATGTCTGTGGGGAGTCCTTGGACCCTCCCACATCGTCCGGACCTGCTTTCTCAAGGACCGATAAACCACCCTTCCTTACCAGCCCTAGGTTTGACGGCCTGGCTATTGAAGCCCACATTCTAAAAAAGAGAGGGCTCTCTAATTCTGTGGTATCTACCATGATCAATGCCAGGAAGCCAGTATCCAGGCAGATCTACTATAGAATCTGGAAGGCGTACATCGCCTGGTGTGAGGCCAAGAAATGGCATCCACGTAAATACGTAATAGGTAGGATTCTGGACTTCCTACAATGGGCTGTAGATAGGAAGCTTGCCTTGAGTACTATCAAGGGTCAGATTTCAGCCTTGTCAATATTTTTTCAAAGGCCCTTGGCTTCGCATTCACTAGTCAAAGCCTTTATACAAGGAGTGATGCGTATTAGTCCTCCGGTTAATATTCCCATATGTCCATGGGATCTAAACTTGGTTCTGTCGGTTCTACAGAAACAACCATTTGAACCATTACAGCATATTTCCTTGGTGCTTCTCACCAGGAAATTGATTTTTCTAGTAGCCATTTGTTCGGCTAAAAGAGTATCGGAATTAGCAGCTATGTCCTGTAAGGAGCCATATCTGGTTATCCATAAGGACAGAGTAGTGTTACGTCCTCATCCAGCCTTTCTTCCTAAGGTGGTATCGAGTTTTCATTTGAACCAAGATGTGGTTCTTCCTTCTTTTTTCCCCAAACCTACTTCGGTAGAGGAAAAGTTATTGCATTCTTTGGATGTAGTAAGAGCAGTTAAAGCTTATCTAAAAGCCACTGCTCAGATTCGCAGAACGGATACTTTGTTTATTCTGCCGGAAGGCCCCTGAAGGGGTCAGGCAGCGTCAAAATCTACTTTAGCCAAGTGGATTCGACAGGTCATAATACAAGCCTATGGCTTGAGAAGGAGACCGCCTCCGTTCAAAGTTAGAGCGCACTCCACGAGAGCAGTTGGAACTTCATGGGCAGTGCATCACCAGGCCTCCCTGGCTCAAATCTGTAAGGCCGCAACATGGTCTTCAGTACACACGTTTACTAGGTTCTACCAGGTGGACGTTAGAAGTCAGGAGGATGTCGCCTTTGGGCGCAGTGTGTTGCAGGCCGCAAAAGATCCTCATGTCTGATAGCGCTCAGCTTATATATGGTGTATCCCCCCCCTCATTTGGCATTGCTTTAGGACATCCCATTAGTAATGACTATGTCGCTCTGTGTCCCGTGATGTACGAGAAAGAAAATAGGATTTTTATAACAGCTTACCTGTAAAATCCTTTTCTTGGAGTACATCACGGTACACAGAGCTCCCGCCCCTCTTTGGGGACACTTATTGCTTTGCTACAAAACTGAGGTGCTCCCGGATGGGAGGGGCTTATATAGGGGAGGGTACTTCCGGTTTTGGAAGTTGCCAGTGCCAGCACCTGACGGTATCTATATAACCCATTAGTAATGACTATGTCGCTCTGTGTCCCGTGATGTACTCCAAGAAAAGGATTTTACAGGTAAGCTGTTATAAAAATCCTATTTTTGCGCCGTTCAGCAGCACCGCTAGAGGCCGAAACCGAAACTAAAAGCGCTGCGGCTACAAGAAAATGGCCGCCGGGCGCTTGTACCTGAGCCACGGCAAAATGGCCGCCAATGGCGCATTTTTTTAAATTTAAAACCGCGCGCTAATGGCGCCCGCAAAAAACACCACACAAGTCCTTCAGAACACTTTCCACCAGAAAGAAACAGCATAGAGCACCCCCCCCAGGGCAGAACGACCCCCCAAGCATCCCCACACAGCACAGCACCAGTACAGGGCACAGAGAGCAGCATAACAGGGGGGAGACAGGGAGAACCCCCCACACACAGAAACACAGCCAGCATGTACTCACCTTCTTTCCAGGAGAGACTACTTACCCATCCCGCAAGCACCTTGGAGAACATCCTCGGTGCCATTAGAGGGAATAACTGGCTTGTTTCAGACAGACCTATCACAGAGTCGTACTGCGTAGCTGTCGGCCCGGTCAACCGCGAGAGATACAGTAGGTACTGTTCAATCTTGAGAGGACCGCGGGAGCATGAAAGCAACCCGGCCACCCCTGGAGCCATGGGGTATGTCGTGAACTGAGTCTCACGCACGCAAGGCGAGGATCAGCACGCTCGATGGTCGGACAGGGAAGACTACGAGGATACTAGTGTACCCAACCTGTTGCCCAACCGACAGTTGATTGAAGGTCTCAAAAATAAAATAAAATTCCCAAAAGGAATAAAATTGAAAAATAAAATCTTCCAGGAGACTGGCTCCCGAGAGCCACGTCTTCTTCTGCTAGGCAGAAAAAAAACTGAGGCTGTTAGCTGCAGGTGGGAGGGTAATGTCCGGAGGGGCTGTTCAGCTCTGGCTTGTTCTAGAATGTTTTAACCTCTAACATTCTGCCTAGGTCTTCTCCTGCGAGCAGGGACATCTACCCACATGTAATCATTATGAGAGCTGCGTCGGTCCATGGACGATAAGAGAAATATCGTTTTTCGTATGATGTATAGCAATTCAGTATGTTATGATAGATCTATATATGAACCCAATAGTGATTATAAATACTAGTACCAATAGGATCTCCTGAAGACGCTAAAGGCGAAATGCGTAGCGATCCATTGGCGCTGATCTTGAAGTTCTGTATGCTTGGCCTCGGAGTCAGAAGAAATCCTCTAGGACTACCTGGTCTTCTAGTCCCATAGGCCATCCATCCTACTTCTATGTGTCAGCCTCTCTATCTGTTCTCTTGTATGAGACAGTGTACTTTCCTAGATATGTTCATATGTATATACAATCTTTTTTTCCCCTCAAAATATTTGTTTTTTAATGTGATCCAATAAATTATATCATTTTTAACATAACAAGTCCATTTCTCTTTCCTAAAGCTCTGGACCTGTGAAGAAGTGGCTTTTCGGTGCCTGACAGCGGCGGAACGCAGCAATCTGGTACAGCGGGACAAGGGGGGGTTGGCCATTGATCACCTTACAGATTTTGTGTAGAAAGTGAACTTACACTTTAAAACAGGGATAGGCAACCTCAGCCCTCCAGTTGTGATTAAACTACAAGTCCCAAGACAATTCAATACACTGACAATCACAAGCATGAGTCCTAGAGACAGAGGCGTGATGGGATTTGTAGTTTCGCCACAGCTGGAGTGCCGAGGTTGCCTACCCCTGATTTAAAAGCTTAACTCCAAGTTTAACTACTTGCCGACTGCCTAACGTAGATATAAGTTATTGAAGTGGTTAAAAGGGTCCTATGCGTTTTTTCAGTCCGGTTCAGGTGCAATTCCAGCGTCAAATTTGCACCTGAACTGGTGAATGGAAACCGCATTCCACGCCAACACCAGAGCCGCATATGTGTACAGAGCCCTACTGTACTAAGGCTAGGTTCTCAAACGTTTTGTGAGGGAACGGTAGCCCTCTTATTTGAATGAGCTGCTGTGCAGCCAGAAAACGGTCCCTGTACCTCTTCTGAAAACACGACCCGCATGGAAACCACAAGTGCAGTGCAGTGGGTGCCTTTAGGGATTAATGGTGCCCCCAAACATCTCCTGCGTATTTTTCCCGTGCAGCTTGTTACGGCTGTGGATCTGTGGTGGGACCCCCACCTGCACAAGTGTGACCCCAGCCTAACAGGTGCGCTGTACGGACCCCCGCCCCCCGCTAAATACGATACACTGCCGTGTCTCAGAAGTCAAATAAGAACTTGATGTCTCACCCCCAGGACAGATTATCATCTTCTGAATGAATACAAATCTTCCCCGGATTGGCCGAGGAGGACAGGTGTGCAGATGACATCACAAGCTCCCCCTCAGCCAATCAGGGGAAGCTTTGTACTCAGAATACAAATAGTCTATGAATGGTTGAGCAGTGCTCAGCTCAACTCAATTTTGTTACAGGTGTGGGACGGGAAGTTCCCACCCCACTGCTGTATACTGCATGTAGCGGAGGGTATATACGGTGAACAAAGTGCACCCAGCAAGCTTACCTGTTAACCACTTGCAGACCAGCCACCATACTTATACTGCGGAAGGTCGGCTCTCCTACACGAACCGTCGTACCTATACGTCGTTCGGTGCATGCGAGATTGCGGGCGTGCGCCCGGCCGCCCACGATCGCTGTATACAGAGGCAAAACGGGGATCTTTCATTGTAAACAAGGCGAATCCCCATTCTGACAGAGGACATATCAGAGATCTGCTGTTCCCAGTGATCTCCGTCATGTTCCAGTAAGCCCCTCCCCCTACAGTTAGAAACACCTCCCAGGGAACACATATTTAACCCTTTGATCTCCCCCTAGTGTTAACCCCTTTCCTTGCCAGTGTCATTTATACATTGATCAGTGCATTTGTATAGCACTGGTCAATGTAATAAAAATGTCACTGGTTCCCAAAAAGTGTCATTTGGGGTCAGATTTGTCCACTGCAAAAATAAATAAAAAATAAATAGCAGATCGCCGCCATTAAAAGTCCCTACATCTATCCCCTATTTTGTAGACGTGATAACTTTTGCGCAAACCAATCAATAAACGCCTATTGCGATTTTTTTTTAACCAAAAATATGTAGAATACATCTTGGCCTACACTGATAAATAAAATTTGTTTTTGTTTATATTTTTTGGGGATATATAGCAGAAAATAAAACAAAACATTTTCCAAAATTGTGGGGTTTTTTTGGTTTATAGAGCAAAACATAAAAACCACAAAAAAAAAAAAATTAAGTAAATTTTGTTTGGGTACAGCGT
Organism: Rana muscosa; assembly: GCA_029206835.1. Lineage (NCBI taxonomy): Eukaryota > Metazoa > Chordata > Amphibia > Anura > Ranidae > Rana > Rana muscosa. The sequence continues at coordinate 5,388,270 of JARGYO010005628.1, forward strand.
CGCACGACCGCGCAATTGTCAGTTAAAGCGACGCAGTGATGAATCGAAAAAAATGGCCCGTCATTAAGGGGGCAAATCCTTCCGGGGCTGAAGTAGTTATAGCAGCAAATAGTTTATTGGGGCCAAACAATGTTAGGGACATTACACCAAGAGATAGACTAAAATAATGTTTTGTGTGCTGTGTGAAAGGGAACAGAAACATTTGGGGGGGGGGTTCCCATCTGACCCCCCCCCCCCAGGTGGAAACACACCGTAGAATGGAATATTCAGTACTCACATCAGAGGAGTTGGAGATCAGCTCCCTCAGGAAGATCTCCTTGTTGGAATAGAAGGTGTTGATGATCAGAGACATCAGCTGAGCGATCTCAGCCTGGAAAGCGAACGTCTCCACCTCCTCCATTTGTTGGTCCTGAGGAACGGCAGCTGCAGCTTCTTCCGGCATCTGTACAATGATGGAGATTGGAGAATTAGACACAGAAAATAAATCTGCACTTTAAAATGACACAGAATCAGTAATAGCGTATATCGCCTTCCTGCGTCCGTCTCCCGAGAAGAAAACCACCGGCACACAATGTCTTATCCTTCTAGATAAACACACTGAGATTAGGGTGCCACCTACAGGCCAGATGACACAACTACAAGATTCTAGAAGTTACTATAAGAGCATCCCTCCCTCCAGAAACTAATGCAGATTACAGGAAGGTTCTGGATGAAATGTTCTTTGAGTCACACTTTACTGCAACACCCCCCTCTATGAGTGGAGGGATCACCCCCTTCTATGAGTGGAGGGGTCATATCGGACAGAACACCCCCTTCTATGAGTGGAGGGGTCACATCGGACAGAACACCCCCTTCTATGAGTGGAGGGGTCACATCAGAGAGAACACCCCCTTCTATGAGTGGAGGGATCACATCGGAGAGAACACCCCCTTCTATGAGTGGAGGGGTCACATCGGAGAGAACACCCCCTTCTATGAGTGGAGGGGTCACATCGGAGAGAACACCCCCTTCTATGAGTGGAGGGATCACATTGGAGGGATCACCCTCTTCTATGAGTGGAGGGGTCACATCAGAGAGAACACCCCCTTCTATGAGTGGAGGGGTCACATCGGAGAGAACACCCCCTTCTATGAGTGGAGGGGTCACATCGGAGAGAACACCCCCTTCTATGAGTGGAGGGATCACATCGGAGAGAACACCCCCTTCTATGAGTGGAGGGGTCACATCGGAGAGAACACCCCCTTCTATGAGTGGAGGGGTCACATCGGAGGGAACACCCCCTTCTATGAGTGGAGGGGTCATATCGGAGGGAACACCCCCTTCTATGAGTGGAGGGGTCACATCGGACAGAACACCCCCTTCTATGAGTGGAGGGGTCACATCGGAGAGAACACCCCCTTCTATGAGTGGAGGGGTCACATCGGAGAGAACACCCCCTTCTATGAGTGGAGGGGTCACATCGGAGAGAACACCCCCTTCTATGAGTGGAGGGATCACATCGGAGAGAACACCCCCTTCTATGAGTGGAGGGGTCATATCGGAGGGAACACCCCCTTCTATGAGTGGAGGGATCACATTGGAGGGATCACCCTCTATGAGTGGAGGGGTCACATCAGAGAGAACACCCCCTTCTATGAGTGGAGGGGTCATATCGGACAGAACACCCCCTTCTATGAGTGGAGGGGTCACATCGGAGAGAACACCCCCTTCTATGAGTGGAGGGGTCATATCGGAGGGAACACCCCCTTCTATGAGTGGAGGGGTCATATCGGAGGGAACACCCCCTTCTATGAGTGGAGGGACCACATTGGAGGGATCACCCTCTTCTATGAGTGGAGGGGTCATATCAGAGAGAACACCCCCTTCTATGAGTGGAGGGGTCACATCGGAGAGAACACCCCCTTCTATGAGTGGAGGGGTCACATCGGAGAGAACACCCCCTTCTATGAGTGGAGGGATCACATTGGAGGGATCACCCTCTTCTATGAGTGGAGGGGTCACATCAGAGAGAACACCCCCTTCTATGAGTGGAGGGGTCATATCGGAGGGAACACCCCCTTCTCTGAGTGGAGGGATCACATTGGAGGGATCACCCTCTATGAGTGGAGGGGTCACATCAGAGAGAACACCCCCTTCTATGAGTGGAGGGGTCATATCGGACAGAACACCCCCTTCTATGAGTGGAGGGGTCACATCGGAGAGAACACCCCCTTCTATGAGTGGAGGGGTCATATCGGAGGGAACACCCCCTTCTATGAGTGGAGGGATCACATTGGAGGGATCACCCTCTTCTATGAGTGGAGGGGTCATATCGGAGAGAACACCCCCTTCTATGAGTGGAGGGGTCACATCGGAGAGAACACCCCCTTCTATGAGTGGAGGGATCACATTGGAGGGATCACCCTCTTCTATGAGTGGATGGATCACATTGGAGGGATCACCCTCTTCTATGAGTGGAGGGGTCACATCAGAGAGAACACCCCCTTCTATGAGTGGAGGGGTCATATCGGAGGGAACACCCCCTTCTATGAGTGGAGGGGTCACATCAGAGAGAACACCCCCTTCTATTAGTGGAGGGATCATATCGGAGAGAACACCCCCTTCTATGAGTGGAGGGGGTCACATCGTAGAGAACACCCCCTTTCTTTATCGTACACCACGGGACACAGAGCCAATCATTACATAATGGGTTAAGAGTCACCAGCGGTTATTGGACACTGGCACAACCAATGGAAGACAGTTCCCCTCCATATAACCCCTCCCATCAGGGGAGTACCTCAGTTTTTTCGCCAGTGTCGAAAGGTGTTGGACGCGTTAGGAGGTGCTAAAGGAAAGCTCTACCAAAGAGACCATCTGGGGGTAAAAGAGCTATGCTTTCGGACCCATCCAAGACGCCTACAAAGTTAAGCCAAAACTGGATGGGATCCGGGCCTCACCCATGAGGCGTCGCCTGTAAGTCTCTCTTCGGAGGACTGGGCTCTAAGATCCAGCACTTTCGCTACTTCGCTAAAAGTCCTGGTAAGAGTCTTATACAAGGCCCAGGGGAGAGGTATCCTTTAAATAGGAACCCATATCCCTGAAGGTTGGCACACATAGCCCGCCATGATGGGTGAAAATTGGTAAAAAAAACCTGCGGCGAGGAAAAGTAAGTGGTTAGAGTCCTAAACTAAGTTTAAGGACCTTTCCAAAAAAAGTATGGATGTCTTCCCTTTTTTCCGCCACTGGGGGGAGTAAAGAGCTGAGTCAGATCTCACCTCACTCTGGCAGTGTCTGCTTCGGCAAAGCACACTGTGGGTCCTTCTGCTGCTGAGCTTGCTTGAAACCCCGCTCCTCCTCCAGAGGCTGACCAGACTCCTGCAGGGCAGGTAAAGTTGGATCAGAGAGCCTAGATGAGAGCACTCTCGCTGTAGCCAGCGCCATAGTGGCCGCAATAGGACGCACGCGGGAGCGCGCTTTATCGGAGGAGGGGGGGCGGGAGGCAGCAGTAGCGTGCGCGGGCACGCAGAGGCACGAGAAACTGCGCCAGAGTTAAAATCTGTCAGTGTACAAACACTGCAGCATCAAGCAAGTTCGTTGTTCTCTTGTTCCGGGCACAGAAACACAGCAGCAATACAGGGACGTAAGACTCCATGTGGTTGGACTGGGTACTTCATAGAAGACATCCATGTTATGCATAGCTATGTGTTATAAGTTGCATACTATATGTAATTGCTAAACTAAGCACGGTAGTATATGCATCTAGGTACCTTGTTTTTTTGCTAAACAGTAACCCTTCCAAGGAAGATGGTGCGGGTAAGAAAAGATAAAAAAGCACCACCACCTGAGGGCTCTAGCAGTGCTGAATCGGTACCTTCCTCTCCTGTTTTGCCGAAGGCATCTATACAGGATGAGCCATTACCTTTGTCAGGTATAGCAGCTTCCCCAGTGAAGCCTGGGCCTGCATATGTCACTGAGGACACTTTATCAGCTGCCCTAAACAATCTGGAGGAAAGAATTGCTACCTTGATCGCTAAATCCTCTAAAAAGGACAATAAGCGAAGCAGATCTCCTCCAGAGGTAAACCTCCCTTCAGAAGTACCTGAGGGAGGAGGATGAGGAGGAGGCTACATCAGCAGAGGATGAGGAGTCAGACGGATCAGGGATATCGGATGAGCCTTTCTCGGTATCCCAGATTTTGAAGTCTCAGGTGCAATGTTATGCAGGGACAGTGCGATCTGCATTTAAGTTATCCTCTTCGGAGGTAACAGAATCACCGGTCTCCTCCCTAGGGTCGTTACGATCCCGCCTAGGTGAATGCTCCTTCCCGGTTCATCCGTTACTAGAGGATCTAATGTACGCAGACTGGCAGCATCCAGATAAGCGTTTCTCACCTCCAAAAAGGTTTAACATTCTTTATCCTATGGAGGATTTTTTTTTAAAGAAATGGAGCCTGCCTGCGGTAGATGCGGCTATTTCTTGTGTAAATAAAAACCTGACATGTCCAGTGGATAATGTACAAGTGTTTAAAGATCCTTCTGAGAAGAAGTTGGAATCCCTACTGAAATCCTCCTTCCTTTTGGCCGGCTCAGTTACCCAACCTGCAGTAGCAGCAGTCGGTATGTGTCAGGTCATCTGCCAACAGGTAAAGCAGGGGCTGAAGGAGCTGCCTTCAGAGCAGGCTAAAAATTGGGATAATTTGCCTAAAGCCTTATACTTCACAGTGGATGCCATGAGAGATTCTATCATACAGGCATCACGCCTTACACTCCAGCTGGTACAGATGCGCAGAGTACTTTGGCTTAAGCATTGGTCAGCGGAAGCCCCATGCAAAAAGTTGTTGGCAAGTTTCCCGTTCCATGGCGAACGCCTATTTGGGGAAGATTTAGAAAAATATATCCAAAAGATATCAAGTGGTAAAACGACACTTTTACCTGAGAGAAAGAAAAACAAGAGACCTCGTTTTAAACGCTCTCTCTCCCCAGCTCCCGGGAAATCAGACTCCAGCCAGTGGCGACGGCCTTTTCAGCCGCCCAAAAAAGCCAAAGAACAGGCTCAGAAGAACAAGAAGCCGTGGGGTGCAAGAGCTAATAAGCAAGCCCCCAAAACCTCTCATTGAAGGGGCGCCCCCGCTCGGCCGAGTGGGGGGAAGGCTTCGTCAGTTCTCAGCGACTTGGCGGACAGAAACCCAGGACAAATGGGTGGTATCCACAATATCCTCAGGGTACAAATTGGAATTGAGAGATCCCATCTTCTCAATTCCGAGGTTCAAGACTCTCCAAGGATCCACAAAAAAGAGGATCCTTCTTCAAAGGTTTGAATCACTTAATGGCTCAAGGTGTGGTTACAGAGGTACCCCAAAAGGAGCAAGGTTCAGGTTTTTACTCAAACCTCTTTGTGATTCTAAAGCCAAACGGAGAAGTCAGACCCATCCTGGATCTAAAATCTCTAAATCGGTTTCTGAACGTTCGCCATTTTCGAATGGAAACGATTCGATCCGTGGTCGCTACTTTAAAAAGGTGGAGAATTCAGGGCGTCCATAGATATCAAAGACGCATATCTACACATACCAATCCTCCCCGCTCACCAAAGATTCCTAAGGTTTGCGGTAGAACATCACCACTTTCAGTTTGTGGCCCTGCCGTTTGGTGTAGCCACCGCGCCCACAGTATTCACAAAGGTGCTAGCTCCTTTGTTGGCAAACCTAAGAACACAGGGCATAGCGGTAACAGCCTATCTAGGACGATCTACTAGTAATAGATCAGTCAAAGGAGGGATTGGATCACGCTGTGCTCACTACAGCAAGATACCTGGAGCATTTAGGATGGATTATAAACTTACAAAAATCCTCTCTCCAGGTCCAAAGAAGGATAGTGTACCTGGGCATGATCATAGATACAGCCCAAAACAGGGTATACCTGCCAGAACCGAAGATACAGTCTCTGAAAGACCTGATCCACAAGGTCAAAGCAAACAAAAGGCCGTCTATTCGCCTTTGCATGAGACTATTGGGAAAGATGGTAGCCTCCTTCGAGGCGGTCCCTTACGCCCAGTTTCATTCGAGACTACTTCAAGGCAATATTTTAGCCTCCTGGAACAGGAAGAGCCAAGCTCTGGATATACCCATGCGCCTGTCCTCACAAGTACGCCACAGCTTCGATTGGTGGCTAGAAGCCAGGAATTTACGGAAGGGAAAGTCCTTCCTCCCAGTGGCCTGGAAGGTGGTGTCTACGGATGCCAGCCTATCGGGCTGGGGTGCAGTATTCGAGGAGGCTTCTACCCAGGGAACCTGGGCCAAGACTCAGGGGATCCTGCCCATCAATGTGCTAGAGATCCGGGCAGTATATCTAGCCCTCAAAACCTGGACATACAGGTTACAGGGCTACCCAGTTCGGGTTCAATCCGACAATGCTACGGCAGTAGCTTACATCAATCACAAAGGAGGCACCCGCAGTGGGGCTGCCCAAAGAGAGGTGAACCGGATCTTGGCATGGGCAGAAGAGCATGTACCTTGCCTTTCGGCAATCTTCATCCCGGGGATAGAAAACTGGCAAGCGGACTATCTGAGTCGTCAGCAGCTACTACCAGGAGAGTGGTCTCTTCACCCAGAGATCTTTCAGGCCATATGTCTGAGATGGGGAAACCCAGATGTAGACCTGCTAGCTTCCAGGTTCAACAAGAAATTGGACAACTTTGTGTCCAGAACGAGAGATCCTCTAGCCTACGGGACAGATGCTCTAATAACTCCATGGGATCAGTTCTCACTGATCTATGCATTCCCTCCGATCCCTCTTCTACAAAGACTGCTTCGCAGGATCAAGGAGGAGGGAATACCAGTAATTCTAGTGGCCCCAAACTGGCCCAGGAGGCCTTGGTATGCCGAAATCGTAAAGATGGCGATAGGAAGGCCCTGGAAGCTTCCACTCCGACACGACCTGCTGTCACAGGGTCCAGTATTCCACCCTTCCTTACAAAGGCTAAATTTGACGGCCTGGCTGCTGAGACCCACATTTTAAAAAAGAGAGGGGTCTCTGGTCCGGCTCTTTCTACGCTCATTAATGCTAGAAAGCCAGCCTCCAGACTCATTTATCATAGGGTCTGGAAAGCATACGTTTCCTGGTGTGAATCCAGAAGTTGGAATCCACAAAAATATGAAATAAGCAGGATTCTTGCCTTTTGCCAGTTAGGAGTGGATATGAAATTAGCCCTTAGTACCATCAAGGGTCAAATATCGGCTCTATCAGTCTTCTTTCAGAGACCATTGGCATTGCATTCCCTAGTTCGGACATTCATTCAGGGGGTACTGAGGATAAATCCTCCAGTTAGGACTCCCTTGTGTCCATGGGATTTGAATTTGGTATTGTCAGTGTTGCAAAAGCAACCTTTTGAACCTATTCGCCATATTCCTTTAATTATATTAAACAGGATATTGGCCTTTTTGATTGCTATTGCCTCCGCTAGGAGAGTATCAGAGCTAGCAGCTCTTTCTTGTAAAGAGCCTTATCTAATTTGTCACAAGGACAAAATTGTACTACGACCCCATCCTGCCTTTCTACCTAAGGTGGTGTCGGCTTTTCACTTGAATCAGGACATTGTTCTGCCTTCTTTTTTTCCAAACCCGCGGACGGCGGGGGAAAAGTTATTGCACTCTCTAGATTTAGTGAGAGCGGTAAAGGTGTATCTGCAAGCAACCGCTCAGATACGTAAAACAGATATTTTGTTTATTTTGCCAGATGGTCCCAAAAAGGGCCAAGCGGCATCAAAATCCACCATTTCCAGGTGGATTAGACAAGTAATTGTTCAAGCTTATGGTTTGAAGAACAGGACTCCTCCTTTTCCTGTTAAGGCGCACTCTACCAGGGTGATAGGTGCTTCATGGGCAGTGCATCACCAGGCTTCGATGGCTCAGATCTGTAAAGCTGCAACTTGGTCTTCAGTCCATACATTTTCCAAATTCTATCAAATAGATGTGAAAGGACATGAGGATTTCGCCTTCGGGCGAAAGGTGCTGCAGGCAGCAGTATAGGGCTTTTTGTTCGCAAGCGGCCTGTTTGATCTGTGTCTCCCCCCCTTCATATGAGCATTGCTCTGGGACGTCCCATTATGTAATGATTGGCTCTGTGTCCCGTGGTGTACGATAAAGAAAGTAGGATTTTTATAACAGCTTACCTGTAAAATCCTTTTCTTGGAGTACACCACGGGACACAGAGGTCCCCCCCTTCTTATGGGAACCTTACTGCTTTGCTACAAAACTGAGGTACTCCCCTGATGGGAGGGGTTATATGGAGGGGAACTGTCTTCCATTGGTTGTGCCAGTGTCCAATCACCGCTGGTGACCCTTAACCCATTATGTAATGATTGGCTCTGTGTCCCGTGGTGTACTCCAAGAAAAGGATTTTACAGGTAAGCTGTTATAAAAATCCTACTTTTATGAGTGGAGGGGTCACATCGGAGAGAACACCCCCTTCTATGAGTGGCGGGATCATATCGGACAGAATACCCCCTTCTATGAGTGGAGGGGTCATATCGGACAGAACACCCCCTTCTATGAGTGGAGGGGTCACATCGGAGAGAACACCCCCTTCTATGAGTGGAGGGGTCACATCGGAGAGAACACCCCCTTCTATGAGTGGAGGGATCACATCAGAGAGAACACCCCCTTCTATGAGTGGAGGGATCACATCGGAGAGAACACCCCCTTCTATGAGTGGAGGGATCACATCGGAGAGAACACCCCCTTCTATGAGTGGATGGATCACATCGGAGAGAACACCCCCTTCTATGAGTGGAGGGATCACATCGGAGAGAACACCCCCTTCTATGAGTGGAGGGATCACATCAGAGAGAACACCCCCTTCTATGAGTGGAGGGATCACATCGGAGAGAACACCCCCTTCTATGAGTGGAGGGGTCACATCGGAGAGAACACCCCCTTCTATGAGTGGAGGGATCACATCGGAGAGAACACCCCCTTCTATGAGTGGAGGGATCACATCGGAGAGAACACCCCCTTCTATGAGTGGAGGGATCACATCGGAGAGAACACCCCCTTCTATGAGTGGATGGATCACATCGGAGAGAACACCCCCTTCTATGAGTGGAGGGATCACATCGGAGAGAACACCCCCTTCTATGAGTGGAGGGATCACATCAGAGAGAACACCCCCTTCTATGAGTGGAGGGATCACATCAGAGAGAACACCCCCTTCTATGAGTGGAGGGGTCACATCGGAGAGAACACCCCCTTCTATGAGTGGAGGGATCACATCGGAGAGAACACCCCCTTCTATGAGTGGATGGATCACATCGGAGAGAACACCCCCTTCTATGAGTGGAGAGATCACATCAGAGAGAACACCCCCTTCTATGAGTGGATGGATCACATCGGAGAGAACACCCCCTTCTATGAGTGGAGGGATCACATCGGAGAGAACACCCCCTTCTATGAGTGGAGGGATCACATCAGAGAGAACACCCCCTTCTATGAGTGGAGGGATCACATCGGAGAGAACACCCCCTTCTATGAGTGGAGGGATCACATCGGAGAGAACACCCCCTTCTATGAGTGGATGGATCACATCGGAGAGAACACCCCCTTCTATGAGTGGAGGGATCACATCGGAGAGAACACCCCCTTCTATGAGTGGAGGGATCACATCGGACAGAACACCCCCTTCTATGAGTGGAGGGATCACATCGGAGAGGATCACATCGGAGAGAACACCCCCTTCTATGAGTGGAGGGATCACATCGGAGAGAACACCCCCTTCTATGAGTGGAGGGATCACATCGGAGAGAACACCCCCTTCTATGAGTGGAGGGGTCACATCGCAGAGAACACCCCCTTCTATGAGTGGAGGGATCACATCGCAGAGAACACCCCCTTCTATGAGTGGAGGGATCACATCGCAGAGAACACCCCCTTCTATGAGTGGAGGGATCACATCGCAGAGAACACCCCCTTCTATGAGTGGAGGGATCACATCGGAGAGAACACCCCGTTCTATGAGTGGAGGGGTCACATCGGAGAGAACACCCCCTTCTATGAGTGGAGGGATCACATCGGAGAGAACACCCCCTTCTATGAGTGGAGGGATCACATCGGAGAGAACACCCCCTTCTATGAGTGGAGGGATCATATCGGACAGAATACCCCCTTCTATGAGTGGAGGGGTCATATCGGAGAGAACACCCCCTTCTATGAGTGGAGGGATCACATCGGAGAGAACACCCCCTTCTATGAGTGGAGGGATCACATCGGAGAGGATCACATCGGAGAGAACACCCCCTTCTATGAGTGGAGGGATCACATCGGAGAGAACACCCCCTTCTATGAGTGGAGGGATCACATCGGAGAGAACACCCCCTTCTATGAGTGGAGGGGTCACATCGCAGAGAACACCCCCTTCTATGAGTGGAGGGATCACATCGCAGAGAACACCCCCTTCTATGAGTGGAGGGATCACATCGCAGAGAACACCCCCTTCTATGAGTGGAGGGATCACATCGGAGAGAACACCCCCTTCTATGAGTGGAGGGATCACATCGGAGAGAACACCCCCTTCTATGAGTGGAGGGATCACATCGGAGAGGATCACATCGGAGAGAACACCCCCTTCTATGAGTGGAGGGATCACATCGGAGAGAACACCCCCTTCTATGAGTGGAGGGATCACATCGGAGAGAACACCCCCTTCTATGAGTGGAGGGGTCACATCGCAGAGAACACCCCCTTCTATGAGTGGAGGGATCACATCGCAGAGAACACCCCCTTCTATGAGTGGAGGGATCACATCGCAGAGAACACCCCCTTCTATGAGTGGAGGGATCACATCGCAGAGAACACCCCCTTCTATGAGTGGAGGGGTCACATCGGAGAGAACACCCCCTTCTATGAGTGGAGGGATCACATCGGAGAGAACACCCCCTTCTATGAGTGGAGGGATCACATCGGAGAGAACACCCCCTTCTATGAGTGGAGGGATCATATCGGACAGAATACCCCCTTCTATGAGTGGAGGGGTCATATCGGAGAGAACACCCACAGATTCCATTATAAGTCAGACATTCCACCAAATTTACACATCCCACTGAAGGGAAACTGTCATCTGACTCTGATAGGAAATTACCGTCACCAGAGGCTACATGGCCAAATCTGTCATTCCCCCACATCACAGGGACAGTGCAGGCGTCCATGCTGAGCCCTTAGACAGAAGACCGGTAGAGATCCTAATGTAAGTCATGCTGGACTTTGCAGTTCCACAGCAGTGTGATGACACAGCATGTCCCTATCACCTGACCCTATAGGAACCTATCACTGCACTCCTATCACCTGACCCTATAGGGACCCCTCACCCCGCCCTATAGGGACCCATCACTACACTCATATCACCTGTCCCTATAGGGACCTAACATTACACTCCCCTCACCCCAGCACCTGTCCGTATAGGGACCCCTTACCCCGAAACTTGCCCCTATAGGGACCCATCACTACACTCCCCTCACCCCAACACCTGTCCCTATTGGAACCTATCACTGCACTCCTATCACCTGACACTATAGGGACCTCTCATCCCGCCCCTATAGGGACCCATCACCTGTCCCTATAGGGACCTAACATTACACTCCCCTCACCCCGGCACCTGTCCCTATAGGGACCCATCACTACACTCCCCTTATCCCAACACCTGACTTTATAGGGACCCCTCACCCCGAAACCTGCCCCTATAGGGACCCATCACTACACCCCCTCACCCCAACACCTGTCCCTATAGGAACCTATCACTGCACTCCTATCACCTGACACTATAGGGACCTCTCATCCCGCCCCTATAGGGACCCATCACTACACTCCCATCACCTGTCCCTATAGGGACCTAACATTACACTCCCCTCACCCCGGCACCTGTTCCTATAGGGACCCATCACTACACTCCCCTCACCCCAACACCTGACTTTATAGGGACCCCTCACCCCGAAACCTGCCCCTATAGGGACCCATCACTACACTCCCATCACCTGCTCCTATAGGGACCAATCACTACACTCCTATCACCTGCCCCTATAGGGACCCCTCACCCAGACCCTATAGGGACCCACCACTACACTCCCATCACCCCAACTCCTATAGGGACCCATCACTACACTCCCCTCACCCCAACACCTGACCCTATAGGGACCCTTCACCCCAACACCTAACCCTATAGGGACCCCTCACCCCAACCCTATAGGGGCCCATCACTACACTCCTATCACATGCCCCTATAGGGACCCACCACCTGCCCCTATAGGGACCTATCACTACACTCCTATCACCTGACCCTATAGGGACCCCTCCCCCTGACACCTGCCCCAAAGGGACCCAGCACTACACTCCCCTCACCTGTCCCTATAGGGACCCATCACTACACTTCTATCCCCTGCCCCTATAGGGACCACTCACCCCAACACCTGACCCTATAGGGACCTATATCTACACTCCTATCACCTGTCCCTATAGGGACCCATCACTACACTCCTATCACCTGACCCCTTAGGGACCCCTCACCCAGACCCTATAGATACCCACCACTACACTCCTATCACCTGACCCTTTAGGGACCCACCACCTGCCCCTATAGGGACCTATCACTACACTCCTATCACCTGACCCTATAGGGACCCATCACTACACTCCTACCACCTGACCCTTTAGGGACCCCTCCCCCCGACCCATCACTACACTCCCCTCACCTGTCCCTATAGGGACCCATCACTACACTTCTATCACCTGCCCCTATAGGGACCACTCACCCCGACCCTATAGGGACCCATCACTACACTCCTATCACCTGACCCTATAGGGACCCATCACTACACTCCTACCACCTGACCCTTTAGGGACCCCTCACCCCGACACCTATCACTACACTCCTATCACCTGACCCTATACGGACCCATCACTACACTCCTACCACCTGACCCTTTAGGGACCCACCACCTGCCCCTATAGGGACCTATCACTACACTCCTATCACCTGACCATATAGGGACCCATCACTACACTCCTACCACCTGACCCTTTAGGGACCCACCACCTGCCCTATAGGGACCCCTCACCCCGACACCTGCCCCAAAGGGACCCATCACTACACTCCCCTCATCCCGGCACCTGTCCCTATATGGACCCCTCACCCCGACACCTGTCCCTATAGGGACCCATCACTACACTCCTATCACCTGTCCCTATAGGGACCCAAGGCACCAGGTCGCATTGGTAACTGGAAATAGCAGCCTGGCCCCTGGGCTACACTGCGGCATGTGTCTTGTCCCCATGCGGTCCCAGCCCGCGGGTGCGCAGACTAAGATGCCGCGCCGGCCGGTAATTGAGGCCGCGGCTTTGCGCCCTGCTGGAGCGAGATGATTACATCTGGGAACTGGCGCCCTCTTGTGGTGGCCGGGGCTGCGACAAGTAGTCACTGACAGCGCTGAGGGTTTCCCCTTCCTGTTCTCACTGCCCATCTTTCCAAAAGGAGAAGAGGTTAAAGGTGTTGTAGGCTTGATCTGGGGCCCTGTTCTGAAAGGTGAGTGGACCGGGAGTGTGGGGCAGCTGGTTGGAACGGCCGCAGTACCATTTACACCCCACAAAGATGGAAACTGTTTTTTTCCATTGAAATAATTTTTTTTTCTCCCATTCTCTCCCTGTCATGCCACAGCTAAAGGTCCCTTTCACACGGGCTGTCCGATCAGGTCTGTCCTCCTGTCAGTTATTCAGGCAGACCTGATCGGACCCTCTGGTCTCCTTTGTCTGTCTGCTGACACCCACCGCTATCCAGTCCTGTCTGCCGAAAAACAGGTGGATGGTGGTCCTATTTTCCATCCGTCCGGAGGATCAGATGGTATCGGATGGAAATGGACAGGTGGTTTGTTTCCATCCGATCTGCCTATAGAGGAGAACAGGATTGTGTCTGTGTCTGCTCTGAATAGCAAAGCAGACAGGACCCGTCATCCACCTGCTAAGCGGGGATCAGCAGAGAAATCTCCACTGAGCAAGCGGATTCCGTTTAGCAGAGGCGCCCGTGTACAAGGGGCATAGGATGGCATGAGTTACTGGATCTCCCATCATCCCCACCTTGCTGCACTGTGAGCCGCTGCCCATCACACCGAATGCCGGGCAACATTGGCCAGTTCAATAAAAACTGGCTGCCATGCGGCCCGTGTGTATGGCAGCCGGTCCGACAGAAGCCGGCCATTCGGCACCTGTGTATGGCAGCCGGTCCGACAGAAGCCAGCCATGCAGCATGCTGGAAAAAAAAAACCTAGCACCTAACTTTTCTAGCTGGTTCCTAGATTTCAAGCAAATTTGTCACGCCCTGCCCTATAGGGACCCCTCACCCCAACACCTGCCTGTATAGGGACCCCTCACCCCTGCCCGTATAGGGAACCATCACTACACTCCCATAAACCCAACACCTGCCCCTATAGGGACCCAAAACTACACTCCTATCACCCCAACACCTGCCCCTATAGGGACCCCTCACCCCGGCACCTGCCCCTATAGGGACCCCTCACCACAACACCTGCCCGTATAGGGAACCATCACTACACTCCCATAAACCCAACACCTGCCCCTATAGGGACCCAAAACTACACTCCTATCACCCCCAACACCTGCCCCTATAGGGACCCCTCACCCCAACACCTGCCCGTATAGGGACCCATCACTACACTCCCATAAACCCAACACCTGACTTTATAGGGACCACTCACCCCAACACCTGCTCCTATAGGGACTCCTCACCCTCCCCTATAGGGACCCAAAACTACACTCCTATCACCCCCAACACCTGCCCCTATAGGGACCCCTCACCCCAACACCTGCCCGTATAGGGACCCATCACTACACTCCCATAAACCCAACACCTGACTTTATAGGGACCACTCACCCCAACACCTGCTCCTATAGGGACTCCTCACCCTCCCCTATAGGGACCCAAAACTACACTCCTATCACCCCAACACCTGCCCCTATAGTGCCTCAACACTATACTCCCATCACACCGACACCTGCACCTATAGGGACCCCTCACCCCATCACCTGACCCTATAGGGACCCCTTAACCCAACATCTGTCCCTATAGGGACCTAACACTACACTCCCATCACCTGCCTGTTAAGGGACCCCTCACCCCGGCCCCTATAGGGACCCCTCACCCCAACACCTGCCCCTATAGGGAACCATCACTACCCTCCCATAAACCCAACACCTGCCCCTATAGGGACCCAAAACTACACTCCTATCACCCCCAACACTTGCCCCTATAGGGACCTCTCACCCCAACACCTGCCCATATAGGGACCCATCACTATACTCCCATAAACCCAACACCTGACCCTATAGGGACCACTTACCCCAACACCTGCCCCTATAGGGACCCAAAACTACACTCCTATCACCCCCAACACCTGCCCCTATAGGGACCCCTCACCAACACCTGCCCGTATAGGGACCCATCACTACACTCCCATAAACCCAACTTTATAGGGACCACTCACCCCAACACCTGCCCCTATAGGGACCCCTCACCCTCCCCTATAGGGACCCAAAACTACACTCCTATCACCCCAACACCTGCCCCTATAGTGCCTCAACACTATACTCCCATCACACCGACACCTGCACCTATAGGGACCCCTCACCTGACCCTATAGGGACCCCTTAACCCAACACCTGTCCCTATAGGGACCTAACACTACACTCCCATCACCTGACCCTATAGGACCCCCTCACCTGTCCCTATAGGAACCCCTCGCCCCGGCCCCTATAGGGGCCCATCACTACACTCCTATCACCTGCCCATATAGGGACCCAACACTACCATCACCTGACCCTATAGGGACCCCTTAACCCAACACCTGTCCCTATAGGGACCTAACACTACACTCCCATCACCCCAACACCTGCCCCTATAGGGACCCCTCACTGCACTTCCATCCAGTGTTAATTTTGCCGACTAAACCATTTTAGTCAACTAACTTAATACCATTTTTTTGTCGACTAAAGGAATACTATTTTAGTAGACTAAAACTAAAACAATTGAGATGACTAAAATAGGACTAAAACTAAAATGGTATTTTAGTCAAAAGACTTATGCCGCGTACACACGACCGTTTTTCATGACGAGAATTTTTATTTGGTCATTAAAAACGATGGTGTGTGTAGAGGCTCCAGAGCATTTTTCGCAACGTGAAAAATTGCCATTAAAAATTTGGAACATGCTCTATTTTTTCTCGCCGTGTGTAGGCTTTAACGACGTGGAAAAAATTGTGCATGCTCAGAAGCAAGTGATGAGACGGGTACGCTCGTTGTTCTGGTAAAACTAGCGTTCGTAATGGAGATAGCACATTCGTCACGCTGTTACGGACTGAAGAGCGCGAATCGTCTCTCACCAAACTTTTACTAACACAAAATCAGCCCAAAGGGTGGCGCCATCCAAATGGAACTTCCCCTTTATAGTGCGGTTGTAAGTTTCGTACGTCACCGCGCTTTGGTCCAAGCGTTTTTTTTCACGATGGTGTGTAGGCAAGGCAGGCCTGAGAAGAATCACGTTGAGAAAAACGTCATTTTTTTTCCATGACATTATAAACGGTTGTGTGTACGCTACGCGGCATGAGACTTAAACTAAATAGAAATTTTACATGAAAATGAAGACCAGTCTGTAGGGCATGTTCCGTGTTTTTACCTCAATACCATAAATAAAATATCTTCTCTGTTGGGATTTGACCCCCCCCCCCATGAGGCAGTACGGAGGGTTCTACACCACGTGACCGGGAGGCCTCTATTAGCTACACTGTTGCCCCTGGTAACAGGGCGCCATGTGACATTAAGATGGTTGCTAGGGGCGACAGTCATTTCCCCACCTCAGACTACCCCCCGGTGCCCGGTCCGGCCCGGTCCCCCTCTCACCTCGCCCGTCTCTTCTGTCCGCCACCTCCGCGCTGAAAGATCCGCCAATTGTCCGATCCTCTGACTGACCGTCCGCACTTTTATACAATACCCGCCCCCAGTCACCTTCCAGAAACGTCTGGAACCTTCATCTCATAGGGCAGGAGATGCCGCGCTTTACCCCGACAGCCAATCAGCGACGATTCCAGCTTCAGAGAGGGAGGCGGCCACGCCCACAGTACCTGCGCTCTGCTTGCATCTTCGGGGGTGTGGCTTGCTGGTGCTAAGGAAAAAGTTGTAGAAAACGCTAGGAGAAGAGGGGGCCATGTGCTTGTTACCCCGGGCAACCGAGGAGAGGGGGCCATGTGCTTGTTACCCCGGGCAACAGAGGAGAGGGGGCCATGTGCTTGTTACCCCGGGCAACCGAGGAGAGGGGGCCATGTGCTTGTTACACAGGGCAACCGAGGAGAGACGGCCATGTGCTTGTTACCCCGGGCAACCGAGGAGAGGGGGCCATGTGCTTGTTACCCCGGGCAACCGAGGAGAGGGGGCCATGTGCTTGTTACCCCGGGCAACCGAGGAGAGGGGGCCATGTGCTTGTTACCCCGGGCAACCGAGGAGAGGGGGCCATGTGCTTGTTACCCCGGGCAACAGAGAAGAGGGGGCCATGTGCTCGTTACCCCGGGCAACCGAGGAGAGGGGGCCATGTGCTTGTTACCCTGGGCAACCAAGAGAAGCCTGAGGGAGATAATAGTACACAGAGAGAAAGAATACAGATATGAATGTAATAGAGATGATGGTAATAATAAAGATATACAATGATATCAGTAATAAAGATATAAAGTGATATAAATAATGTCACACCTCAGTATGGCGGCCGCCCCCTCCCCCGTCCGGGGGCCATTCACATCAGAACCAGAAATGTTTAGAGAATTTGGAATTCTGTGCTTCCAGGATCTGAATAAACGCACGCAAACACGGCTACAATCAGGAACATGTAAACTCAGGAAAGGGGGATCTGAGAGGCAGAAACATTTTCTCTAATTATCAGATCACTTCTCTCAAGTCTGGAAAAGATAAACACAGGAGAGCCGCTGTGAATGAGGCCTAGGTGTGAATGAGGCCTAGGTGTGACTGAGGCCTATGTGTGAATGAGGCCTAGGTGTGACTGGGGCCTAGGTGTGAATGAGGCCTAGGTGTGACTGAGGCCTATGTGTGAATGAGGCCTAGGTGTGACTGAGGCCTATGTGTGAACGAAGCCTAGGTGGGACTGAGGCCTAGGTGTGAATGAAGCCTAGGTGGGACTGAGGCCAAGGTGTGAATGGGGCCTAGGTGTGAATGAAGCCTAGGTGTGAATGAGGCCTAGGTGTGACTGAGGCCTAAGTGTGACTGAGGCCTAGGTGTGACTGAGGCCTAGGTGTGACTGAGGCCTAGGTGGGACTGAGGCCTAGGTGGGACTGAGGCCTAGGTGTGAATGAGGCCTAGGTGTGACTGAGGCCTAGGTGTGAATGAGGCCTATGTGTGATGAGGCCTAGGTGTGGATGAGGCCTAGGTGTGACTGAGGCCTATGTGTGAATGAAGCCTAGGTGTGACTGAGGCCTAGGTGTGACTGAGGCATAGGTGTGAATGAGGCCTAGGTGTGACTGAGGCCTAGGTGTGAATGAGGCCTATGTGTGAATGATCCCTAGGTGTGACTGAGGCCTAGGTGTGAATGAGGCCTAGGTGTGACTGAGGCCTAGGTGTGAATGAGACCTAGGTGTGACTGAGGCCTAGGTGTGAATGAGGCCTAGGTGTGACTGAGGCCTATGTGTGACTGAGGCCTAGGTGTGACTGAGGCCTAGGTGTGAATGAGCCCTAGGTGTGAATGAGACCTAGGTGTGACTGAGGCCTAGGTGTGAATGAGGCCTAGGTGTGATAGAGGCCTAGGTGTGAATGAGGCCTAGCTGTGAATGAGGCCTAGGTGTGAATAAGGCCTAGGTGTGAATGAGGCCTATGTGTGACTGAGGCCTAGGTGTGAATGAGGCCTAGGTGTAACTGAGGCCTAGGTGTAAATGAGACCTAGGTGTGACTGAGGCCTATGTGTGATTGAGCCTAGGTGTGAATGAGATCTAGGTGTGATTGAGCCTAGGTGTGAATGAGGCCTAGGTGTGAACGAAGCCTAGGTGGGACTGAGGCCTAGGTGTGAATGAAGCCTAGGTGGGACTGAGGCCTAGGTGTGAATGAAGCCTAGGTGGGACTGAGGCCTAGGTGTGAATGGGGCCTAGGTGTGAATGAAGCCTAGGTGTGAATGAAGCCTAGGTGTGAATGAGGCCTAGGTGTGACTGAGGCCTATGTGTGAATTAGCCCTAGGTGTGACTGAGGCCTAGGTGTGAATGAGGCCTAGGTGTGACTGAGGCCTAGGTGTGAATGAGGCCTAGGTGTGACTGAGGCCTAGGTGTGAATGAGGCCTATGTGTGACTGAGGCCTAGGTGTGAATGAGGCCTAGGTGTGACTGAGGCCTAGGTGTGACTGAGGCCTAGGTGGGAATGAGGCCTAGGTGTGACTGAGGCCTAGGTGTGAATGAGGCCTAGGTGTGACTGAGGCCTAGGTGTGAATGAGGCCTAGGTGTGACTGAGGCCTAGGTGTGAATGAGGCCTAGGTGTGACTGAAGCCTATGTGTGAATGAGGCCTAGGTGTGACTGAGGCCTAGGTGTGAATGAGGCCTAGGTGTGACTGAGGCCTATGTGTGAATGAGGCCTAGGTGTGACTGATGCCTATGTGTGAATGAGGCCTATGTGTGAATGAGGCCTATGTGTGACTGAGGCCTATGTGTGACTGAGGCCTAGGTGTGAATGAGGCCTAGGTGTGACTGAGGCCTAGGTGTGAATGAGGCCTAGGTGTGACTGAGGCCTATGTGTGAATGAGGCCTAGGTGTGACTGAGGCCTATGTGTGAATGAGGCCTAGGTGTGAATGAGGCCTAGGTGTGACTGAGGCCTAGGTGTGAATGAGGCCTAGGTGTGACTGAGGCCTAGGTGTGAATGAGGCCTATGTGTGACTGAGGCCTAGGTGTGAATGAGGCCTAGGTGTGACTGAGGCCTATGTGTGAATGAGGCCTAGGTGTGACTGGGGCCTAGGTGTGAATGAGGCCTAGGTGTGACTGAGGCCTATGTGTGAATGAGGCCTAGGTGTGACTGGGGCCTAGGTGTGAATGAGGCCTAGGTGTGACTGAGGCCTATGTGTGAATGAGGCCTAGGTGTGACTGAGGCCTAGGTGTGAATGAGGCCTAGGTGTGACTGGGGCCTAGGTGTGAATGAGGCCTAGGTGTGACTGAGGCCTATGTGTGAATGAGGCCTAGGTGTGACTGAGGCCTATGTGTGAATGAGGCCTAGGTGTGAATGAGGCCTAGGTGTGACTGAGGCCTATGTGTGAATGAGGCCTAGGTGTGACTGGGGCCTAGGTGTGAATGAGGCCTAGGTGTGACTGAGGCCTATGTGTGAATGAGGCCTAGGTGTGACTGAGGCCTAGGTGTGAATGAGGCCTAGGTGTGACTGAGGCCTATGTGTGAATGAGGCCTAGGTGTGACTGGGGCCTAGGTGTGAATGAGGCCTAGGTGTGACTGAGGCCTATGTGTGAATGAGGCCTAGGTGTGACTGAGGCCTAGGTGTGAATGAGGCCTAGGTGTGACTGAGGCCTAGGTTAGGGTGACCAGACATCCCCAGTTTCAGGGGACAGTCCCTGGATTGAGGACACTGTCCCCGAACCAAGTCTGTCCCCAGTTTTGTCCCCGGATTGGATTTGAACAGGGGGTGGGGCAATTTCAAAGACAGTCAGTGCAGAATAAAAAAAAAATATCTGAATTACACCCCCTCCCCCCCACTCCGCCGCTCCTACTAGCTTAGGGGGGTGTATTTCTTTCCATTATCTGTGCCCCTTTCTGATGATCATGTGCTGTTCGGAGTGGAGGGAATATTTCTTCAGTTTCGGGCGCCCATTCCGCTCCGCTCACATGTTCTTCTGCCTTGGCTCAAGACCCGGCCAGCCGCCTGCCTGCTTATCTCCTTGCGTTCCCTGGCGGAGTGATCTTCCCAGTAGTAGCCGGGGCCCGGAGAGTCATGCCCTGTACGCACGATCGGTTTTACAGATGAAAACAGTCCGATGGACTTTTCTCATCAGACAAACCGATGGTGTATGGGCCCCATCGGTCTTTTTTCCATTGGTGAGAAAAAATAGAACATGTTTTAAATTTATCCAAAGGGAAAAAAAACAATAGCAAATTCCGATCGTCTGTGTGGAACTCCATTGGAGAAAAAACCCACGCATGCTCAGAATCAAGTCGACGCATGCTCAGAAGCATTGAACTTAATTTTTCTCGGCTAGTCGGAGTGTTTTACGTCACGGCGTTTGGGACGGTCGGATTTTTGACTGATGGTGTGTAGGCAAGACTGATGGAAGTCAGCTTCATTGGATTTCCGATGGAAAAATCCATTGGATTAGAATCCATAGGAAATCTGATCGTGTGTACAGGGCTTAAGACTTGACAGACAGGCTGCGAGGCGGGCGGTGACGGGCAAAGAGTCGCTGATTGCCGCCATTACTAGTAAAAAAAAAAAATATGTCCCCGGATTTCATTTTAAAAATCTGGTCACCTTAGCCTAGGTGGGACTGAGGCCTGGGTGTGAATGAAGCCTAGGTGTGACTGAGGCCTAGGTGTGAATGAAGCCTAGGTGTGAATGAGGCCTAGGTGTGAATGAGGCCTAAGTGTGACTGAGGCCTAGGTGTGATTGAGGCCTAGGTGTGACTGAGGCCTAGGTGTGAATGAGGCCTATGTGTGAATGAGGCCTAGGTGTGATGAGGCCTATGTGTAAATGAGGCCTAGGTGTGAATGAGGCCTAGGTGTGAATGAGGCCTAGGTGTGAATGAGGCCTAGGTGTGACTGAGGCCTATGTGTAAATGAGGCCTAGGTGTGAATGAGGCCTAGGTGTGAATGAGGCCTATGTGTGATGAGGCCTAGGTGTGGATGAGGCCTAGGTGTGACTGAGGCCTATGTGTAAATGAGGCCTAGGTGTGAATGAGGCCTATGTGTGATGAGGCCTATGTGTGAATGAGACCTAGGTGTGACTGAGGCCTAGGTGTGAATGAGGCCTATGTGTGAATGAGGCCTAGGTGTGACTGAGGCCTATGTGTGATGAGGCCTATGTGTGAATGAGACCTAGGTGTGACTGAGGCCTAGGTGTGAATGAGGCCTATGTGTGAATGAGGCCTAGGTGTGACTGAGGCCTAGGTGTGAATGAGACCTAGGTGTGACTGAGGCCTAGGTGGGACTGAGGCCTGGGTGTGAATGAAGCCTAGGTGTGACTGAGGGCTAGGTGTGAATGAAGCCTAGGTGTGAATGAGGCCTAGGTTTGACTGAGGCCTAGGTGTGAATAAGGCCTATGTGTGAATGAGGCCTATGTGTGGATGAGGCCTAGGTGTGAATGAGGCCTAGGTGTGAATGAGGCCTAGGTGTGAATGAGGCCTAGGTGTGAATGAGGCCTACGTGTGGATGAGGCCTAGGTGTGAATGAGGCCTAGGTGTGAATGAGGCCTAGGTGTGAATGAGGCCTAGGTGTGAATGAGTATACAAAAAATGCAGCGCTATGTGTATGACAATGTGAAAAACCAAGTGCTCCAAAATTAACTGAATCACAGAAAAAATAATAAATAAAAATCCAAATATATTAATGAATAAAAAGTCCAATTATATATAGAACTCCAAATAGATGTGATGAAACATATATTCAAATCAATTCCAAAAGGTGCAAGTGAATCTTCCAAGGTAAATAAGTGACTTGTAACATAACCACCACCACGTGAAGGGGAGGCTTACCGGATGTAGTGGACCCAATACACATACGTGTATGGGGTCAAACAGGCTGAATACGTATACGTCCGTGCATATGGAGCCAGATAAACACTGCGCACCCTTATATCCAAGGTCCAAGCTCAGGAGGGGATACCAGAAATTCAAGCCAATAGGGAATTTGACTCACATAAAGTTCATGTGGAAAAAGAAGGGAGATGGCACATAGCGTAATAACGCAAAGGATTTTAATGAATATAGGCAAGTACACTTACATTCAATCCATAGATTTGATGCTTTGCAAAGACACTCAGTAGCAGCAGTAGAGTCTCCCGACGCGTTTCGCAAAATGTTGCATCGTCTGGGGCATGCTTTGCGTTATTACTAGGGATGAGCTTCGTGTTCGAGTCGAACATACGTTCGACTCGAACATCGGCTGTTCGATCGTTCGACGAAGATCGAACGATTTGGGCCGTTCGCGCCAAATTCGAGTGACGCGAACGGCCCACAATGCACTACGCCATCGCAGTGTCATCCAGGCGCTGTGATTGGCCAAGCATGCACTGTGACCCCGCATGCTTGGCCAATCACAGCGCCGGCAGCGAGGAGAGCAATGATTGGCCACAGGCAGGATGCCTGTGGCCAATTATTGCTGATGGTGTTTAGTACACGCCCCACACTATAAAAGGCCGCCAGCACGGCGGCCTAGTGTAGTGTGTTCCGGAGCAGGGATAGAGCAGCATAGGCAGGGACAGTGACTTTTATTTCTTTCTTGCTTAACCTGGATTCCTTTAGTTTAGGGAAAGAGAAGGATAGGTAGGGAGAGTGTCAGTGTGTTTTGTGCTTGTGCTATATTGTGCTTAAAAAAAACATTTTTTCTAGGGACAGAAAACTGTAGGTAGGGAGAGTGTGTCAGTTTCTTTCACTGTCAAAGTCCTTGTTTCCAGGGACCTGGAAGGACAGTGAGTGAATTCTCCTTGTGCTAAATTGTGCTTAAAAAAAACATTTTTTCTAGGGACAGAAAACTGTAGGTAGGGAGAGTGTGTCAGTTTCTTTCACTGTCAAAGTCCTTGTTTCCAGGGACCTGGAAGGACAGTGAGTGAATTCTCCTTGTGCTAAATTGTGCTTAAAAAAAACATTTTTTCTAGGGACAGAAAACTGTAGGTAGGGAGAGTGTGTCAGTTTCTTTCACTGTCAAAGTCCTTGTTTCCAGGGACCTGGAAGGACAGTGAGTGAATTCTCCTTGTGCTAAATTGTGCTTAAAAAAAACATTTTTTCTAGGGACAGAAAACTGTAGGTAGGGAGAGTGTGTCAGTTTCTTTCACTGTCAAAGTCCTTGTTTCCAGGGACCTGGAAGGACAGTGAGTGAATTCTCCTTGTGCTAAATTGTGCTTAAAAAAAACATTTTTTCTAGGGACAGAAAACTGTAGGTAGGGAGAGTGTGTCAGTTTCTTTCACTGTCAAAGTCCTTGTTTCCAGGGACCTGGAAGGACAGTGAGTGAATTCTCCTTGTGCTAAATTGTGCTTAAAAAAAACATTTTTTCTAGGGACAGAAAACTGTAGGTAGGGAGAGTGTGTCAGTTTCTTTCACTGTCAAAGTCCTTGTTTCCAGGGACCTGGAAGGACAGTGAGTGAATTCTCCTTGTGCTAAATTGTGCTTAAAAAAAACATTTTTTCTAGGGACAGAAAACTGTAGGTAGGGAGAGTGTGTCAGTTTCTTTCACTGTCAAAGTCCTTGTTTCCAGGGACCTGGAAGGACAGTGAGTGAATTCTCCTTGTGCTAAATTGTGCTTAAAAAAACATTTTTTCTAGGGACAGAAAACTGTAGGTAGGGAGAGTGTGTCAGTTTCTTTCACTGTCAAAGTCCTTGTTTCCAGGGACCTGGAAGGACAGTGAGTGAATTCTCCTTGTGCTAAATTGTGCTTAAAAAAAACATTTTTTCTAGGGACAGAAAACTGTAGGTAGGGAGAGTGTGTCAGTTTCTTTCACTGTCAAAGTCCTTGTTTCCAGGGACCTGGAAGGACAGTGAGTGAATTCTCCTTGTGCTAAATTGTGCTTAAAAAAAACATTTTTTCTAGGGACAGAAAACTGTAGGTAGGGAGAGTGTGTCAGTTTCTTTCACTGTCAAAGTCCTTGTTTCCAGGGACCTGGAAGGACAGTGAGTGAATTCTCCTTGTGCTAAATTGTGCTTAAAAAAAACATTTTTTCTAGGGACAGAAAACTGTAGGTAGGGAGAGTGTGTCAGTTTCTTTCACTGTCAAAGTCCTTGTTTCCAGGGACCTGGAAGGACAGTGAGTGAATTCTCCTTGTGCTAAATTGTGCTTAAAAAAAACATTTTTTCTAGGGACAGAAAACTGTAGGTAGGGAGAGTGTGTCAGTTTCTTTCACTGTGTAAGTCCTTGTTTCTAGGGACCTGGAAGGACAGTGAGTGAATTCTCCTTGTGCTAAATTGTGCTTAAAAAAAACATTTTTTCTAGGGACAGAAAACTGTAGGTAGGGAGAGTGTGTCAGTTTCTTTCACTGTCAAAGTCCTTGTTTCAAGGGACAGAGAAGGACACCTGAAGGTAGCCCTTATTGCTTTTTTCCCATCTCCCTGCAGGCCATCTATTAGAATGTCTGGAAGGCAAACAAGGAGAGGCAGACAGTCAGGAGGCAATAAAAGAGGGCAAGCAGGCTCTGTGTCTGGGGGCAACAGTGCTGGTCATGGACGCGGTGCATTGTCATCAGCACATGGCCATGGGACACGCTTGTCCTTCTTTTCGGCAACTGGACATGTTGAGCCACATCATGCCGAAGACTTGGTAGAGTGGATGACCAAGCCCTCCTCCTCCTCCTCATCCTCTCTCACCCAGGCTCAGGGTACTGGAAAAGCAGCTGCCAAAGCGTCCTCTTCCCTGGTATCAATGTCAGACTCATCATCAGTCACTCCTTCCCTAGACCCACCATGTCCTCCTCCTGAGGAGTCCCCCGAACTGTTTGAGCACAGTGTTGGGTACATGCTCCAGGAGGATGCCCAGCGTTTCGAAGGGTCTGATGATGAAACCCAGCTAGAGGAAGGCAGTAGCGTGAGAGCAGACAGAGGGGATGCTCAAGAAGGACACCAATCTGGCAGTCATGTTCCAGCAGCTGCAGCATACTGCCAGATTGGCTCCAGTGATGAGGAGGGAGGTGATGATGAGGTCACTGACTCCACGTGGGTGCCTAATAGGAGAGAGGAGGAGGAGGAGGATGAGGAGGAGGCACATCTCCAACGAGGCAGGATGCCCTTTGGTGGCCAGCGTAAGGGCAGTACACCGACGGAATCACACCGCAGAGCTCCGCCTGTGCAGGGCGCTGCCTCTGCCCGTCATTCAAAAAGTTCTTTGGTGTGGGCCTTTTTTGAGGCTAGTGCATCAGATCGCACAGCTGCTGTTTGCAACATATGTCTCAAGCGTATATCGCGTGGCCAAAACATCAGCCGCTTGGGTACCACATGCCTGACCAGACATATGTTGACCTGCCATGCAGCTCGTTGGCAAGCCTACCTCAAAGACCCACACCAAAGAACAAAGCGGACCTCTCCTTGCACCGCATCAGCTGGGATCTCCAACCCCACTATAACTTCAGTCCTCTCTGAAACATGCACTGAGAGGAATGAAGGTGTAGAATTAGGTGTGTCACAGCCAAGTACTTGCGGCCACTCTGCTAGCAGTACACCGACGTCCGATTATAGCAGGCAAATTTCCCTGCCCCAGCTGCTGGACCGTCGAAAGAAGTTCACTCCCAGCCATCCACATGCCCAGCGGTTGAATGCTAGCTTGGCTAAATTGCTAGCGCTTCAACTGCTGCCTTTTCAGTTGGTAGACTCGGCCCCCTTCCGTGAGTTTGTGCAATGTGCGGTTCCTCAGTGGCAGGTTCCCAAACGCCACTTTTTCTCACGGAAGGCTATTCCGGCTCTCTACCGGCATGTGGAAGGCAATGTCTTGGCCTCGCTGGACAGGGCGGTCAGCGGTAAGGTGCATATTACCGCTGACTCATGGTCCAGCAGGCATGGACAGGGACGTTACCTTTCTTTCACGGCCCATTGGGTCACTCTTTTGGCAGCTGGGAAGGATGCAGGACAAGGTGCAGTAGTGTTGGAGGTTGTCCCACCGCCACGCCTCCAAAATGCTACTACTGGTTGTGACACACCTCTCTCCTCCACCCCCTCCTCTTCTTCTTCCTCCATGGCCTCTTCCTGTGGTTTGTCCTATGAACCAGCGGTGCTCCGTAGCCGTTCACGGGGCTACGCAAGTACGCAGGCAAAAAGATGCCATGCCGTGCTTGCGCTGGTGTGTTTGGGGGACAGAAGCCACACTGGGGCAGAGGTCCTGTCTGCTCTGCAGGGCCAGGCCGAGAGGTGGTTGACGCCACGCCAGCTTAAGCCAGGAATGGTGGTTTGCGACAATGGCACCAACCTCCTCTCCGCCCTCCGACAGGGACAACTGACCCATGTGCCCTGTGTGGCTCACGTCCTTAACCTGGTGGTGCAGCGGTTCTTGGGCAGGTACCCGGGCTTACAGGATGTCCTGAGGCAGGCCAGGAAAGTCTGTGTGCATTTCCGCAGATCTTATAATGCCAGTGCTCGCCTGGCTGAGCTGCAAAAGGAGTTGAACCTGCCCAAGAACCGCCTTATATGTGACATGCCCACCAGGTGGAACTCAACGTTGGCCATGCTGCAGCGGCTGCACACGCAGCAGAGGGCCATCAATGAGTACCTGTGCGACTACGGCACCAGGACAGGGTCAGGGGAGCTTGGTTTTTTTTCTCCACGCCAGTGGGGCATGATCAGGGATGCATGCACTGTCCTGGCACCATTTGAGGAGGCCACGAGGATGGTGAGCAGTGACAGTGCATGCATCAGTGACACTGTACCTCTTGTCCACCTGTTGGAGCACACGCTGCGTGGAATAATGGACAGGGCACTTGAGGCAGAACAGAGGCAGGAAGAGGAGGACTTCCTTGCCTCTCAAGGCCCCCTTTACCCAGACAGTGTTCCTTCTGTCCCACCCATCGCACAGGAAGAGGAGGAGGAGGAGGAGGAGGAGGAGGAGGAGGATTGTGTCAGCATGGAGGTGGAGGCTGGCACTCAGCATCATGAGCAGCAGTCTTTTAGGGATGATTTACAGTCCCAAGAAACCAGTGGACTTGTACGTGGCTGGGAGGAGGTGGCTGCGGATCATGTCGTCCTTAGTGACCCAGAGGACTCCGGAGCGAATGCCTCAGCAAACCTACGCTGCATGGCCTCCCTGATCCTGCAAAGTCTGCGGAAGGATCCTCGTATTCTTCGGATCAAGGAGAGGGACCATTACTGGCTGGCCACTCTCCTTGATCCACGGTACAAGGGTAAGGTTGCGGACCTTATGTTACCGTCGCAGAGGGAGCAGAGGATGAGACAACTCCGGGAGGCCTTGCAGAAAGGTCTGTGCAACGCGTTCCCAGAGACTGGGAGGTTACAAACTCCTGGTCCTGGACAACGAGTTGCTGAGGCTTCGGCCAGTCAAAGAAGGAGCGGTGGGGAAGGTGGCCGTCTGACCGATGCGTTCAGACAATTCTTTAGTCCGCAGCCCCAAAGTATGATCGGTTCCAGCAACCATCGCCAGCGTCTGATAAACATGGTGCAGGAATATCTAGGGGCAAGGTCAGACTTGGACACCTTCCCCACCGAAAATCCTCTGGCTTACTGGGTCTTGAGGATGGATCACTGGCCAGAGCTTGCACAGTATGCAATTGAGCTACTGGCCTGTCCTGCATCCAGCGTTCTTTCGGAACGCACATTCAGTGCTGCTGGAGGATTTGTCACGGATCACAGGGTGCGCCTGTCCACCGACTCGGTTGATCGACTGACTTTCATCAAGATGAACCAGTCTTGGATCACCACCAGCTACCACACACCTGATGCTGATATAACAGACTAATTGATTTTAACATGTCACATCCCTTCAAGACTGATGCTGATGCTGAGTGCCTGTGCTGTTATGTTGACTGGCTATCCTCCTCCTCCGAGTCCTCAATGATACGATTGATGATGATAGCTTGGAAGATCATTTTTGTTTATGGGTGCCGCCACCAGTGGCTAAGGCCCAATTTTTCAGCCCCTGTTTTACAGGGGCGTGTAATTACATTTTTTTTAGCAATAATTTGCCATAGGGCTCATTGCTGTGCTCCAAGTACAGTATCTGTGAGGGGTTGGAGTGTTGTGGCACCAGTGCCTAAGGCCCAATTTTTCAGCCCCTGTTTAACAGGGGCGTGTCATTACAATTTTTGAAGCAATACTTTGCAACAGGGCTCATTGCTGTGCTCCAAGTACAGTATCTGTGAGGGGTTGTAGTGTTGTGCCACCAGTGCCTAAGGCCCAATTTTTCAGCCCCTGTTCAACAGGGGCATGCAATTACAATTCTTGATCTAATAATTCACAGCAGGGTCCATTGCTGCACCCACCAAGAGTAACTCTGAGGGCTTACAGTCTTGTGGCAACGCCACCACCACCACCACCACGAAAGGCCCAATTTTTCAGCCCCTGTTCAAAAGGGGCATGTAATTACAATTCTTGATCTAATAATTCACAGCAGGGCCCATTGCTGCACCCACCAAGAGTAACTGTCAGGGCTTACAGTGTTGTGGCACCAGCACCACCATCAAAGCCCCAATTTTTACTACCACTGTTCAACAATTATATGTAATTAAAATTCCTGATATAATAGTTGACAGCAGGGCGTTCCAGCACCAACCAAGAGTAACTGAGTGCTTACAGTGTTGTGCCAACACCAACAACTAAGGGGCCTATTTCTGCAGAGTATATACGGCAGGTCCCTACTTTCAAACATCCAACTTACAAACGACTCCTACTTGCAAACGAAAGAAGACAACAGGAAGTGAGAGGAAATCTACCCCTAGAAAGGAAAATTCTCTCCTGTAAGAATAAATATGGGAGAAAGGGGTCTCATCTGTACTGATGCTTTATCAGCAATCCTTGTTTCAAGAAAAACACCACATTTCAAAAACAGTTGTCATTGGGACGGAAAGTGAGGTGAAATGTTCTGAACAGGGGCACAGACAGCAAAACAAATGTTACAGGGGTGATAACCCTTACCTATGTTTCCCAAAAAGTTTAAAAATAGATTTTTGGGCTGGAGCTACACTTCAACAATGTACCTGTTCAAAATTACAAACAGATTCTACATAAGAACAAACCTACAGTCCCTGTCTTGTATGCACCGCCTGTATACGGCTGTTCAGAGTATATAGGGCCTTTTTTATTTTATGTGCGGGGTTCCCCTTAATATCCATACAAGACCCAAAGGGGCTGGTAATGGGCTGGGGTAGGGGGGGGGGGTCATGGGGTAGCTATGCCATTTTTCTTAAAGATTTTCATCCATATTACCGGGACCAGACATTACATTAAAGCCGCAAGCAGTTTTAAATGGCTTTTTTTTCCTTTAGAAGTGTCATTTTGTGCAGGGACAGTTCTAAACACGGGAAACACGTGGCACTTCACAGGCATACTTTAGACACCCCCCAGGTACGATATTTAAAGGAATATTTGACTTTTTTTTTTTCACTTTATGCATCATTAAAATGACTGCTCCCGAAAAACGACCGTTTTTAAAACTTCTTTTTGCATTGATACATGTCCCCTGGTGCAGAACCCGGGTTCCCAAACCCTATTTATGACAATAACATGCATAATAGTTGTTATAATTAGCACTTTAGAATTCGAACGTTCGCATCCATTGTATTTAATAGGGTTCTAATGTTCGTTCGAACTTTCGGTCCGTTCGCGGGTTCTGGTGCGAACCGAACCCGGGGGTGTTCGGCTCATCACTAGTTATTACCTTGGATATAAGGGTGCGCAGTGTTTATCTGGCTCCATATGCACGGACGTATACGTATTCAGCCTGTTTGACCCCATACACATATGTGTATTGGGTCCACTACATCCGGTAAGCCTCCCCTTCACGTGGTGGTGGTTATGTTACAAGTCACTTATTTACCTTGGAAGATTCACTTGCACCTTTTGGAATTGATTTGAATATATGTTTCATCACATCTATTTGGAGTTCTATATATAATTGGACTTTTTATTCATTAATATATTTGGATTTTTATTTATTATTTTTTCTGTGATTCAGTTAATTTTGGAGCACTTGGTTTTTCACATTGTCATACACATAGCGCTGCATTTTTTGTATATTGTTTGTTGTTGCCTTTTTTCCACAGGTATTGTAGCTGCTTATATGTGTTAGCAGCGCGAATATTGTTTGTATTTTTGTTCTAGGTGTGAATGAGGCCTAGGTGTGACTGGGGCCTAGGTGTGAATGAGGCCTAGGTGTGAATGAGGCCTAGGTGTGACTGAGGCCTAGGTGTGAATGAGGCCTATGTGTGGATGAGGCCTAGGTGTGAATGAGGCCTAGGTGTGAATGAGGCCTAGGTGTGAATGAGGCCTATGTGTGGATGAGGCCTAGGTGTGAATGAGGCCTAGGTGTGAATGAGGCCTAGGTGTGAATGAGGCCTAGGTGTGAATGAGGCCTAGGTGTGACTGAGGCCTAGGTGTGAATGAGGCCTATGTGTGGATGAGGCCTAGGTGTGAATGAGGCCTAGGTGTGAATGAGGCCTAGGTGTGAATGAGGCCTATGTGTGGATGAGGCCTAGGTGTGAATGAGGCCTAGGTGTGAATGAGGCCTAGGTGTGAATGAGGCCTAGGTGTGAATGAGGCCTAGGTGTGAATGAGGCCTAGGTGTGAATGAGGCCTATGTGTGGATGAGGCCTAGGTGTGACTGAGGCCTAGGTGTGAACAAGGACCAGGTGTGACTCAGACTTATGCTAGTCATACACCTGTCGATAAAATCGTTGGAACGTGTTTTTGAAAAACGAACACACGGTCATGGGAGCATACGATTTTTCCACCATGTAATGACCGAATTTCGATCGATGAATCGTTCAACAGACCTAGAGTAATCAGTTTTTGTTTGTTTTGTCACATATGCCTAGTGCAAACAAACTGTTCAGGCGAGAAACACATTAACTTTTTAATTTATCGTCCGGTCCAAACTTTTCCTTCGATTGTTTTGGCTCAAAAGCATCTCGACCAATTTTTGATTTGTGCCCATTAACTGGACGATAAATGAACAAACTGTCCAAATGACAGATTTTCAAATGATTTCCGCCTACTCCATGGGCACCATGAGGTGTGAATGAAGCCTAGGTGTGAATGAGACCAAGGTGTGACTGAGGCCTAGATGTGAACGAGGATTAAGTGTGTATGAAGCTTAGGTGTAAATGAGGCCTGGGCATGAATGAAGCCTAGGTGTGAATGAGGCCTGGGCATGAATGAAGGGTAGGTGTGAATGAGGCCTGGGCATGAATGAAGCGTAGGTGTGAATGAGGCCTGGGCATGAATGAAGCGTAGGTGTGAATGAGGCCTGGGCATGAATGAAGCCTAGGTGTGAATGAGGCCTGGGCATGAATGAAGCCTAGGTGTGAATGAGGCCTGGGCATGAATAAAGCGTAGGTGTGAATGAGGCCTGGGCATGAATGAAGCCTAGGTGTGAATGCGGCCTCGGCATGAATGAACCCTAGGTGTGAATGAGGCCTGGGCATGAATGAAGCCTAGGTGTGAATGAGGCCTGGGCATGAATGAAGCCTAGGTGTGAATGAGGCTTGGGCATGAATAAAGCCTAGGTGTGAATGAGGCCTATGTATGAATGAAGCCTAGGTGTGAATGAGGCCTGGGCATGAATGAAGCGTAGGTGTGAATGAGACCTGGGCATGAATGAAACCTAGGTGTGAATGAGGCCCGGGCATGAATGAAGCCTAGGTGTGAATGAGGCCTATGTATGAATGAAGCCTAGGTGTGAATGAGGCCTATGTATGAATGAAGCCTAGGTGTGAATGAGGCCTGGGCATGAATGAAGCGTAGGTGTGAATGAGGCCTGGGCATGAATGAAGCCTAGGTGTGAATGAGGCCTGGGCATGAATGAAGCCTAGGTGTGAATGAGGCCTGGGCATGAATGAAGCGTAGGTGTGAATGAGACCTGGGCATGAATGAAGCCCAATTGTAAGCAAGGTCCAGGTGTGACAGAGGCCTAGGTGTGAATTATCGCACCTCCCAACTTTTTGAAATGGGAGCGAGGGACACCTGCTAGCAAAAGCATGTAGGCATAGGACACTCCCCCTGCCACACCCACTTAAACGGAGCAAAAAATATGATTAGTTAAACCCCCAATTGCTTTTTACATCTATTATTCCTTTATATTGGCTTTTGAAATTTACAAATGCAGCCATTTAGAAATTGGATGAAAGGTTTGGCTCTGGGAAACACTTTTTGAGGGACAAAAATACAACTATATAGATCAGACCAAAATGAGGGACACATGAGGAGGAAAGAGGAGGAATGAGGGACAGAAGGACTTTGTTCTAAATCAGGGACAGTTGGGAGCTATGGAATAAAGTCTAGGTGTGACTGAGGCCTAGATCTAAATAAAGCCTAGGTGTGACTGAGGCCTAGATCTAAATAAAGCCTAGGTGTGACTGAGGCCTAGATCTAAATAAAGCCTAGGTGTGACTGAGGCCTAGATCTAAATAAAGCCTAGGTGTGACTGAGGCCCAGATGTAAATAAAGCCTAGGTGTGATTGAGGCCTAGATGTAAATAAAGCCAAGGTGTGACTGAGTGACATCCTAGATGTGATTGAGGCCTAGATGTAAATAAAGTCTAGGTGTGACTGAGGCCCAGATGTAAATAAAGCCTAGGTGTGATTGAGGCCTAGATGTAAATAAAGCCTAGGTGTGATTGAGGCCTAGATGTAAATAAAGCCAAGGTGTGACTGAGTGACATCCTAGATGTGACTGAGGCCTAGATGTAAATAAAGTCTAGGTGTGACTGAGGCCTAGATCTAAATAAAGCCTAGGTGTGACTGAGGCCTAGATGTAAATAAAGCCTATGTGTGATTGAGGCCCAGATGTAAATAAAGCCTAGGTGTGATTGAGGCCCAGATGTAAATAAAGCCTAGGTGTGATTGAGGCCCATATGTAAATAAAGCCTAGGTGTGATTGAGGCCCTAGGTGTGATTGAGGCCCAGATGTAAATAAAGTCTAGGTGTGACTGAGGCCTAGATGTAAATAAAGCGTAGGTGTGATTGAGGCCCTAGGTGTGATTGAGGCCTAGATGTAAATAAAGCCTAGGTGTGACTGAGGCCTAGATGTAAATAAAATCTAGGTGTGACTGAGGCCTAGATGTAAATAAAGCCTAGGTGTGATTGAGGCCCAGATGTAAATAAAGCCTAGGTGTGATTGAGGCCCTAGGTGTGATTGAGGCCCAGATGTAAATAAAGTCTAGGTGTGACTGAGACCTAGATGTAAATAAAGCCTAGGTGTGATTGAGGCCCAGATGTAAATAAAGCCTAGGTGTGATTGAGGCCCAGATGTAAATAAAGCCTAGGTGTGACTGAGTGACATCCTAGATGTGATTGAAGCCCAGATGTAAATAAAGCCTAGGTGTGATTGAGGCCCAGATGTAAATAAAGCCTAGGTGTGATTGAGGCCCTAGGTGTGATTGAGGCCCAGATGTAAATAAAGTCTAGGTGTGACTGAGGCCTAGATGTAAATAAAGCCTAGGTGTGATTGAGGCCCTAGGTGTGATTGAGGCCTAGATGTAAATAAAGCCTAGGTGTGACTGAGGCCTAGATGTAAATAAAATCTAGTTGTGACTGAGGCCTAGATGTAAATAAAGCCTAGGTGTGATTGAGGCCCAGATGTAAATAAAGCCTAGGTGTGATTGAGGCCCTAGGTGTGATTGAGGCCCAGATGTAAATAAAGTCTAGGTGTGACTGAGGCCTAGATGTAAATAAAGCCTAGGTGTGACTGAGGCCTAGATGTAAATAAAGCCTAGGTGTGATTGAGGCCTAGATGTAAATAAAGCCTAGGTGTGACTGAGGCCTAGATGTAAATAAAGCCAAGGTGTGACTGAGTGACATCCTAGATGTGACTGAGGCCTAGATGTAAATAAAGCCTAGGTGTGACTGAGGCCTAGATGTAAATAAAGCCTAGGTGTGATTGAGGCCTAGATGTAAATAAAGCCTAGGTGTGATTGAGGCCTAGATGTAAATAAAGCCAAGGTGTGACTGAGTGACATCCTAGATGTGACTGAGGCCCAGATGTAAATAAAGCCTAGGCATGAATGAAGCCCAGGTGTGACTGAGGCCAAGATGACCATTCACACTTAGGGTTAACACCTCACCCCTTTAAACCCGGACGCATATGAATTACACGGGTTCTGAGCCTAATTTAGGAATAAGGCCGGGTTCACACTTGTGCGACACGACAGCCGACCTTCTTTGGATCCGACTTTGCCGTGTGACATGAAGCCGACATACGTCCGACTTTCAATGAACGGGGATCCGACTTGGATCCCCGCCAATAACAGGCACTGTGTTTGGTATGAATCTTGAGGGGGAACTCCACGCCAAATTTTTAATAAAAAAAACGGCATGGGTTCCCCTCCAGGAGCATACAAGGCCCTTCGGTCTGGTATGGATTTTAAGGGGAACCCCCTAAGCAGAAAAAATGGCGTGGGGGTCCCCCCAAAATCCATACCAGACCCTTATCCGAGCACGCAACCTGGCAGGCCGCAGGAAAAGAGGGGGGGCAAAAGAGCGCCCCCCTCCCTCCTGAACCGTACCAGGCCGCATGCCCTCAACATGGGGGGTTTGGTGCTTTGGGGGAGGGGGGGGCGACCTGCGCCCCCCCCCACCCCAAAGCACCCTGCCCCCATGTTGATAAGGACAGGGCCTCTTCCCGACAACCCTGGCCGTTGGTTGTCCGGGTGTGCGGGCGGGGGCTTATCGGAATCCGGGAGCCCCCTTTAATAAGGGGACCCCAGATCTCGGCCCCCCACCCTATGTGAATGAGTATGGGGTACATCGTATCCCTACCCATTTACCTGGTGGAAAAAAATGTCAATAAAAAAACACTACACAGGTTTTTAAAGTAATTTATTACACAGCTCTGGGGGTCTTCTTCCGACTCCGGGGGTCTCTTCCGACTCCGGGGGTCTCTTCCGACTTCGGGGGTGTTGTCTCCGCGCTCTCCGGTTCTTCTCTCGCTCTCCGGTTCTTTCTTCCTTCTGCGGGGCCTCCGCTATCTTCTTCCAGCTCTTTTGCTAGCGGGGGCCTGGTCTTCTTCATCGCCTTCTTCCCTCTTCTCCTCCTCGATGTTGACACGTCGCTTCCTCCCTCTGTAATGCCGGGTGTGCGGTGCGCAACGATTTATATAGGCCTCTCATGACGTCACAGTCACATGCTCCGGGTGGCCACATGCTCCCATGACGTCACAGTCACATGCTCCGGGGCCACCCGGAGCATGTGACTGTGACGTCATGAGAGGCCTATATAGATCGTTGCGCACCGCACACCCAGCATTACAGAGGGAGGAAGCGACGTGTCAACATCGAGGAGGAGAAGAGGGAAGAAGGCGATGAAGAAGACCAGGCCCCCGCTAGCAAAAGAGCTGGAAGAAGATAGCGGAGGCCCCGCAGAAGGAAGAAAGAACCGGAGAGCGAGAGAAGAACCGGAGAGTGCAGAGACGACCCCGGAGACCCCCGAAGTCGGAAGAGACCCCCGAAGTTGGAAGACCCCCGAAGTCGGAAGAGACCCCCGGAGTCGGAAGAAGACCCCCGGAGCTGTGTAATAAATTACTTTAAAAACCTGTGTAGTGTTTTTTTATTGACATTTGTTTCCACCAGGTGAATGGGTAGGGGTACGATGTACCCCATACTCATTCACATAGGGTGGGGGGCCAGGATCTGGGGGCCCCTTATTAAAGGGGGCTCCCTGATTCCGATAAGCCCCCCGCCCGCATACCCCGACAACCAACGGCCATGGTTGTCGGGAAGAGGCTCTGTCCTCATCAACATGGGGGCAGGGTGCTTTGGGGTGTACAGGTGTATGTGTGTCAGATGAAGAACACTCTCCAGGAGGTAGGTGTATGTGTGTCAGATGAAGAACACTCTCCAGGAGGTAGGTGTATGTGTGCCAGATGAAGAACACTCTCCAGGAGGTAGGTGTACGTGTGTCAGATGAAGAACACTCTCCAGGAGGTAGGTGTATGTGTGTCAGATGAAGAACACTCTCCGGGAGGTAGGTGTGTGTGTCAGATGAAGAACACTCTCCGGGAGGTAGGTGTGTGTGTCAGATGAAGAACACTCTCCGGGAGGTAGGTGTACGTGTGTCAGATGAAGAACACTCTCCAGGAGGTAGGTGTATGTGTGTCAGATGAAGAACACTCTCCAGGAGGTAGGTGTATGTGTGTCAGATGAAGAACACTCTCCAGGAGGTAGGTGTATGTGTGTCAGATGAAGAACACTCTCCAGGAGGTAGGTGTATGTGTGTCAGATGAAGAACACTCTCCGGGAGGTAGGTGTACGTGTGTCAGATGAAGAACACTCTCCAGGAGGTAGGTGTATGTGTGTCAGATGAAGAACACTCTCCAGGAGGTAGGTGTGTGTGTCAGATGAAGAACACTCTCCAGGAGGTAGGTGTATGTGTGTCAGATGAAGAACACTCTCCAGGAGGTAGGTGTATGTGTGTCAGATGAAGAACACTCTCCAGGAGGTAGGTGTATGTGTGTCAGATGAAGAACACTCTCCAGGAGGTAGGTGTATGTGTGTCAGATGAAGAACACTCTCCAGGAGGTAGGTGTATGTGTGTCAGATGAAGAACACTCTCCAGGAGGTAGGTGTATGTGTGTCAGATGAAGAACACTCTCCGGGAGGTAGGTGTACGTGTGTCAGATGAAGAACACTCTCCAGGAGGTAGGTGTATGTGTGTCAGATGAAGAACACTCTCCAGGAGGTAGGTGTGTGTGTCAGATGAAGAACACTCTCCAGGAGGTAGGTGTATGTGTGTCAGATGAAGAACACTCTCCAGGAGGTAGGTGTATGTGTGTCAGATGAAGAACACTCTCCAGGAGGTAGGTGTATATGTGTCAGATGAAGAACACTCTCCAGGAGGTAGGTGTATGTGTGTCAGATGAAGAACAATCTCCAGGAGGTAGGTGTATGTGTGTCAGATGAAGAACACTCTCCAGGAGGTAGGTGTATATGTGTCAGATGAAGAACACTCTCCAGGAGGTAGGTGTATGTGTGTCAGATGAAGAACACTCTCCAGGAGGTAGGTGTATGTGTGTCAGATGAACACTCTCCAGGAGGTAGGTGTATGTGTGTCAGATGAAGAACACTCTCCAGGAGGTAGGTGTATGTGTGTCAGATGAAGAACACTCTCCAGGAGGTAGGTGTATGTGTGTCAGATGAAGAACACTCTCCAGGAGGTAGGTGTATGTGTGTCAGATGAAGAACACTCTCCAGGAGGTAGGTGTATGTGTGTCAGATGAAGAACACTCTCCAGGAGGTAGGTGTATGTGTTTTAGATGAAGAACACTCTCCAGGAGGTAGGTGTATGTGTGTCAGATGAACACTCTCCAGGAGGTAGGTGTATGTGTTTTAGATGAAGAACACTCTCCAGGAGGTAGGTGTATGTGTGTCAGATGAAGAACACTCTCCAGGAGGTAGGTGTATGTGTGTCAGATGAAGAACACTCTCCAGGAGGTAGGTGTATGTGTTTTAGATGAAGAACACTCTCCAGGAGGTAGGTGTATGTGTGTCAGATGAACACTCTCCAGGAGGTAGGTGTATGTGTGTCAGATGAAGAACACTCTCCAGGAGGTAGGTGTATGTGTGTCAGATGAACACTCTCCAGGAGGTAGGTGTATGTGTTTTAGATGAAGAACACTCTCCAGGAGGTAGGTGTATGTGTGTCAGATGAAGAACACTCTCCAGGAGGTAGGTGTATGTGTGTCAGATGAAGAACACTCTCCTGGAGGTAGGTGTATGTGTGTCAGATGAAGAACACTCTCCAGGAGGTAGGTGTATGTGTGTCAGATGAAGAACACTCTCCAGGAGGTAGGTGTATGTGTGTCAGATGAACACTCTCCAGGAGGTAGGTGTATGTGTGTCAGATGAAGAACACTCTTCAGGAGGTAGGTGTATGTGTGTCAGATGAAGAACACTCTCCAGGAGGTAGGTGTATATGTGTCAGATGAAGAACACTTTCCAGTAGGTAGGTGTATGTGTGTCAGATGAAGAACACTCTCCAGGAGGTAGGTGTATGTGTGTCAGATGAAGAACAATCTCCAGGAGGTAGGTGTATGTGTATCAGATGAAGGACACTCTCCAGGAGGTAGGTGTATGTGTGTCAGATGAAGAACACTCTCCAGGAGGTAGGTGTATGTGTGTCAGATGAAGAATACTCTCCAGGAGGTAGGTGTATATGTGTCAGATGAAGAACACTCTCCAGGAGGTAGGTGTATGTGTGTCAGATGAAGAACACTCTCCAGGAGGTAGGTGTATGTGTGTCAGATGAACACTCTCCAGGAGGTAGGTGTATGTGTGTCAGATGAAGAACACTCTCCAGGAGGTAGGTGTATGTGTGTCAGATGAAGAACACTCTCCAGGAGGTAGGTGTATGTGTGTCAGATGAAGAACACTCTCCAGGAGGTAGGTGTATGTGTGTCAGATGAAGAACACTCTCCAGGAGGTAGGTGTATGTGTGTCAGATGAAGAACACTCTCCAGGAGGTAGGTGTATGTGTTTTAGATGAAGAACACTCTCCAGGAGGTAGGTGTATGTGTGTCAGATGAACACTCTCCAGGAGGTAGGTGTATGTGTGTCAGATGAACACTCTCCAGGAGGTAGGTGTATGTGTGTCAGATGAAGAACACTCTCCAGGAGGTAGGTGTATGTGTGTCAGATGAACACTCTCCAGGAGGTAGGTGTATGTGTGTCAGATGAAGAACACTCTTCAGGAGGTAGGTGTATGTGTGTCAGATGAAGAACACTCTCCAGGAGGTAGGTGTATATGTGTCAGATGAAGAACACTTTCCAGTAGGTAGGTGTATGTGTGTCAGATGAAGAACAATCTCCAGGAGGTAGGTGTATGTGTGTCAGATGAAGGACACTCTCCAGGAGGTAGGTGTATGTGTGTCAGATGAAGAACACTCTCCAGGAGGTAGGTGTATATGTGTCAGATGAAGAACACTCTCCAGGAGGTAGGTGTATGTGTGTCAGATGAAGAACACTCTCCAGGAGGTAGGTGTATATGTGTCAGATGAAGAACACTCTCCAGGAGGTAGGTGTATGTGTGTCAGATGAAGAACACTTTCCAGTAGATAGGTGTATGTGTGTCAGATGAAGAACAATCTCCAGGAGGTAGGTGTATGTGTGTCAGATGAAGAACAATCTCCAGGAGGTAGGTGTATGTGTGTCAGATGAAGAACACTCTCCAGGAGGTAGGTGTATATGTGTCAGATGAAGAACACTCTCCAGGAGGTAGGTGTATGTGTGTCAGATGAAGAACACTCTCCAGGAGGTAGGTGTATGTGTGTCAGATGAAGAACACTCTTCAGGAGGTAGGTGTATGTGTGTCAGATGAAGAACAATCTCCAGGAGGTAGGTGTATGTGTGTCAGATGAAGAACACTCTCCAGGAGGTAGGTGTATGTGTGTCAGATGAAGAACACTCTCCGGGAGGTAGGTGTACGTGTGTCAGATGAAGAACACTCTCCAGGAGGTAGGTGTATGTGTGTCAGATGAAGAACACTCTCCAGGAGGTAGGTGTGTGTGTCAGATGAAGAACACTCTCCAGGAGGTAGGTGTATGTGTGTCAGATGAAGAACACTCTCCAGGAGGTAGGTGTATGTGTGTCAGATGAAGAACACTCTCCAGGAGGTAGGTGTATGTGTGTCAGATGAAGAACACTCTCCAGGAGGTAGGTGTATGTGTGTCAGATGAAGAACACTCTCCAGGAGGTAGGTGTATGTGTGTCAGATGAAGAACACTCTCCAGGAGGTAGGTGTATGTGTGTCAGATGAAGAACACTCTCCGGGAGGTAGGTGTACGTGTGTCAGATGAAGAACACTCTCCAGGAGGTAGGTGTATGTGTGTCAGATGAAGAACACTCTCCAGGAGGTAGGTGTGTGTGTCAGATGAAGAACACTCTCCAGGAGGTAGGTGTATGTGTGTCAGATGAAGAACACTCTCCAGGAGGTAGGTGTATGTGTGTCAGATGAAGAACACTCTCCAGGAGGTAGGTGTATATGTGTCAGATGAAGAACACTCTCCAGGAGGTAGGTGTATGTGTGTCAGATGAAGAACAATCTCCAGGAGGTAGGTGTATGTGTGTCAGATGAAGAACACTCTCCAGGAGGTAGGTGTATATGTGTCAGATGAAGAACACTCTCCAGGAGGTAGGTGTATGTGTGTCAGATGAAGAACACTCTCCAGGAGGTAGGTGTATGTGTGTCAGATGAACACTCTCCAGGAGGTAGGTGTATGTGTGTCAGATGAAGAACACTCTCCAGGAGGTAGGTGTATGTGTGTCAGATGAAGAACACTCTCCA
The DNA here is from genome assembly GCA_029206835.1 of Rana muscosa. Classification (NCBI taxonomy): domain Eukaryota; kingdom Metazoa; phylum Chordata; class Amphibia; order Anura; family Ranidae; genus Rana; species Rana muscosa. The sequence continues at coordinate 5,429,453 of JARGYO010005628.1, forward strand.
GGAGGTAGGTGTATGTGTGTCAGATGAAGAACACTCTCCAGGAGGTAGGTGTATGTGTGTCAGATGAAGAACACTCTCCAGGAGGTAGGTGTATGTGTGTCAGATGAAGAACACTCTCCAGGAGGTAGGTGTATGTGTTTTAGATGAAGAACACTCTCCAGGAGGTAGGTGTATGTGTGTCAGATGAACACTCTCCAGGAGGTAGGTGTATGTGTTTTAGATGAAGAACACTCTCCAGGAGGTAGGTGTATGTGTGTCAGATGAAGAACACTCTCCAGGAGGTAGGTGTATGTGTGTCAGATGAAGAACACTCTCCAGGAGGTAGGTGTATGTGTTTTAGATGAAGAACACTCTCCAGGAGGTAGGTGTATGTGTGTCAGATGAACACTCTCCAGGAGGTAGGTGTATGTGTGTCAGATGAAGAACACTCTCCAGGAGGTAGGTGTATGTGTGTCAGATGAACACTCTCCAGGAGGTAGGTGTATGTGTTTTAGATGAAGAACACTCTCCAGGAGGTAGGTGTATGTGTGTCAGATGAAGAACACTCTCCAGGAGGTAGGTGTATGTGTGTCAGATGAAGAACACTCTCCTGGAGGTAGGTGTATGTGTGTCAGATGAAGAACACTCTCCAGGAGGTAGGTGTATGTGTGTCAGATGAAGAACACTCTCCAGGAGGTAGGTGTATGTGTGTCAGATGAACACTCTCCAGGAGGTAGGTGTATGTGTGTCAGATGAAGAACACTCTCCAGGAGGTAGGTGTATGTGTGTCAGATGAAGAACACTCTCCAGGAGGTAGGTGTATATGTGTCAGATGAAGAACACTTTCCAGTAGGTAGGTGTATGTGTGTCAGATGAAGAACACTCTCCAGGAGGTAGGTGTATGTGTGTCAGATGAAGAACAATCTCCAGGAGGTAGGTGTATGTGTATCAGATGAAGGACACTCTCCAGGAGGTAGGTGTATGTGTGTCAGATGAAGAACACTCTCCAGGAGGTAGGTGTATGTGTGTCAGATGAAGAATACTCTCCAGGAGGTAGGTGTATATGTGTCAGATGAAGAACACTCTCCAGGAGGTAGGTGTATGTGTGTCAGATGAAGAACACTCTCCAGGAGGTAGGTGTATGTGTGTCAGATGAACACTCTCCAGGAGGTAGGTGTATGTGTGTCAGATGAAGAACACTCTCCAGGAGGTAGGTGTATGTGTGTCAGATGAAGAACACTCTCCAGGAGGTAGGTGTATGTGTGTCAGATGAAGAACACTCTCCAGGAGGTAGGTGTATGTGTGTCAGATGAAGAACACTCTCCAGGAGGTAGGTGTATGTGTGTCAGATGAAGAACACTCTCCAGGAGGTAGGTGTATGTGTTTTAGATGAAGAACACTCTCCAGGAGGTAGGTGTATGTGTGTCAGATGAACACTCTCCAGGAGGTAGGTGTATGTGTGTCAGATGAACACTCTCCAGGAGGTAGGTGTATGTGTGTCAGATGAAGAACACTCTCCAGGAGGTAGGTGTATGTGTGTCAGATGAACACTCTCCAGGAGGTAGGTGTATGTGTGTCAGATGAAGAACACTCTTCAGGAGGTAGGTGTATGTGTGTCAGATGAAGAACACTCTCCAGGAGGTAGGTGTATATGTGTCAGATGAAGAACACTTTCCAGTAGGTAGGTGTATGTGTGTCAGATGAAGAACAATCTCCAGGAGGTAGGTGTATGTGTGTCAGATGAAGGACACTCTCCAGGAGGTAGGTGTATGTGTGTCAGATGAAGAACACTCTCCAGGAGGTAGGTGTATATGTGTCAGATGAAGAACACTCTCCAGGAGGTAGGTGTATGTGTGTCAGATGAAGAACACTCTCCAGGAGGTAGGTGTATATGTGTCAGATGAAGAACACTCTCCAGGAGGTAGGTGTATGTGTGTCAGATGAAGAACACTTTCCAGTAGATAGGTGTATGTGTGTCAGATGAAGAACAATCTCCAGGAGGTAGGTGTATGTGTGTCAGATGAAGAACAATCTCCAGGAGGTAGGTGTATGTGTGTCAGATGAATAACACTCTCCAGGAGGTAGGTGTATATGTGTCAGATGAAGAACACTCTCCAGGAGGTAGGTGTATGTGTGTCAGATGAAGAACACTCTCCAGGAGGTAGGTGTATGTGTGTCAGATGAAGAACACTCTCCAGGAGGTAGGTGTATGTGTGTCAGATGAACACTCTTCAGGAGGTAGGTGTATGTGTGTCAGATGAAGAACAATCTCCAGGAGGTAGGTGTATGTGTGTCAGATGAAGAACACTCTCCAGGAGGTAGGTGTACGTGTGTCAGATGAAGAACACTCTCCAGGAGGTAGGTGTATGTGTGTCAGATGAAGAACACTCTCCAGGAGGTAGGTGTATGTGTGTCAGATGAAGAACACTCTCCAGGAGGTAGGTGTATATGTGTCAGATGAAGAACACTTTCCAGTAGGTAGGTGTATGTGTGTCAGATGAAGAACAATCTCCAGGAGGTAGGTGTATGTGTGTCAGATGAAGGACACTCTCCAGGAGGTAGGTGTATGTGTGTCAGATGAAGAACACTCTCCAGGAGGTAGGTGTATGTGTGTCAGATGAAGAACACTCTCCAGGAGGTAGGTGTATGTGTGTCAGATGAAGAACACTCTCCGGGAGGTAGGTGTATGTGTGTCAGATGAAGAACACTCTCCGGGAGGTAGGTGTATGTGTGTCAGATGAAGAACACTCTCCGGGAGGTAGGTGTGTGTGTCAGATGAAGAACACTCTCCAGGAGGTAGGTGTGTGTGTCAGATGAAGAACACTCTCCAGGAGGTAGGTGTATGTGTGTCAGATGAAGAACACTCTTCAGGAGGTAGGTGTATGTGTGTCAGATGAAGAACACTCTCCAGGAGGTAGGTGTATATGTGTCAGATGAAGAACACTTTCCAGGAGGTAGGTGTATGTGTGTCAGATGAAGAACACTCTCCAGGAGGTAGGTGTATATGTGTCAGATGAAGAACACTCTCCAGGAGGTAGGTGTATGTGTGTCAGATGAAGAACACTCTCCAGGAGGTAGGTGTATGTGTGTCAGATGAACACTCTCCAGGAGGTAGGTGTATGTGTGTCAGATGAAGAACACTCTCCAGGAGGTAGGTGTATGTGTGTCAGATGAAGAACACTCTCCAGGAGGTAGGTGTATGTGTGTCAGATGAAGAACACTCTCCAGGAGGTAGGTGTATGTGTGTCAGATGAAGAACACTCTCCAGGAGGTAGGTGTATGTGTGTCAGATGAAGAACACTCTCCAGGAGGTAGGTGTATGTGTTTTAGATGAAGAACACTCTCCAGGAGGTAGGTGTATGTGTGTCAGATGAACACTCTCCAGGAGGTAGGTGTATGTGTTTTAGATGAAGAACACTCTCCAGGAGGTAGGTGTATGTGTGTCAGATGAAGAACACTCTCCAGGAGGTAGGTGTATGTGTGTCAGATGAAGAACACTCTCCAGGAGGTAGGTGTATGTGTTTTAGATGAAGAACACTCTCCAGGAGGTAGGTGTATGTGTGTCAGATGAACACTCTCCAGGAGGTAGGTGTATGTGTGTCAGATGAAGAACACTCTCCAGGAGGTAGGTGTATGTGTGTCAGATGAACACTCTCCAGGAGGTAGGTGTATGTGTTTTAGATGAAGAACACTCTCCAGGAGGTAGGTGTATGTGTGTCAGATGAAGAACACTCTCCAGGAGGTAGGTGTATGTGTGTCAGATGAAGAACACTCTCCTGGAGGTAGGTGTATGTGTGTCAGATGAAGAACACTCTCCAGGAGGTAGGTGTATGTGTGTCAGATGAAGAACACTCTCCAGGAGGTAGGTGTATGTGTGTCAGATGAACACTCTCCAGGAGGTAGGTGTATGTGTGTCAGATGAAGAACACTCTCCAGGAGGTAGGTGTATGTGTGTCAGATGAAGAACACTCTCCAGGAGGTAGGTGTATATGTGTCAGATGAAGAACACTTTCCAGTAGGTAGGTGTATGTGTGTCAGATGAAGAACACTCTCCAGGAGGTAGGTGTATGTGTGTCAGATGAAGAACAATCTCCAGGAGGTAGGTGTATGTGTATCAGATGAAGGACACTCTCCAGGAGGTAGGTGTATGTGTGTCAGATGAAGAACACTCTCCAGGAGGTAGGTGTATGTGTGTCAGATGAAGAATACTCTCCAGGAGGTAGGTGTATATGTGTCAGATGAAGAACACTCTCCAGGAGGTAGGTGTATGTGTGTCAGATGAAGAACACTCTCCAGGAGGTAGGTGTATGTGTGTCAGATGAACACTCTCCAGGAGGTAGGTGTATGTGTGTCAGATGAAGAACACTCTCCAGGAGGTAGGTGTATGTGTGTCAGATGAAGAACACTCTCCAGGAGGTAGGTGTATGTGTGTCAGATGAAGAACACTCTCCAGGAGGTAGGTGTATGTGTGTCAGATGAAGAACACTCTCCAGGAGGTAGGTGTATGTGTGTCAGATGAAGAACACTCTCCAGGAGGTAGGTGTATGTGTTTTAGATGAAGAACACTCTCCAGGAGGTAGGTGTATGTGTGTCAGATGAACACTCTCCAGGAGGTAGGTGTATGTGTGTCAGATGAACACTCTCCAGGAGGTAGGTGTATGTGTGTCAGATGAAGAACACTCTCCAGGAGGTAGGTGTATGTGTGTCAGATGAAGAACACTCTTCAGGAGGTAGGTGTATGTGTGTCAGATGAAGAACACTCTCCAGGAGGTAGGTGTATATGTGTCAGATGAAGAACACTTTCCAGTAGGTAGGTGTATGTGTGTCAGATGAAGAACAATCTCCAGGAGGTAGGTGTATGTGTGTCAGATGAAGGACACTCTCCAGGAGGTAGGTGTATGTGTGTCAGATGAAGAACACTCTCCAGGAGGTAGGTGTATATGTGTCAGATGAAGAACACTCTCCAGGAGGTAGGTGTATGTGTGTCAGATGAAGAACACTCTCCAGGAGGTAGGTGTATATGTGTCAGATGAAGAACACTCTCCAGGAGGTAGGTGTATGTGTGTCAGATGAAGAACACTTTCCAGTAGATAGGTGTATGTGTGTCAGATGAAGAACAATCTCCAGGAGGTAGGTGTATGTGTGTCAGATGAAGAACAATCTCCAGGAGGTAGGTGTATGTGTGTCAGATGAATAACACTCTCCAGGAGGTAGGTGTATATGTGTCAGATGAAGAACACTCTCCAGGAGGTAGGTGTATGTGTGTCAGATGAAGAACACTCTCCAGGAGGTAGGTGTATGTGTGTCAGATGAAGAACACTCTCCAGGAGGTAGGTGTATGTGTGTCAGATGAACACTCTTCAGGAGGTAGGTGTATGTGTGTCAGATGAAGAACAATCTCCAGGAGGTAGGTGTATGTGTGTCAGATGAAGAACACTCTCCAGGAGGTAGGTGTACGTGTGTCAGATGAAGAACACTCTCCAGGAGGTAGGTGTATGTGTGTCAGATGAAGAACACTCTCCAGGAGGTAGGTGTATGTGTGTCAGATGAAGAACACTCTCCAGGAGGTAGGTGTATATGTGTCAGATGAAGAACACTTTCCAGTAGGTAGGTGTATGTGTGTCAGATGAAGAACAATCTCCAGGAGGTAGGTGTATGTGTGTCAGATGAAGGACACTCTCCAGGAGGTAGGTGTATGTGTGTCAGATGAAGAACACTCTCCAGGAGGTAGGTGTATGTGTGTCAGATGAAGAACACTCTCCAGGAGGTAGGTGTATGTGTATCAGATGAAGAACACTCTCCGGGAGGTAGGTGTATGTGTGTCAGATGAAGAACACTCTCCGGGAGGTAGGTGTATGTGTGTCAGATGAAGAACACTCTCCGGGAGGTAGGTGTGTGTGTCAGATGAAGAACACTCTCCAGGAGGTAGGTGTGTGTGTCAGATGAAGAACACTCTCCAGGAGGTAGGTGTATGTGTGTCAGATGAAGAACACTCTTCAGGAGGTAGGTGTATGTGTGTCAGATGAAGAACACTCTCCAGGAGGTAGGTGTATATGTGTCAGATGAAGAACACTTTCCAGTAGGTAGGTGTATGTGTGTCAGATGAAGAACAATCTCCAGGAGGTAGGTGTATGTGTGTCAGATGAAGGACACTCTCCAGGAGGTAGGTGTATGTGTGTCAGATGAAGAACACTCTCCAGGAGGTAGGTGTATGTGTGTCAGATGAAGAACACTTTCCAGTTGGTAGGTGTATGTGTGTCAGATGAAGAACACTCTCCGGGAGGTAGGTGTATGTGTGTCAGATGAAGAACACTCTCCAGGGGGTAGGTGTATATGTGTCAGATGAAGAACACTCTCCAGGAGGTAGGTGTATGTGTGTCAGATGAAGAACACTCTCCGGGAGGTAGGTGTATGTGTGTCAGATGAAGAACACTCTCCAGGAGGTAGGTGTATGTGTGTCAGATGAAGAACACTCTCCGGGAGGTAGGTGTATGTGTGTCAGATGAAGAACACTTTCCAGTTGGTAGGTGTATGTGTGTCAGATGAAGAACACTCTCCAAGAGGTAGGTGTATGTGTGTCAGATGAAGAACACTCTCCGGGAGGTAGGTGTATGTGTGTCAGATGAAGAACACTCTCCAGGAGGTAGGTGTATGTGTGTCAGATGAAGAACACTCTCCAGGAGGTAGGTGTATGTGTGTCAGATGAAGAACACTCTCCAGGAGGTAGGTGTATGTGTGTCAGATGAAGAACACTCTCCAGGAGGTAGGTGTATGTGTGTCAGATGAAGAACACTCTCCAGGAGGTAGGTGTATGTGTGTCAGATGAAGAACACTCTCCAGGAGGTAGGTGTATGTGTGTCAGATGAAGAACACTCTCCAGGAGGTAGGTGTATGTGTGTCAGATGAAGAACACTCTCCAGGAGGTAGGTGTATGTGTGTCAGATGAAGAACAATCTCCAGGAGGTAGGTGTATGTGTGTCAGATGAAGAACACTCTCCAGGAGGTAGGTGTATGTGTGTCAGATGAAGAACAATCTCCAGGAGGTAGGTGTATGTGTGTCAGATGAAGAACACTCTCCAGGAGGTAGGTGTATGTGTGTCAGATAAAGAACACTCTCCGGGAGGTAGGTGTATGTGTGTCAGATGAAGAACACTCTCCAGGAGGTAGGTGTATGTGTGTCAGATGAAGAACACTCTCCGGGAGGTAGGTGTATGTGTGTCAGATGAAGAACACTCTCCAGGAGGTAGGTGTATGTGTGTCAGATGAAGAACACTCTCCAGGAGGTAGGTGTATATGTGTCAGATGAAGAACACTCTCCAGGAGGTAGGTGTATGTGTGTCAAAGTCAGCAATCAAGAGAAGACTTCACCAGAGTGAATACAGAGGGTTCACCACAAGATGGAAACCATTGGTGAGCCTCAAAAACAGGAAGGCCAGATTAGAGTTTGCCAAACAACATGTAAAAAAGCCTTCACAGTTCTAGAAGAACATCCTATGGACAGATGAGAAGATCAACTTGCACCAGAGTGATGGGAAGAGAAGAGTATGGAGAAGGAAAGGAACTGCTCATGATCCAAAGCATACCACCTCATCTGTGAAGCATGGTGGTGGTAGGGTCATGGCGTGGGCACGTATGGCTGCCAATGGAACTGGTTCTCTTGTATTTATTGATGATGTGACTGCTGACAAAAGCAGCAGGATGAATTCTGAAGTGTTTCAGGGAATATTATTTTCTGCTCCTATTCAGCCAAATGCCTCAGAACTCATTGGACGGCGCTTCACAGTGCAGATGGACAATGACCCGAAGCATACTGCGAAAGCAACCAAAGAGTTTTTTTAAGGAAAAGAAGTGGATTGTTATGTAATGGCCAAGTCAATCACCTGACCTGAATCCGATTGAGCATGCATTTCACTTGCTGAAGACAAAACGGAAGGGAAAATGCCCCAAGAACAAGCAGGAACTGAAGACAGTTGCAGTAGAGGCCTGAAAGAGCATCACCAGGGATGAAACCCAGCGTCTGGTGACGTCATCGCGTTCCACCACGGATGAAACCAGCGTCTGGTGATGTCATCGCGTTCCACACTTCAGGCTGTAATTGACTGCAAAGGATTTTCAACCAAGTATTAAAAAGTGAAAGTTTGATTTATGATTGTTAATCTGTCCCATTACTTTTGGTCCCTTAAAAAGTGGGAGGGGCACATATACAAACTGTTGTAATTCCTACACCGCTCACCTGATTTGGATGTAAATTCCCTCAAATTAAAGCTGAAAGTCTGCAGGTAAAGCACATCTTGTTCCTTTCATTTCAAATCCATTGTGGTGGTGCATAGAGCCAAAAACATTAGAATTGTGTCCATGTCCCAATATTTATGGACCTGACTGTGTTACTGTATAAATGACACTGGCAGGGAAGGGGTTAACACCAGGGGGCGATCAAGGGGTTAAATGTTCCCTGGGCGTGTTCTAACTGTAAGGGGGGATGGGCTACCAGGCAGAGGCGGCTCTCTAATTAGGCAAGTTAGGCGGTCGCCTAAGGCCTCGCACTCACAGGGGCCTCGCGGCCGCCTAATTTGCCTGTGATCAATACTAATATCAACATCATCAGATCTCTCTATTACCCCTCTCTCTTTTTCACCTCCCCCTCTCTCCCCCCTCTTGCATTGGCTGAATATGTCTGATGGGTGAGGAGGGTGCCCTGGAAGTGGTGCTGATCACCTGTGTGCTAGATCCGTGCATTTTCTGCAGCCATTTTTCTTGTTTGAATTATTTTTCCCATTATGGGCGTGAGTGGGGCCTCATGTCTAAGTTTTGCCTAAGGCCTCACAAAACCTAGAGCCGCCTCTGCTACCAAGGACATGACAGAGCTCACTGGGAACAGAAGATCTCTGACACGTCATCTGGCAGAACGGGGATCAGCCTTGTTTACATTGGCAGTTCCCCGTTCTGCCTCTGTACACTGCGATCGTGGGTCGCCAGCAGACATCGAGTCCGCCGGACCCGTGGGCACGCTCCCGTGGTGCATGGCGGGCGCGCGCCCGCCCGCTTTCTCTTATGCAAACACTAAAGTACACCTACAGCGGTTTGCGCAGGAGAGCCGACCTGCCGCTGTATAATGACGGCGGCTGGTCGGCAAGCGGTTAATAAACGCGGTGAGACGATGCACTAGGCTGGTGGCGCCCTCTTTTGTAGTGGTTTCAGGGCATTCCCAGTCCTAGAGGGCAGAAAGGTTGGAAGCATCCCCCCCCCCCGGTGACGTGGTCCTCTACCAGGCTATCACACTTATGTGCAGGAGACATTCTCTCATTATTGGTGAACAATTGACAAGCAGACTACTTCACCCAGCAGTGCCGGGATCCGGGTGTCACAGGAGGCGGAGAACTTGTGTCACCAACCAATCACGGATCTGTAATCAGCAGTCCAATCAATCGCCAAAGTAAAGCCAATAAAGATGATGTGTGCCCTGAGATGTCGTCACTAATGTGCCAGCCTCACCTCTGCCATCCTACCCACACTGATAACAAACCCCATCGGACACGCTGGTCCCATTGGAGGAACATCGCGGCTTGTATCGGGAATATAGTGTCCTGTTGCTAGGTAACCACTGCATGCGCAGCACGGCAACAGATCAACCCAAAAGCGATATATAATGACATGCAGCGGCACCGCGCTAACCGGACCGTAGATTGATGGGAGGCGGAACCGGCTGTCACAGCACTGAGGCCACGGGGGCGGGGACAGTACCAGGGAAGAACGCAGGACATCGCAAAGTGCGGTACAAGAGAGAATGTGTGGAAAAGGGCAGATCAATGGAAGCCGAACTTCACTCTCTCCATCAACATTGACTTCAGTTGGTATCTTGCCTAGGCCAAAATGATGTCATCCATCTCAGGGGGAGGGGCTTTCTCACTCAAGCACACCCTCCTGCCTACATGCCTTAGCTAAGGGCAGATGGATTCCAGGAAGTAAATGCTACATGAATCATCTGCCCCTACTCAATATGGCTGCAGCTAGAAATGCTAGTGGAAAAGCATGGAGACCCTCTCCTGGATGGATGGAGACATGTAGTGGTCCTTTCCAGGGTCCCTCTCCTGAGTAATGTAGTGGTCCCTTCCAGGGTCCCCCTCCTGAGTAATGTAGTGGCCCCTTCCAGAGTCCCTCTCCTGAGTAATGTAGTGGTCCCTTCCAGGGTCCCCCTCCTGAGTAATGTAGTGGTCCCTTCCAGGGTCCCTCTCCTGAGTAATGCAGTGGTCCCTTCCAGAGTCCCTCTCCTGAGTAATGTAGTGGTCCCTTCCAGGGTCCCTCTCCTGAGTAATGTAGTGGTCCCTTCCAGGGTCCCTCTCCTGAGTAATGTAGTGGTCCCTTCCAGGGTCCCTCTCCTGAGTAATGTAGTGGTCCTTTCCAGGGTCCCTCTCCTGAGTAATGTAGTGGTCCCTTCCAGGGTCCCTCTCCTGAGTAATGTAGTGGTCCCTTCCAGGGTCCCTCTCCTGAGTAATGTAGTGGTCCCTTCCAGGGTCCCTCTCCTGAGTAATGTAGTGGTCCCTTCCAGGGTCCCTCTCCTGAGTAATGTAGTGGTCCCTTCCAGGGTCCCCCTCCTGAGTAATGTAGTGGTCCCTTCCAGAGTCCCTCTCCTGAGTAATGTAGTGGTCCCTTCCAGGGTCCCCCTCCTGAGTAATGTAGTGGTCCCTTCCAGGGTCCCTCTCCTGAGTAATGCAGTGGTCCCTTCCAGGGTCCCCCTCCTGAGTAATGTAGTGGTCCCTTCCAGGGTCCCTCTTCTGAGTAATGTAGTGGTCCCTTCCAGGGTCCCTCTCCTGAGTAATGTAGTGGTCCCTCCAGGGTCCCCCTCTTGAGTAATGTAGTGGTCCCTTCCAGGGTCCCTCTCCTGAGTAATGCAGTGGTCCCTTCCAGAGTCCCTCTCCTGAGTAATGTAGTGGTCCCTTCCAGGGTCCCTCTCCTGAGTAATGTAGTGGTCCCTTCCAGGGTCCCTCTCCTGAGTAATGCAGTGGTCCCTTCCAGGGTCCCTCTTCTGAGTAATGTAGTGGTCCCTTCCAGGGTCCCTCTCCTGAGTAATGTAGTGGTCCCTTCCAGGGTCCCTCTTCTGAGTAATGTAGTGGTCCCTTCCAGGGTCCCTCTCCTGAGTAATGTAGTTGTCCTTCCAGGGTCCCTCTCCTGAGTAATGTAGTGGTCCCTTCCAGGGTCCCCCTCTTGAGTAATGTAGTGGTCCCTTCCAGAGTCCCTCTCCTGAGTAATGTAGTGGTCCCTTCCAGGGTCCCTCTCCTGAGTAATGTAGTGGTCCCTCCAGGGTCCCCCTCTTGAGTAATGTACTGGTCCCTTCCAGGGTCCCTCTCCTGAGTAATGCAGTGGTCCCTTCCAGAGTCCCTCTCCTGAGTAAATGTAGTGGTCCCTTCCAGAGTCCCTCTCCTGAGTAATGTAGTGGTCCCTTCCAGAGTCCCTCTCCTGAGTAATGTAGTGGTCCCTTCCAGGGTCCCTCTCCTGAGTAATGTAGTGGTCCCTTCCAGGGTCCCTCTCCTGAGTAATGTAGTGGTCCCTTCCAGGGTCCCTCTCCTGAGTAATGTAGTGGTCCCTTCCAGGGTCCCCCTCTTGAGTAATGTAGTGGTCCCTTCCAGGGTCCCTCTCCTGAGTAATGTAGTGGTCCCCTCCAGGGTCCCTCTCCTGAGTAATGTAGTGGTCCCTTCCAGGGTCCCTCTTCTGAGTAATGTAGTGGTCCCTTCCAGGGTCCCTCTCCTGAGTAATGTAGTGGTCCCTTCCAGAGTCCCTCTCCTGAGTAATGTAGTGGTCCCTTCCAGGGTCCCTCTCCTGAGTAATGTAGTGGTCCCTTCCAGGGTCCCTCTCCTGAGTAATGTAGTGGTCCCTTCCAGGGTCCCTCTCCTGAGTAATGTAGTGGTCCCTTCCAGAGTCCCTCTCCTGAGTAATGTAGTGGTCCCTCCAGGGTCCCTCTCCTGAGTAATGTAGTGGTCCCTTCCAGGGTCCCTCTTCTGAGTAATGTAGTGGTCCCTTCCAGGGTCCCTCTCCTGAGTAATGTAGTGGTCCCTTCCAGGGTCCCTCTCCTGAGTAATGTAGTGGTCCCTTCCAGGGTCCCTCTCCTGAGTAATGTAGTGGTCCCTTCCAGAGTCCCTCTCCTGAGTAATGCAGTGGTCCCTTCCAGGGTCCCTCTCCTGATTAATGCAGTGGTCCCTTCCAGGGTCCCTCTCCTGAGTAATGTAGTGGTCCCTCCAGGGTCCCCCTCTTGAGTAATGTAGTGGTCCCTTCCAGGGTCCCTCTCCTGAGTAATGCAGTGGTCCCTTCCAGAGTCCCTCTCCTGAGTAATGTAGTGGTCCCTTCCAGGGTCCCTCTCCTGAGTAATGTAGTGGTCCCTTCCAGAGTCCCTCTCCTGAGTAATGTAGTGGTCCCTTCCAGGGTCCCTCTCCTGAGTAATGTAGTGGTCCCTTCCAGGGTCCCTCTCCTGAGTAATGTAGTGGTCCCTTCCAGGGTCCCTCTCCTGAGTAATGTAGTGGTCCCTTCCAGGGTCCCTCTTCTGAGTAATGTAGTGGTCCCTTCCAGGGTCCCCCTCTTGAGTAATGTAGTGGTCCCTTCCAGAGTCCCTCTCCTGAGTAATGTAGTGGTCCCTTCCAGGGTCCCTCTTCTGAGTAATGTAGTGGTCCCTTCCAGGGTCCCCCTCTTGAGTAATGTAGTGGTCCCTTCCAGGGTCCCTCTCCTGAGTAATGTAGTGGTCCCTTCCAGGGTCCCTCTCCTGAGTAATGTAGTGGTCCCTTCCAGGGTCCCTCTTCTGAGTAATGTAGTGGTCCCTTACAGGGTCCCCCTCTTGAGTAATGTAGTGGTCCCTTCCAGAGTCCCTCTCCTGAGTAATGTAGTGGTCCCTTCCAGGGTCCCTCTCCTGAGTAATGTAGTGGTCCCTTCCAGGGTCCCTCTTCTGAGTAATGTAGTGGTCCCTTCCAGGGTCCCCCTCTTGAGTAATGTAGTGGTCCCTTCCAGGGTCCCTCTCCTGAGTAATGTAGTGGTCCCTTCCAGGGTCCCTCTCCTGAGTAATGTAGTTGTCCTTCCAGGGTCCCTCTCCTGAGTAATGTAGTGGTCCTTCCAGGGTCCCTCTCCTGAGTAATGTAGTGGTCCCTTCCAGGGTCCCTCTCCTGAGTAATGTAGTGGTCCCTTCCAGGGTCCCTCTTCTGAGTAATGTAGTGGTCCCTTCCATGGTCCCCCTCTTGAGTAATGTAGTGGTCCCTTCCAGAGTCCCTCTCCTGAGTAATGTAGTGGTCCCTTCCAGGGTCCCTCTCCTGAGTAATGTAGTGGTCCCTTCCAGGGTCCCTCTCCTGAGTGTGAGGGGGTTAGCTCGGCAGCGGGTGTGTGTGACCCCCGGGATGGGCTCCCCACACAAAAACAGGCCCAGCAAACGGAGGTTGTGGTTTTCAAAATCAAAAAAGGTGCGGTTTATTTTCTATTTACAGTGACAAAACACAGCAAAGCCAAAAGAAACATAAACAAAATAAATCCTGGTCAACTTGACCTCTGACTAAACATACAGGTTTCCTAACTAACAACTGGGATCAGCCTAGTGCTGTCCTAGTCCCTAAGTCCCTGGTTTTAAATGTCCAAGCAAATAGCCACACAGGCTTTGTCTCACCGCACAGGGGTTCACTCTCCCTAGACAGTCCACACAGGTCTGGTTCCAGGCATGAGCTAACCCCTAATGAAGCTGGGAGTTCTTATAGAGGCCTAAATGAGCTGACAAGCTTCAGCTGGTCTCATCAACTCCCTGTCTGCACGACGCCCCACACTCTCCCTAGACATATGAGTCATCCATGAGCCCACTAGCCTTAGCTGGGCTTATACAACTCTCCACCTAGTTGTATAAGTCGGCGTAAAGCCTGAATCTGGGCGAAATATATCTACCCCCCTGGATGCAACCAGGTGACTTTACCTTCCTGCTGTCACATACCCCCCCCTCTTGTTTTAACCTCGGGGTTGGAACACCAGCAATCAGGCATTCATGTACTCGAGACAAAGCATCCACATTCCCCATTTGAACGCCAGGGCGATGCTTTACTGTGAAGTTGAATTCCTGGAGGGCCAGGAACCACCTATTTACTCTTCTATTTGTTTCCTTGTTTTGAGCCATCCACTTTAACGGAGCGTGATCCGTAACCATGTCAAAGTGCCTACCTAGCAGGTAGTACCGAAGGGAATCTAGAGCCCACTTCACCGTTAAACACTCCTTTTCAACGGTGGCGTAATTTACCTCATGGGACTTCAACTTCCTGCTGAGGTAAATGACTGGGTGCTCTTCCCCGTTCCAGACCTGGGACAATACTGCTCCTAACCCCACATCTGACGCATCACTTTGTACGACAAAGTCTTTAGAGAAGTCGGGTGAGTACAACACTGGCTGGCTACATAAGGCTTGTTTCAAGAATTGGAATGCTGCCTCAGCCTCGGGGGTCCATTTAATCATGACCGACCCTTTCCCCTTCGTTAGGTTGGTTAGGGGCACAGCCTTGGAAGCAAAGTGGGGAATGAATCGCCGATAATACCCAGCGATTCCCAGAAAGGCTCGTACCTGCTTCTTGCTGTTGGGACGTGGCCAACTCTGGATGGCCTCGACTTTGTTGAGTTGGGGTTTTATTACTCCCCTCCCAATGGTGTACCCAAGATATTTGGCCTCCTCCTGCCCAATGGTACACTTCTTGGGGTTAGCCGTAAACCCCGCTTCCCGAACAGAGTCCAGGACTGCTTGCACTTTTGGCAGATGTGAGGCCCAATCTGTGCTATGGACAATTACGTCATCCAGGTAAGCCGCAGCATACTTCCGATGGGGCCTCAGCATCTGGTCCATTTTCCGCTGGAATGTGGCCGGCGCATTCTGTAACCCGAACGGCATTCTTTTATATTGGAACGCCCCGTCTGGGGTTACAAATGCGGTTTTCTCTTTGGCCAATTTGGCCAGGGGGATTTGCCAATACCCTTTTGTGAGGTCAAGAGTCGTCATGTATCGGGCTGTTCCCAGCCGGGCGATCAACTCATCTATACGTGGCATGGGGTAGGTGTCAAATTTTGTAACTTTGTTCAACTGACGAAAATCGTTACAAAATCGCCAGCTCCCATCCGGTTTAGGCACCAACACAATGGGACTAGACCAATCACTTTGGGACTCCTCTATCACCCCTAAGTTCAGCATTTTCTGTACTTCCTCCCGTATTGCCTCCCGTCGGGCCTCTGGGATCCGATAGGGTTTTAACTTCACCCTTTCACCGGGCGGGGTAATGATGTCATGCTCTACCCCAAATGTTTGTCCCGGCAGCTCAGAGAATACCTCCTTGTTGCGAAGCACAAACTCCTTAACCTCCTGTTGTTGGGGTTGTGACAAGGTGGCTGCTATTCCAACCTCAGGAATCACGCAACCAGTTTGAGCTGGTGACCAAGTGTCTGCGACTAGGGACTCTCTATCCCTCCAGGCTTTCAACAGATTAACGTGATAGATCTGTTCGGGCTTTCGCCTTCCTGGTTGTCTGACCTTGTAATTCACTTCGCTCACTTTTTCCATTATCTCGTAGGGGCCTTGCCATTTGGCAAGGAATTTACTTTCAACCGTAGGGACAAGTACCAGTATCCTATACCCCGGGGAAAAGGTACGGGTCTTGGCTCCACGGTTGTACACTCTCTGCTGTGCTAACTGCGCTTGGGCCAAATGTTCCTTCACGATGGGCATTACCTGTGCAATTCGGTCTTGCATCAGGGCGACATGCTCAATCACACTCCTGTGGGGAGAACTCTCACTTTCCCAAGTTTCCTTGGCAATATCCAACAGCCCTCTTGGGTGTCTCCCATACAGTAACTCAAAGGGGGAGAATCCCGTAGAGGATTGGGGCACCTCTCTAATAGAAAACATCAGATAAGGAAGTAGACAGTCCCAATCCTTTCCGTCTCTATCCACCACTTTCTTCAACATTTGTTTTAGGGTTTTGTTGAATCTTTCAACCAGCCCATCGGTTTGGGGGTGATACACAGATGTACGTAATTGCGTCACTTTGAACAATTTACACAGCTCCTTCATAACCCGGGACATAAAGGGTGTACCTTGGTCCGTAAGCAGTTCTTTACAAATACCCACCCGGCTAAACACAAGAGATAGCTCTTTGGCTATGGTTTTGGCCGAGGTATTTCGGAGAGGGATCGCTTCTGGATAACGGGTGGCATAGTCCATTATAACTAATATGTACTGGTGCCCCCTAGCGGACTTGATTATAGGACCTACCAAATCCATGGCGATCCTCTCAAACGGGACCTCAATGATGGGTAGAGGGACCAGCGGGCTACGGAAATGTGGCATCGGGGCCGACCTCTGACACACAGGGCAGGAGGAACAATAATTTTCTATGTCCTTCATCACCCCCGGCCAATAGAATCTCTGTAATACCCTCTCTCGGGTTTTCTCTGTCCCCAGATGACCTCCAAGAATGTGCCCATGGGCCAACTCCAACACCAACTTCCTGTAAGGTTTGGGCACCACAAGCTGCTCAACGGTTTCTTCTGCCCTTTTTGCCACCCGATACAGTAGGTCCTTCTCTACGCTGAAGTATGGGTAAGTGCAGGTATTATCTGGGTTCACTAACTCGCCATCTATTTTCACTACGTTTTCCCGTGCCTTTATTAGGGCGGGGTCTTTCAACTGTTCTGTGGCAAAGTTTTCCCTGTGAACCTCAAGATCAGAAAACTCCACAGACGGTAGGTTTTCGTCTGAGGAGGTGGGCTCCTCTCCAGTTTCTTGAGTCTCCCCTGCCAATACTGATAAGGGAAATTCCGGAGAGTCCTCACCACTCTCAGGGGAGTTCTGGCTATCACATTCCTGGTACATAGGGGCACCAGTGGGGGGCTCAGGATCATCCCACAGTTCCCAGAACTTCGGAAAATCCCTTCCCACAATGGCGTCATACGGTAACTGAGATACTAAGCCCACTGGATGAGAGAGGGTACCTTTGGGGGTCTCAAAACACACTGTAGTCACTGGATACTCTCGGGTGTCCCCATGCACACAAATAACAGCTACCTTGCTATTCCCAGAGACCTCTGTTTTAACTAACTCAGCCTTTATCAGGGTCACAAGGCTACCTGAATCCAGCAATACCACAACATTTCTACCATTAACACACATTTTGCATAAATGTTTCTCAGTTCCTCGAATGGCAGTGCATGCGACTGTCGCACACAGCGACTGACGTCTGCCCGTCAGAAAGTCACACTGCATGGGTTCCTCCACAACCGGGCAATTGGCTGCAATATGTCCCGCTTGCCGGCAGCGGTAGCAAACGATCCTTCTTGCCGCCTCTTGAGCCGCTGATTTCCCAGGCTGTTCTCGCCAAACTTGGGGTAGAGCTCCCACCCTCTCACTCTCTCCACCCTTACCCCTTGGAATCCTCTTATCCGCCCCTGGGGATGGTCTGGTCTTAGGGTGGAAAGTCCGAGTGTCTCTGGAAGAGGCCGTCAGGTTCTCTGTAGCCAAGTATTTCTCCACACGATCCACAAGACCATCGGCCGTCTCTGGGTCTCCATGGCTTACCCACTTTTGGATGGCAGTAGGAAGAGCTCTCAAAAACCGATCCATTACAACACGTTCCACAATCTTTGGTGCGGACAAAGTCTCTGGCTGTAGCCACTTTCTGCTCAGGTGAATGAGATCATACATTTGAGACCTGGGGGGTTTTCCAAGCTGGAAAGTCCAGTTATGCACACGCTGAGCCCGGACAGCCTGGGTGACACCCAGCCTTGCCAATATTTCAGCTTTTAGCATCACATAGTCTTTTGCTTGGTCAGGCTCTAGGTCATAGTAAGCCTTCTGCGATTCACCAGTTAACAGAGGAGCCACCAGTCCAGCCCACTGCTCCTCAGGCCACTTTTCTCTTTCAGCAGTCCTTTCAAATGTGGTCAAAAATACCTCTGGATCATCCTCTCCAGTCATTTTTGTCAATAAACGACTCACCCCAAAGGACGCGGTATTAGTGG
Source organism: Rana muscosa (assembly GCA_029206835.1). Lineage (NCBI taxonomy): Eukaryota > Metazoa > Chordata > Amphibia > Anura > Ranidae > Rana > Rana muscosa. The sequence goes on from JARGYO010005628.1 coordinate 5,447,438, forward strand.
GACGGCTTTCCTCACTGGTCTGCGGACGTTGCTGCATTACTGCTTCCATTTGTTGTAGTCTCTGCTCTTGCTTCTGTAACAGGTCTATGAAGCGGGCCTCAGATTGCTGCTGGGCTTGTTGATGAGCTTGCTGCTGGGCTGCAAGGCTCCTTTGCAAACCTGCATTTGTCTGCTGTTGATTGGCATTTGCTAGAGCCAGCTGTTTCAGTATCTCCTCCATGCTGGCTTAAAAAAAACTGCCCGCATTCTCCACCAACTGTGAGGGGGTTAGCTCGGCAGCGGGTGTGTGTGACCCCCGGGATGGGCTCCCCACACAAAAACAGGCCCAGCAAACGGAGGTTGTGGTTTTCAAAATCAAAAAAGGTGCGGTTTATTTTCTATTTACAGTGACAAAACACAGCAAAGCCAAAAGAAACATAAACAAAATAAATCCTGGTCAACTTGACCTCTGACTAAACATACAGGTTTCCTAACTAACAACTGGGATCAGCCTAGTGCTGTCCTAGTCCCTAAGTCCCTGGTTTTAAATGTCCAAGCAAATAGCCACACAGGCTTTGTCTCACCGCACAGGGGTTCACTCTCCCTAGACAGTCCACACAGGTCTGGTTCCAGGCATGAGCTAACCCCTAATGAAGCTGGGAGTTCTTATAGAGGCCTAAATGAGCTGACAAGCTTCAGCTGGTCTCATCAACTCCCTGTCTGCACGACGCCCCACACTCTCCCTAGACATATGAGTCATCCATGAGCCCACTAGCCTTAGCTGGGCTTATACAACTCTCCACCTAGTTGTATAAGTCGGCGTAAAGCCTGAATCTGGGCGAAATATATCTACCCCCCTGGATGCAACCAGGTGACTTTACCTTCCTGCTGTCACATGAGTAATGTAGTGGTCCCTTCCAGGGTCCCTCTCCTGAGTAATGTAGTGGTCCCTTCCAGGGTCCCTCTCCTGAGTAATGTAGTGGTCCCTTCCAGGGTCCCTCTCCTGAGTAATGTAGTGGTCCCTTCCAGGGTCCCTCTCCTGAGTAATGTAGTGGTCCCTTCCAGGGTCCCTCTCCTGAGTAATGTAGTGGTCCTTCCAGGGTCCCTCTTCTGAGTAATGTAGTGGTCCCTTCCAGGGTCCCCCTCTTGAGTAATGTAGTGGTCCCTTCCAGAGTCCCTCTCCTGAGTAATGTAGTGGTCCCTTCCAGGGTCCCTCTTCTGAGTAATGTAGTGGTCCCTTCCAGGGTCCCCCTCTTGAGTAATGTAGTGGTCCCTTCCAGAGTCCCTCTCCTGAGTAATGTAGTGGTCCTTCCAGGGTCCCTCTACTGAGTAATGTAGTGGTCCCTTCCAGGGTCCCTCTCCTGAGTAATGTAGTGGTCCCTCCAGGGTCCCCCTCTTGAGTAATGTAGTGGTCCCTTCCAGGGTCCCTCTCCTGAGTAATGTAATGGTCCCTTCCAGGGTCCCTCTCCTGAGTAATGTAGTGGTCCCTTCCAGAGTCCCTCTCCTGAGTAATGTAGTGGTCCCTCCAGGGTCCCTCTCCTGAGTAATGTAGTGGTCCCTTCCAGGGTCCCTCTCCTGAGTAATGTAGTGGTCCCTTCCAGGGTCCCTCTCCTGAGTAATGTAGTGGTCCCTTCCAGGGTCCCTCTCCTGAGTAATGTAGTGGTCCCTTCCAGGGTCCCTCTCCTGAGTAATGTAGTGGTCCCTTCCAGAGTCCCTCTCCTGAGTAATGCAGTGGTCCCTTCCAGGGTCCCTCTCCTGATTAATGCAGTGGTCCCTTCCAGGGTCCCTCTCCTGAGTAATGTAGTGGTCCCTCCAGGGTCCCCCTCTTGAGTAATGTAGTGGTCCCTTCCAGGGTCCCTCTCCTGAGTAATGCAGTGGTCCCTTCCAGAGTCCCTCTCCTGAGTAATGTAGTGGTCCCTTCCAGGGTCCCTCTCCTGAGTAATGTAGTGGTCCCTTCCAGGGTCCCTCTCCTGAGTAATGTAGTGGTCCCTCCAGGGTCCCTCTCCTGAGTAATGTAGTGGTCCTTCCAGGGTCCCTCTCCTGAGTAATGTAGTGGTCCCTTCCAGGGTCCCTCTCCTGAGTAATGTAGTGGTCCCTTCCAGGGTCCCTCTTCTGAGTAATGTAGTGGTCCCTTCCAGGGTCCCTCTCCTGATTAATGTAGTGGTCCCTTCCAGGGTCCCTCTCCTGAGTAATGTAGTGGTCCCTTCCAGGGTCCCTCTCCTGAGTAATGTAGTGGTCCTTCCAGGGTCCCTCTCCTGAGTAATGTAGTGGTCCCTTCCAGGTTCCCTCTCCTGAGTAATGTAGTGGTCCCTTCCAGGGTCCCTCTTCTGAGTAATGTAGTGGTCCCTTCCAGGGTCCCTCTCCTGAGTAATGTAGTGGTCCCTTCCAGGGTCCCTCTCCTGAGTAATGTAGTGGTCCCTTCCAGGGTCCCTCTCCTGAGTAATGTAGTGGTCCCTTCCAGGGTCCCTCTTCTGAGTAATGTAGTGGTCCCTTCCAGGGTCCCTCTTCTGAGTAATGTAGTGGTCCCTTCCAGGGTCCCTCTCCTGAGTAATGTAGTGGTCCCTTCCAGGGTCCCTCTCCTGAGTAATGTAGTGGTCCCTTCCAGGGTCCCTCTCCTGAGTAATGTAGTGGTCCCTTCCAGGGTCCCTCTTCTGAGTAATGTAGTGGTCCCTCCAGGGTCCCTCTCCTGAGTAATGTAGTGGTCCCTTCCAGGGTCCCTCTCCTGAGTAATGTAGTGGTCCCTTCCAGGGTCCCCCTCTTGAGTAATGTAGTGGTCCCTTCCAGAGTCCCTCTCCTGAGTAATGTAGTGGTCCCTTCCAGGGTCCCCCTCTTGAGTAATGTAGTGGTCCCTTCCAGAGTCCCTCTCCTGAGTAATGTAGTGGTCCCCTTCCAGGGTCCCTCTCCTGAGTAATGTAGTGGTCCCTCCAGGGTCCCCCTCTTGAGTAATGTAGTGGTCCCTTCCAGGGTCCCTCTCCTGAGTAATGTAGTGGTCCCTTCCAGAGTCCCTCTTCTGAGTAATGTAGTGGTCCCTTCCAGGGTCCCTCTCCTGAGTAATGTAGTGGTCCCTTCCAGGGTCCCCTCTCCTGAGTAATGTAGTGGTCCCTTCCAGGGTCCCTCTCCTGAGTAATGTAGTGGTCCCTTCCAGGGTCCCCTCTCCTGAGTAATGTAGTGGTCCCTTCCAGGGTCCCTCTCCTGAGTAATGTAGTGGTCCCTTCCAGGGTCCCTCTCCTGAGTAATGTAGTGGTCCCTTCCCGGGTCCCCTCTCCTGAGTAATGTAGTGGTCCCTTCCAGGGTCCCTCTCCTGAGTAATGTAGTGGTCCCTTCCAGGGTCCCCTCTTCTGAGTAATGTAGTGGTCCCTTCCAGGGTCCCCCTCTTGAGTAATGTAGTGGTCCCTTCCAGGGTCCCTCTCCTGAGTAATGTAGTGGTCCCTTCCAGGGTCCCTCTCCTGAGTAGTGGTCCCTTCCAGGGTCCCTCTTCTGAGTAATGTAGTGGTCCCTTCCAGGGTCCCCCTCTGAGTAATGTAGTGGTCCCTTCCAGGGTCCCTCTCCTGAGTAATGTAGTGGTCCCTTCCAGAGTCCCTCTCCTGAGTAATGTAGTGGTCCCTTCCAGGGTCCCTCTACCTGAGTAATGTAGTAGTCCCTTCCAGGGTCCCTCTCCTGAGTAATGTAGTGGTCCCTCCAGGGTCCCTCTCCTGAGTGATGTAGTGGTCCCTTCCAGGGTCCCTCTCCTGAGTAATGTAGTGGTCCCTCCAGGGTCCCTCTTCTGAGTAATGTGGTGGTCCCTCCAGGGTCCCCCTCCTGAGTAATGTAGTGGTCCCTTCCAGGGTCCCTCTCCTGAGTAATGTAGTGGTCCCTTCCAGGGTCCCCCTCCTGAGTAATGTAGTGGTCCCTTCCAGGGTCCCTCTTCTGACTAATGTAGTGGTCCCTTCCAGGGTCCCTCTCCTGAGTAATGTAGTGGTCCCTTCCAGGGTCCCTCTCCTGAGTAATGTAGTGGTCCCTTCCAGGGTCCCTCTCCTGAGTAATGTAGTGGTCCCTTCCAGGGTCCCTCTTCTGAGTAATGTAGTGGTCCCTTCCAGGGTCCCTCTCCTGAGTAATGTAGTTGTCCTTCCAGGGTCCCTCTCCTGAGTAATGTAGTGGTCCCTTCCAGGGTCCCTCTCCTGAGTAATGTAGTGGTCCCTTCCAGGGTCCCTCTCCTGAGTAATGTAGTGGTCCTTCCAGGGTCCCTCTCCTGAGTAATGTAGTGGTCCCTTCCAGGGTCCCTCTCCTGAGTAATGTAGTGGTCCTTCCAGGGTCCCTCTCCTGAGTAATGTAGTGGTCCCTTCCAGGGTCCCTCTTCTGAGTAATGTAGTGGTCCCTTCCAGGGTCCCTCTCTTGAGTAATGTAGTGGTCCCTTCCAGGGTCCCTCTCCTGAGTAATGTAGTGGTCCTTCCAGGGTCCCTCTCCTGAGTAATGTAGTGGTCCCTTCCAGGGTCCCTCTTCTGAGTAATGTAGTGGTCCCTTCCAGGGTCCCTCTTCTGAGTAATGTAGTGGTCTCTTCCAGGGTCCCTCTCCTGAGTAATGTAGTGGTCCCTTCCAGGGTCCCTCTCCTGAGTAATGTAGTGGTCCCTTCCAGGGTCCCTCTCCTGAGTAATGTAGTTGTCCTTCCAGGGTCCCTCTCCTGCGTAATGTAGTGGTCCCTTCCAGGGTCCCTCTCCTGAGTAATGTAGTGGTCCCTTCCAGGGTCCCTCTTCTGAGTAATGTAGTGGTCCCTTCCAGGGTCCCTCTTCTGAGTAATGTAGTGGTCCCTCCAGGGTCCCCCTCCTGAGTAATGTAGTGGTCCTTCCAGGGTCCCTCTCCTGAGTAATGTAGATGTCCTTCCAGGGTCCCTCTTCTGAGTAATGTAGTGGTCCCTTCCAGGGTCCCTCTCCTGAGTAATGTAGTGGTCCTTCCAGGGTCCCTCTCCTGAGTAATGTAGTGGTCCCTTCCAGGGTCCCTCTCCTGAGTAATGTAGTGGTCCTTCCAGGGTCCCTCTCCTGAGTAATGTAGTGGTCCCTTCCAGGGTCCCTCTTCTGAGTAATGTAGTGGTCCCTTCCAGGGTCCCTCTTCTGAGTAATGTAGTGGTCCCTTCCAGGGTCCCTCTCCTGAGTAATGTAGTGGTCCCTTCCAGGGTCCCTCTCCTGAGTAATGTAGTGGTCCCTTCCAGGGTCCCTCTTCTGAGTAATGTAGTGGTCCCTTCCAGGGTCCCTCTTCTGAGTAATGTAGTGGTCCCTCCAGGGTCCCTCTCCTGAGTAATGTAGTGGTCCCTTCCAGGGTCCCTCTTCTGAGTAATGTAGTGGTCCCTTCCAGGGTCCCTCTCCTGAGTAATGTAGTGGTCCTTCCAGGGTCCCTCTCCTGAGTAATGTAGTGGTCCCTTCCAGGGTCCCTCTTCTGAGTAATGTAGTGGTCCCTTCCAGGGTCCCTCTTCTGAGTAATGTAGTGGTCCTTCCAGGGTCCCTCTCCTGAGTAATGTAGTGGTCTCTTCCAGGGTCCCCTCTCCTGAGTAATGTAGTGGTCCCTTCCAGGGTCCCTCTCCTGAGTAATGTAGTGGTCCCTTCCAGGGTCCCTCTCCTGAGTAATGTAGTTGTCCTTCCAGGGTCCCTCTCCTGAGTAATGTAGTGGTCCCTTCCAGGTTCCCTCTCCTGAGTAATGTAGTGGTCCCTTCCAGGGTCCCTCTTCTGAGTAATGTAGTGTTCCCTTCCAGGGTCCCTCTTCTGAGTAATGTAGTGGTCCCTTCCAGGGTCCCTCTCCTGAGTAATGTAGTGGTCCCTTCCAGGGTCCCTCTCCTGAGTAATGTAGTGGTCCCTTCCAGGGTCCCTCTCCTGAGTAATGTAGTGGTCCCTTCCAGGGTCCCTCTTCTGAGTAATGTAGTAGTCCTTCCAGGGTCCCTCTCCTGAGTAATGTAGTGGTCCCTCCAGGGTCCCTCTCCTGAGTAATGTAGTGGTCCCTTCCAGGGTCCCTCTCCTGAGTAATGTAGTGGTCCCTCCAGGGTCCCTCTTCTGAGTAATGTAATGGTCCCTCCAGGGTCCCTCTCCTGAGTAATGGAGTGGTCCCTTCCAGGGTCCCTCTCCTGAGTAATGTAGTGGTCCCTTCCAGGGTCCCCCTCCTGAGTAATGTAGTGGTCCCTTCCGGGGTCCCTCTCCTGAGTAATGCAGTGGTCCCTTCCAGGGTCCCTCTTCTGAGTAATGTAGTGGTCCCTCCAGGGTCCCTCTCCTGAGTAATGTAGTGGTCCTTCCAGGGTCCCCTCTCCTGAGTAATGTAGTGGTCCCTTCCAGGGTCCCTCTCCTGCAGCCCTTAATGTAGTGGTCCTTCCAGGGTCCCTCTCCTGAGTAATGTAGTGGTCCCTTCCAGGGTCCCTCTCCTGAGTAATGTAGTGGTCCCTTCCAGGGTCCCTCTCCTGAGTAATGTAGTGGTCCTTCCAGGGTCCCTCTCCTGAGTAATGTAGTGGTCCTTCCAGGGTCCCTCTCCTGAGTAATGTAGTGGTCCTTCCAGGGTCCCTCTCCTGAGTAATGTAGTGGTCCCTTCCAGGGTCCCTCTTCTGAGTAATGTAGTGGTCCCTTCCAGGGTCCCTCTCCTGAGTGATGTAGTGGTCCTTCCAGGGTCCCTCTCCTGAGTAATGTAGTGGTCCCTTCCAGGGTCCCTCTCCTGAGTAATGTAGTGGTCCCTTCCAGGGTCCCTCTTCTGAGTAATGTAGTGGTCCCTTCCAGGGTCCCTCTTCTGAGTAATGTAGTGGTCCCTTCCAGGGTCCCTCTCCTGAGTAATGTAGTGGTCCCTTCCAGGGTCCCTCTTCTGAGTAATGTAGTGGTCCCTTCCAGGGTCCCTCTTCTGAGTAATGTAGTGGTCCCTTCCAGGGTCCCCTCTTCTGAGTAATGTAGTAGTCCTTCCAGGGTCCCTCTCCTGAGTAATGTAGTGGTCCCTTCCAGGGTCCCTCTCCTGAGTAATGTAGTGGTCCCTTCCAGGGTCCCCCTCTTGAGTAATGTAGTGGTCCCTTCCAGGGTCCCTCTCCTGAGTAATGTAGTGGTCCCTTCCAGGGTCCCTCTTCTGAGTAATGTAGTGGTCCTTCCAGGGTCCCTCTCCTGAGTAATGTAGTGGTCCCTTCCAGAGGTCCCTCTCCTGAGTAATGTAGTGGTCCCTTCCAGAGTCCCTCTCCTGAGTAATGTAGTGGTCCTTCCAGGGTCCCTCTCCTGAGTAATGTAGTGGTCCTTCCAGGGTCCCTCTCCTGAGTAATGTAGTGGTCCCTTCCAGAGTCCCTCTCCTGAGTAATGTAGTGGTCCCTTCCAGAGTCCCTCTCCTGAGTAATGTAGTGGTCCCTTCCAGAGTCCCTCTCCTGAGTAATGTAGATGGTCCTTCCAGGGTCCCTCTTCTGAGTAATGTAGTGGTCCCTTCCAGGGTCCCTCTCCTGAGTAATGTAGTGGTCCTTCCAGGGTCCCTCTCCTGAGTAATGTAGTGGTCCCTTCCAGGGTCCCTCTCCTGAGTAATGTAGTGGTCCTTCCAGGGTCCCTCTCCTGAGTAATGTCAGTGGTCCCTTCCAGGGTCCCCCTCCTGAGTAATGTAGTGGTCCCTTCCAGGGTCCTCTTCTGAGTAATGTAGTGGTCCCTTCCAGGGTCCCTCTCCTGAGTAATGTAGTGGTCCCTTCCAGGGTCCCTCTCCTGAGTAATGTAGTGGTCCCTTCCAGGGTCCCTCTCTGAGTAATGTAGTGGTCCCTTCCAGGGTCCCTCTCCTGAGTAATGTAGTGGTCCCTTCCAGGGTCCCTCTCCTGAGTAATGTAGTGGTCCCTTCCAGGGTCCCTCTCCTGAGTAATGTAGTGGTCCCTTCCAGGGTCCCTCTCCTGAGTAATGTAGTGGTCCCTTCCAGGGTCCCTCTCCTGAGTAATGTAGTGGTCCCTTCCAGGGTCCCTCTCCTGAGTAATGTAGTGGTCCCTTCCAGGGTCCCCTCTCCTGAGTAATGTAGTGGTCCCTTCCAGGGTCCCCTCTCCTGAGTAATGTAGTGGTCCCTTCCAGGGTCCCTCTCCTGAGTAATGTAGTGGTCCCTTCCAGGGTCCCTCTCCTGAGTAATGTAGTGGTCCCTTCCAGGGTCCCTCTCCTGAGTAATGTAGTGGTCCCTTCCAGGGTCCCTCTCTGAGTAATGTAGTGGTCCCTTCCAGGGTCCCTCTCCTGAGTAATGTAGTGGTCCTTCCAGGGTCCCTCTCCTGAGTAATGTAGTGGTCCCTTCCAGGGTCCCTCTTCTGAGTAATGTAGTGGTCCCTTCCAGGGTCCCTCTCCTGAGTAATGTAGTGGTCCCTTCCAGGGTCCCTCTCCTGAGTAATGTAGTGGTCCCTTCCAGGGTCCCTCTCCTGAGTAATGTAGTGGTCCCTTCCAGGGTCCCTCTCCTGAGTAATGTAGTGGTCCCTTCCAGGGTCCCTCTCCTGAGTAATGTAGTGGTCCTTCCAGGGTCCCTCTCCTGAGTAATGTAGTGGTCCCTTCCAGGGTCCCTCTCCTGAGTAATGTAGTGGTCCCTTCCAGGGTCCCTCTCCTGAGTAATGTAGTGGTCCCTTCCAGGGTCCCTCTCCTGAGTAATGTAGTGGTCCCTTCCAGGGTCCCTCTCCTGAGTAATGTAGTGGTCCCTTCCAGGGTCCCTCTCCTGAGTAATGTAGTGGTCCCTTCCAGGGTCCCTCTCCTGAGTAATGTAGTGGTCCCTCCAGGGTCCCTCTCCTGAGTAATGTAGTGGTCCCTTCCAGGGTCCCTCTCCTGAGTAATGTAGTGGTCCCTTCCAGGGTCCCTCTCCTGAGTAATGTAGTGGTCCCTTCCAGGGTCCCTCTCCTGAGTAATGTAGTGGTCCTTCCAGGGTCCCTCTCCTGAGTAATGTAGTGGTCCCTTCCAGGGTCCCTCTCCTGAGTAATGTAGTGGTCCCTTCCAGGGTCCCTCTCCTGAGTAATGTAGTGGTCCTTCCAGGGTCCCTCTCCTGAGTAATGTAGTGGTCCCTTCCAGGGTCCCTCTCCTGAGTAATGTAGTGGTCCCTTCCAGGGTCCCTCTCCTGAGTAATGTAGTGGTCCCTTCCAGGGTCCCTCTCCTGAGTAATGTAGTGGTCCCTTCCAGGGTCCCTCTCCTGAGTAATGTAGTGGTCCCTTCCAGGGTCCCTCTCCTGAGTAATGTAGTGGTCCCTTCCAGGGTCCCTCTTCTGAGTAATGTAGTGGTCCCTTCCAGGGTCCCTCTCTGAGTAATGTAGTGGTCCCTTCCAGGGTCCCTCTCCTGAGTAATGTAGTGGTCCCTTCCAGGGTCCCTCTCCTGAGTAATGTAGTGGTCCCTTCCAGGGTCCCTCTCCTGAGTAATGTAGTGGTCCCTTCCAGGGTCCCTCTTCTGAGTAATGTAGTGGTCCCTCCAGGGTCCCCTCTCTGAGTAATGTAGTGGTCCCTTCCAGGGTCCCTCTCCTGAGTAATGTAGTGGTCCCTTCCAGGGTCCCTCTCCTGAGTAATGTAGTGGTCCCTTCCAGGGTCCCTCTTCTGAGTAATGTAGTGGTCCCTTCCAGGGTCCCTCTCCTGAGTAATGTAGTGGTCCCTTCCAGGGTCCCTCTCCTGAGTAATGTAGTGGTCCCTTCCAGGGTCCCTCTCCTGAGTAATGTAGTGGTCCCTTCCAGGGTCCCTCTCCTGAGTAATGTAGTGGTCCCTTCCAGGGTCCCTCTCCTGAGTAATGTAGTGGTCCTTCCAGGGTCCCTCTCCTGAGTAATGTAGTGGTCCCTTCCAGGGTCCCTCTCCTGAGTAATGTAGTGGTCCCTTCCAGGGTCCCTCTCTGAGTAATGTAGTGGTCCCTTCCAGGGTCCCTCTCCTGAGTAATGTAGTGGTCCTTCCAGGGTCCCTCTCCTGAGTAATGTAGTGGTCCCTTTCCAGGGTCCCTCTCCTGAGTAATGTAGTGGTCCCTTCCAGGGTCCCTCTTCTGAGTAATGTAGTGGTCCCTTCCAGGGTCCCTCTCCTGAGTAATGTAGTGGTCCTTCCAGGGTCCCTCTCCTGAGTAATGTAGTGGTCCCTTCCAGGGTCCCTCTCCTGAGTAATGTAGTGGTCCCTTCCAGGGTCCCTCTCCTGAGTAATGTAGTGGTCCTTCCAGGGTCCCTCTCCTGAGTAATGTAGTGGTCCCTTCCAGGGTCCCTCTCCTGAGTAATGTAGTGGTCCCTTCCAGGGTCCCTCTCTGAGTAATGTAGTGGTCCCTTCCAGGGTCCCTCTCCTGAGTAATGTAGTGGTCCCTTCCAGGGTCCCTCTCCTGAGTAATGTAGTGGTCCTTCCAGGGTCCCTCTCCTGAGTAATGTAGTGGTCCCTTCCAGGGTCCCTCTCCTGAGTAATGTAGTGGTCCCTTCCAGGGTCCCTCTCCTGAGTAATGTAGTGGTCCCTTCCAGGGTCCCTCTTCTGAGTAATGTAGTGGTCCCTTCCAGGGGTCCCTCTCCTGAGTAATGTAGTGGTCCCTTCCAGGGTCCCTCTCCTGAGTAATGTAGTGGTCCTTCCAGGGTCCCTCTCCTGAGTAATGTAGTGGTCCCTTCCAGGGTCCCTCTCCTGAGTAATGTAGTGGTCCCTTCCAGGGTCCCTCTTCTGAGTAATGTAGTGGTCCCTTCCAGGGTCCCTCTTCTGAGTAATGTAGTGGTCTCTTCCAGGGTCCCTCTCCTGAGTAATGTAGTGGTCCCTTCCAGGGTCCCTCTCCTGAGTAATGTAGTGGTCCCTTCCAGGGTCCCTCTCCTGAGTAATGTAGTTGTCCTTCCAGGGTCCCTCTCCTGAGTAATGTAGTGGTCCCTTCCAGGGTCCCTCTCCTGAGTAATGTAGTGGTCCCTTCCAGGGTCCCTCTTCTGAGTAATGTAGTGGTCCCTTCCAGGGTCCCTCTCTGAGTAATGTAGTGGTCCCTTCCAGGGTCCCTCTCCTGAGTAATGTAGTGGTCCCTTCCAGGGTCCCTCTCCTGAGTAATGTAGTGGTCCCTTCCAGGGTCCCTCTCCTGAGTAATGTAGTGGTCCCTTCCAGGGTCCCTCTCTGAGTAATGTAGTAGTCCTTCCAGGGTCCCTCTCCTGAGTAATGTAGTAGTCCCTCCAGGGTCCCTCTCCTGAGTAATGTAGTGGTCCCTTCCAGGGTCCCTCTCCTGAGTAATGTAGTGGTCCCTTCCAGGGTCCCTCTCCTGAGTAATGTAGTGGGTCCCTTCCAGGGTCCCTCTCCTGAGTAATGTAGTGGTCCTTCCAGGGTCCCTCTCCTGAGTAATGTAGTGGTCCTTCCAGGGTCCCTCTCCTGAGTAATGTAGTGGTCCTTCCAGGGTCCCTCTCCTGAGTAATGTAGTGGTCCCTTCCAGGGTCCCCTCCTCTGAGTAATGTAGTGGTCCCTTCCAGGGTCCCTCTCTGAGTAATGTAGTGGTCCCTTCCAGGGTCCCTCTCCTGAGTAATGTAGTGGTCCCTTCCAGGGTCCCTCTCCTGAGTAATGTAGTGGTCCTTCCAGGGTCCCTCTCCTGAGTAATGTAGTGGTCCTTCCAGGGTCCCTCTTCTGAGTAATGTAGTGGTCCCTTCCAGGGTCCCTCTCCTGAGTAATGTAGTGGTCCCTTCCAGGGTCCCTCTCCTGAGTAATGTAGTGGTCCCTTCCAGGGTCCCTCTCCTGAGTAATGTAGTGGTCCTTCCAGGGTCCCTCTCCTGAGTAATGTAGTGGTCCCTTCCAGGGTCCCCTCTCCTGAGTAATGTAGTGGTCCCTTCCAGGGTCCCTCTCCTGAGTAATGTAGTGGTCCCTTCCAGGGTCCCTCTCCTGAGTAATGTAGTGGTCCTTCCAGGGTCCCTCTCCTGAGTAATGTAGTGGTCCCTTCCAGGGTCCCTCTCCTGAGTAATGTAGTGGTCCTTCCAGGGTCCCTCTTCTGAGTAATGTAGTGGTCCCTTCCAGGGTCCCTCTCTCTGAGTAATGTAGTGGTCCCTTCCAGGGTCCCTCTCCTGAGTAATGTAGTGGTCCCTTCCAGGGTCCCTCTCCTGAGTAATGTAGTGGTCCTTCCAGGGTCCCTCTCCTGAGTAATGTAGTGGTCCTTCCAGGGTCCCTCTCCTGAGTAATGTAGTGGTCCCTTCCAGGGTCCCTCTCCTGAGTAATGTAGTGGTCCCTTCCAGGGTCCCCTCTCCTGAGTAATGTAGTGGTCCTTCCAGGGTCCCTCTCCTGAGTAATGTAGATGTCCCTTCCAGGGTCCCTCTTCTGAGTAATGTAGTGGTCCTTCCAGGGTCCCTCTCCTGAGTAATGTAGTGGTCCCTTCCAGGGTCCCTCTCCTGAGTAATGTAGTGGTCCTTCCAGGGTCCCTCTCCTGAGTAATGTAGTGGTCCCTTCCAGGGTCCCTCTCCTGAGTAATGTAGTGGTCCTTCCAGGGTCCCTCTCCTGAGTAATGTAGTGGTCCCTTCCAGGGTCCCTCTTCTGAGTAATGTAGTGGTCCCTTCCAGGGTCCCTCTCCTGAGTAATGTAGTGGTCCCTTCCAGGGTCCCTCTCCTGAGTAATGTAGTGGTCCTTCCAGGGTCCCTCTCCTGAGTAATGTAGTGGTCCCTTCCAGGGTCCCTCTTCCTGAGTAATGTAGTGGTCCCTTCCAGGGTCCCTCTCTGAGTAATGTAGTGGTCCCTTCCAGGGTCCCTCTCCTGAGTAATGTAGTGGTCCCTTCCAGGGTCCCTCTCCTGAGTAATGTAGTGGTCCCTTCCAGGGTCCCTCTCCTGAGTAATGTAGTTGTCCCTTCCAGGGTCCCTCTCCTGAGTAATGTAGTGGTCCCTTCCAGGGTCCCTCTCCTGAGTAATGTAGTGGTCCCTTCCAGGGTCCCTCTTCTGAGTAATGTAGTGGTCCCTTCCAGGGTCCCTCTTCTGAGTAATGTAGTGGTCCCTTCCAGGGTCCCTCTCCTGAGTAATGTAGTGGTCCCTTCCAGGGTCCCTCTCCTGAGTAATGTAGTGGTCCCTTCCAGGGTCCCTCTCCTGAGTAATGTAGTGGTCCCTTCCAGGGTCCCTCTTCTGAGTAATGTAGTGGTCCTTCCAGGGTCCCTCTCCTGAGTAATGTAGTGGTCCCTTCCAGGGTCCCTCTCCTGAGTAATGTAGTGGTCCCTTCCAGGGTCCCTCTCCTGAGTAATGTAGTGGTCCCTTCCAGGGTCCCTCTTCTGAGTAATGTAGTGGTCCCTTCCAGGGTCCCTCTCCTGAGTAATGTAGTGGTCCCTCCAGGGTCCCTCTCCTGAGTAATGTAGTGGTCCCTTCCAGGGTCCCCTCTCCTGAGTAATGTAGTGGTCCCTTCCAGGGTCCCTCTTCTGAGTAATGTAGTGGTCCCTTCCAGGGTCCCTCTCTGAGTAATGTAGTGGTCCCTCCAGGGTCCCTCTCCTGAGTAATGTAGTGGTCCCTTCCAGGGTCCCTCTTCTGAGTAATGTAGTGGTCCCTTCCAGGGTCCCTGCTCCTGAGTAATGTAGTGGTTCCCTTCCAGGGTCCCCTCTTCTGAGTAATGTAGTGGTCCCTTCCAGGGTCCCTCTCCTGAGTAATGTAGTGGTCCCTTCCAGGGTCCCTCTCCTGAGTAATGTAGTGGTCCTTCCAGGGTCCCTCTCCTGAGTAATGTAGTGGTCCCTTCCAGGGTCCCTCTCCTGAGTAATGTAGTGGTCCCTTCCAGGGTCCCTCTCCTGAGTAATGTAGTGGTCCTTCCAGGGTCCCTCTCCTGAGTAATGTAGTGGTCCCTTCCAGGGTCCCTCTCCTGAGTAATGTAGTGGTCCCTTCCAGGGTCCCTCTCCTGAGTAATGTAGTGGTCCTTCCAGGGTCCCTCTCCTGAGTAATGTAGTGGTCCCTTCCAGGGTCCCTCTCCTGAGTAATGTAGTGGTCCCTTCCAGGGTCCCTCTTCTGAGTAATGTAGTGGTCCCTTCCAGGGTCCCTCTCCTGAGTAATGTAGTAGTCCTTCCAGGGTCCCTCTCCTGAGTAATGTAGTGGTCCCTCCAGGGTCCCTCTCCTGAGTAATGTAGTGGTCCCTTCCAGGGTCCCATCTCCTGAGTAATGTAGTGGTCCCTTCCAGGGTCCCTCTCCTGAGTAATGTAGTGGTCCCTCCAGGGTCCCTCTCCTGAGTAATGTAGTGGTCCCTTCCAGGGTCCCCCTCCTGAGTAATGTAGTAGTCCCTTCCAGGGTCCCCCTCCTGAGTAATGTAGTGGTCCCTTCCAGGGTCCCCCTCCTGAGTAATGTAGTAGTCCCTTCCAGGGTCCCCCTCCTGAGTAATGTAGTGGTCCCTCCAGGGTCCCTCTCCTGAGTAATGTAGTGGTCCCTTCCAGGGTCCCTCTCCTGAGTAATGTAGTAGTCCCTTCCAGGGTCCCCCTCCTGAGTAATGTAGTGGTCCCTTCCAGGGTCCCTCTCTGAGTAATAGTGGTCCCTTCCAGGGTCCCTCTCTGAGTAATGTAGTGGTCCCTTCCAGGGTCCCTGCTCCTGAGTAATGTAGTGGTCCTTCCAGGGTCCCTCTCCTGAGTAATGTAGTGGTCCCTTCCAGGGTCCCTCTCCTGAGTAATGTAGTGGTCCCTTCCAGGGTCCCTCTCCTGAGTAATGTAGTGGTCCCTTCCAGGGTCCCTCTCCTGAGTAATGTAGTGGTCCCTTCCAGGGTCCCTCTCCTGAGTAATGTAGTGGTCCCTTCCAGGGTCCCTCTTCTGAGTAATGTAGTGGTCCCTTCCAGGGTCCCTCTCTGAGTAATGTAGTGGTCCCTTCCAGGGTCCCTCTCCTGAGTAATGTAGTGGTCCCTTCCAGGGTCCCTCTTCTGAGTAATGTAGTGGTCCCTTCCAGGGTCCCTCTCCTGAGTAATGTAGTGGTCCCTTCCAGGGTCCCTCTCCTGAGTAATGTAGTGGTCCCTTCCAGGGTCCCTCTCCTGAGTAATGTAGTGGTCCCTTCCAGGGTCCCTCTCCTGAGTAATGTAGTGGTCCCTTCCAGGGTCCCTCTCCTGAGTAATGTAGTGGTCCCTTCCAGGGTCCCTCTCCTGAGTAATGTAGTGGTCCCTTCCAGGGTCCCTCTTCTGAGTAATGTAGTGGTCCCATCCAGGGTCCCTCTCCTGAGTAATGTAGTGGTCCCTTCCAGGGTCCCTCTCCTGAGTAATGTAGTGGTCCCTTCCAGGGTCCCTCTCCTGAGTAATGTAGTGGTCCCTTCCAGGGTCCCTCTCCTGAGTAATGTAGTGGTCCTTCCAGGGTCCCTCTCCTGAGTAATGTAGTGGTCCCTTCCAGGGTCCCTCTCCTGAGTAATGTAGTGGTCCCTTCCAGGGTCCCTCTCCTGAGTAATGTAGTGGTCCCTTCCAGGGTCCCTCTCCTGAGTAATGTAGTGGTCCCTTCCAGGGTCCCTCTCCTGAGTAATGTAGTGGTCCTTCCAGGGTCCCTCTCCTGAGTAATGTAGTGGTCCTTCCAGGGTCCCTCTCCTGAGTAATGTAGTGGTCCCTTCCAGGGTCCCTCTTCCTGAGTAATGTAGTGGTCCTTCCAGGGTCCCTCTCCTGAGTAATGTAGTGGTCCTTCCAGGGTCCCTCTCCTGAGTAATGTAGTGGTCCCTTCCAGGGTCCCTCTCCTGAGTAATGTAGTGGTCCCTTCCAGGGTCCCTCTTCTGAGTAATGTAGTGGTCCTTCCAGGGTCCCTCTCCTGAGTAATGTAGTGGTCCCTTCCAGGGTCCCTCTCCTGAGTAATGTAGTGGTCCCTTCCAGGGTCCCTCTCCTGAGTAATGTAGTGGTCCCTTCCAGGGTCCCTCTCCTGAGTAATGTAGTGGTCCCTTCCAGGGTCCCTCTCCTGAGTAATGTAGTGGTCCCTTCCAGGGTCCCTCTTCTGAGTAATGTAGTGGTCCCTCAGGGTCCCTCTCTGAGTAATGTGGTCCCTCCAGGGTCCCTCTTCCTGAGTAATGTAGTGGTTCCTTCCAGGGTCCCTCTTCTGAGTAATGTAGTGGTCCCTCCAGGGTCCCTCTCCTGAGTAATGTAGTGGTCCTTCCAGGGTCCCTCTTCTGAGTAATGTAGTGG
Source organism: Rana muscosa (assembly GCA_029206835.1). Lineage (NCBI taxonomy): Eukaryota > Metazoa > Chordata > Amphibia > Anura > Ranidae > Rana > Rana muscosa. The sequence goes on from JARGYO010005628.1 coordinate 5,463,360, forward strand.
TTCCTTCCAGGGTCCCTCTCCTGAGTAATGTAGTGGTCCCTTCCAGGGTCCCTCTCCTGAGTAATGTAGTGGTCCTTCCAGGGTCCCTCTCCTGAGTAATGTAGTGGTCCCTTCCAGGGTCCCTCTCCTGAGTAATGTAGTGGTCCCTTCCAGGGTCCCTCTCCTGAGTAATGTAGTGGTCCCTTCCAGGGTCCCTCTCTGAGTAATGTAGTGGTCCCTTCCAGGGTCCCTCTCCTGAGTAATGTAGTGGTCCCTTCCAGGGTCCCTCTCCTGAGTGATGTAGTGGTCCTTCCAGGGTCCCTCTTCCTGAGTAATGTAGTGGTCCCTTCCAGGGTCCCTCTCCTGAGTAATGTAGTGGTCCCTTCCAGGGGTCCCTCTTCTGAGTAATGTAGTGGTCCCTTCCAGGGTCCCTCTTCTGAGTAATGTAGTAGTCCTTCCAGGGTCCCTCTCCTGAGTAATGTAGTGGTCCCTCCAGGGTCCCTCTCCTGAGTAATGTAGTGGTCCCTCCAGGGTCCATCTCCTGAGTAATGTAGTGGTCCCTTCCAGGGTCCCTCTCCTGAGTAATGTAGTGGTCCCTCCAGGGTCCCTCTCCTGAGTAATGTAGTGGTCCCTTCCAGGGTCCCCCTCCTGAGTAATGTAGTAGTCCCTTCCAGGGTCCCCCTCCTGAGTAATGTAGTGGTCCCTTCCAGGGTCCCCCTCCTGAGTAATGTAGTAGTCCCTTCCAGGGTCCCCCTCCTGAGTAATGTAGTGGTCCCTCCAGGGTCCCTCTCCTGAGTAATGTAGTGGTCCCTTCCAGGGTCCCTCTCCTGAGTAATGTAGTAGTCCCTTCCAGGGTCCCCCTCCTGAGTAATGTAGTGGTCCCGTCCAGGGTCCCTCTTCTGAGTAATGTAGTGGTCCCTTCCAGGGTCCCTCTTCTGAGTAATGTAGTGGTCCCTTCCAGGGTCCCTGTCCTGAGTAATGTAGTGGTTCCTTCCAGGGTCCCTCTCCTGAGTAATGTAGTGGTCCCTTCCAGGGTCCCTCTCCTGAGTAATGTAGTGGTCCCTTCCAGGGTCCCTCTCCTGAGTAATGTAGTGGTCCCTTCCAGGGTCCCTCTCCTGAGTAATGTAGTGGTCCCTTCCAGGGTCCCTCTCCTGAGTAATGTAGTGGTCCCTTCCAGGGTCCCTCTTCTGAGTAATGTAGTGGTCCCTTCCAGGGTCCCTCTTCTGAGTAATGTAGTGGTCCCTTCCAGGGTCCCACTCCTGAGTAATGTAGTGGTCCCTTCCAGGGTCCCTCTTCTGAGTAATGTAGTGGTCCCTTCCAGGGTCCCTCTCCTGAGTAATGTAGTGGTCCCTTCCAGGGTCCCTCTCCTGAGTAATGTAGTGGTCCCTTCCAGGGTCCCTCTCCTGAGTAATGTAGTGGTCCCTTCCAGGGTCCCTCTCCTGAGTAATGTAGTGGTCCCTTCCAGAGTCCCTCTCCTGAGTAATGTAGTGGTCCCTTCCAGGGTCCCTCTCCTGAGTAATGTAGTGGTCCCTTCCAGGGTCCCTCTTCTGAGTAATGTAGTGGTCCCTTCCAGGGTCCCTCTCCTGAGTAATGTAGTGGTCCCTTCCAGGGTCCCTCTTCTGAGTAATGTAGTGGTCCCTTCCAGGGTCCCTCTCCTGAGTAATGTAGTGGTCCCTTCCAGGGTCCCTCTCCTGAGTAATGTAGTGGTCCTTCCAGGGTCCCTCTCCTGAGTAATGTAGTGGTCCCTTCCAGGGTCCCTCTTCTGAGTAATGTAGTGGTCCCTTCCAGGGTCCCTCTCCTGAGTAATGTAGTGGTCCCTTCCAGGGTCCCTCTCCTGAGTAATGTAGTGGTCCCTTCCAGGGTCCCTCTCCTGAGTAATGTAGTGGTCCTTCCAGGGTCCCTCTCCTGAGTAATGTAGTGGTCCTTCCAGGGTCCCTCTCCTGAGTAATGTAGTGGTCCCTTCCAGGGTCCCTCTTCTGAGTAATGTAGTGGTCCTTCCAGGGTCCCTCTCCTGAGTAATGTAGTTGTCCTTCCAGGGTCCCTCTCCTGAGTAATGTAGTGGTCCCTTCCAGGGTCCCTCTTCTGAGTAATGTAGTGGTCCCTTCCAGGGTCCCTCTCCTGAGTAATGTAGTGGTCCTTCCAGGGTCCCTCTCCTGAGTAATGTAGTGGTCCCTTCCAGGGTCCCTCTTCTGAGTAATGTAGTGGTCCCTTCCAGAGTCCCTCTCCTGAGTAATGCAGTGGTCCCTTCCAGGGTCCCTCTCCTGAGTAATGTAGTGGTCCCTTCCAGGGTCCCTCTCCTGAGTAATGTAGTGGTCCCTTCCAGGGTCCCTCTCCTGAGTAATGCAGTGGTCCCTTCCAGGGTCCCTCTTCTGAGTAATGTAGTAGTCCTTCCAGGGTCCCTCTCCTGAGTAATGTAGTGGTCCCTTCCAGGGTCCCTCTCCTGAGTAATGTAGTGGTCCCTTCCAGGGTCCCTCTCCTGAGTAATGTAGTTGTCCTTCCAGGGTCCCTCTCCTGAGTAATGTAGTGGTCCCTTCCAGGGTCCCTCTCCTGAGTAATGTAGTGGTCCCTTCCAGGGTCCCTCTCCTGAGTAATGTAGTGGTCCTTCCAGGGTCCCTCTCCTGAGTAATGTAGTGGTCCCTTCCAGGGTCCCTCTTCTGAGTAATGTAGTGGTCCCTTCCAGAGTCCCTCTTCTGAGTAATGTAGTGGTCCCTTCCAGGGTCCCTCTCCTGAGTAATGTAGTGGTCCCTTCCAGGGTCCCTCTCCTGAGTAATGTAGTGGTCCCTTCCAGGGTCCCTCTTCTGAGTAATGTAGTAGTCCTTCCAGGGTCCCTCTCCTGAGTAATGTAGTGGTCCCTTCCAGGGTCCCTCTTCTGAGTAATGTAGTGGTCCCTTCCAGGGTCCCCCTCTTGAGTAATGTAGTGGTCCCTTCCAGGGTCCCTCTCCTGAGTAATGTAGTGGTCCCTTCCAGGGTCCCTCTCCTGAGTAATGTAGTGGTCCCTTCCAGGGTCCCTCTCCTGAGTAATGTAGTTGTCCTTCCAGGGTCCCTCTCCTGAGTAATGTAGTGGTCCCTTCCAGGGTCCCTCTCCTGAGTAATGTAGTGGTCCCTTCCAGGGTCCCTCTCCTGAGTAATGCAGTGGTCCCTTCCAGGGTCCCTCTTCTGAGTAATGTAGTGGTCCCTTCCAGGGTCCCTCTCCTGAGTAATGTAGTTGTCCTTCCAGGGTCCCTCTCCTGAGTAATGTAGTTGTCCTTCCAGGGTCCCTCTCCTGAGTAATGTAGTGGTCCCTTCCAGGGTCCCTCTCCTGAGTAATGTAGTGGTCCCTTCCAGGGTCCCTCTCCTGAGTAATGCAGTGGTCCCTTCCAGGGTCCCTCTTCTGAGTAATGTAGTGGTCCCTTCCAGGGTCCCTCTCCTGAGTAATGTAGTTGTCCTTCCAGGGTCCCTCTCCTGAGTAATGTAGTGGTCCCTTCCAGGGTCCCTCTCCTGAGTAATGTAGTGGTCCCTTCCAGGGTCCCTCTCCTGAGTAATGCAGTGGTCCCTTCCAGGGTCCCCCTCCTGAGTAATGTAGTGGTCCTTCCAGGGTCCC
>JARGYO010005628.1:5467018-5736580 GCA_029206835.1 Rana muscosa
AGAAGGAAGGGTGGAGGAGATGAGGAGGAAGGATGGAGATGAGGGAGGATGGAGATGAGAAGGAAGGGTGGAGATGAGGAGGAAGGATGGAGATGAGGAAGGATGGAGATGAGGTGGAAGGATGGAGGTGAGGAATGATGGAGATGAGGTGGAAGGATGGAGATGAGGAAGGATGGAGATGAGGAGGAAGGATGGAGATGAGGAGGAAGGATGGAGATGAGGAATGATGGAGATGAGGAGGAAGGATGGAGATGAGGAGGAAGGATGGAGATGAGAAGGAAGGATGGAGATGAGGAATGATGGAGATGAGGAGGAAGGATGGAGATGAGGAGGAAGGATGGAGATGAGAAGGAAGGATGGAGATGAGGAATGATGGAGATGAGGAGGAAGGATGGAGATGAGGAGGAAGGATGGAGATGAGGTGGAAGGATGGAGATGAGAAGGAAGGGTGGAGATGAGGAGGAAGGATGGAGATGAGGAGGAAGGATGGAGATGAGGAGGAAGGGTGGAGATGAGGAGGAAGGATGGAGATGAGAATGAAGGATGGAGATGAGGTGGAAGGATGGAGATGAGAAGGAAGGATGGAGATGAGGAGGAAGGATGGAGATGAGAAGGAAGGATGGAGATGAGGAGGAAGGATGGAGATGAGGAGGAAGGATGGAGATGAGGAGGAAGGATGGAGATGAGGAAAGATGGAGATGAGGTGGAAGGATGGAGATGAGAAGGAAGGATGGAGATGAGGAGGAAGGATGGAGATGAGGAGGAAGGATGGAGATGAGGAAGGAAGGATTGAGATGAGGAATGATGGATATGAGGAAGGATGGAGATGAGAAGGAAGGATGGAGATGAGGAGGAAGGATGGAGATGAGAATGAAGGATGGAGATGAGGAGGAAGGATGGAGATGAGGAGGAAGGATGGAGATGAGGAAGGATGGAGATGAGGTGGAAGGATGGAGGTGAGGAATGATGGAGATGAGGTGGAAGGATGGAGATGAGGAAGGATGGAGATGAGGAGGAAGGATGGAGATGAGGAGGAAGGATGGAGATGAGGAATGATGGAGATGAGGAGGAAGGATGGAGATGAGGAGGAAGGATGGAGATGAGAAGGAAGGATGGAGATGAGGAATGATGGAGATGAGGAGGAAGGATGGAGATGAGGAGGAAGGATGGAGATGAGAAGGAAGGATGGAGATGAGGAATGATGGAGATGAGGAGGAAGGATGGAGATGAGGAGGAAGGATGGAGATGAGGTGGAAGGATGGAGATGAGAAGGAAGGGTGGAGATGAGGAGGAAGGATGGAGATGAGGAGGAAGGATGGAGATGAGGAGGAAGGGGTGGAGATGAGGAGGAAGGATGGAGATGAGAATGAAGGATGGAGATGAGGTGGAAGGATGGAGATGAGAAGGAAGGATGGAGATGAGGAGGAAGGATGGAGATGAGAAGGAAGGATGGAGATGAGGAGGAAGGATGGAGATGAGGAGGAAGGATGGAGATGAGGAAAGATGGAGATGAGGTGGAAGGATGGAGATGAGAAGGAAGGATGGAGATGAGGAGGAAGGATGGAGATGAGGAGGAAGGATGGAGATGGGGAAGGAAGGATTGAGATGAGGAATGATGGATATGAGGAAGGATGGAGATGAGAAGGAAGGATGGAGATGAGGAGGAAGGATGGAGATGAGAATGAAGGATGGAGATGAGGAGGAAGGATGGAGATGAGGAGGAAGGATGGAGATGAGGAATGATGGAGATGAGGTGGAAGGATGGAGATGAGAAGGAAGGATGGAGATGAGGAGGAAGGATGGAGATGAGGAATGATGGAGATGAGGTGGAAGGATGGAGATGAGGAGGAATGATGGAGATGAGGTGGAAGGATGGAGATGAGAAGGAAGGATGGAGATGAGGACGAAGGATGGAGATGAGGAGGAAGGATGGAGATGAGGAAGGAAGGATTGAGATGAGGAATGATGGATATGAGGAAGGATGGAGATGAGAAGGAAGGATGGAGATGAGGAGGAAGGATGGAGATGAGGAGGAAGTATGGAGATGAGGAATGATGGAGATGAGGAGGAAGGATGGAGATGAGGAATGATGGAGATGAGGAAGGATGAAGAGGAAGGATGGAGATGAGAAGGAAGGATGGAGATGAGGAAGGATGGTGATGAGGAGGAAGGATGGAGATGAGGTGGAATGATGGAGATGAGGAGGAAGGATGGAGATGAGAAGGAAGGATGGAGATGAGGAGGAAGGATGGAGATGAGAATGAAGGATGGAGATGAGGAGGAAGGATGGAGATGAGGAGGAAGGATGGAGATGAGAAGGAAGGATGGAGATGAGGAGGAAGGATGGAGATGAGAAGGAAGGATGGAGATGAGGAAGGATGGTGATGAGGAGGAAGGATGGAGATGAGGTGGAATGATGGAGATGAGGAGGAAGGATGGAGATGAGAAGGAAGGATGGAGATGAGGAATGATGGAGATGAGGAGGAAGGATGGGAGATGAGAATGAAGGATGAAGATGAGGAGGAAGGATGGAGATGAGGAATGATGGAGATGAGGAGGAAGGATGGAGATAAGGAGATAGGATGGAGATGAGAAGGAAGGATGGAGATGAAGAGGAAGGATGGAGATGAAGGATGGAGATGAGGAGGAAGGATGGAGATGAGAAGGAAGGATGGAGATGAGGTGGAAGGATGGAGATGAGGAGGAAGGACGGAGATGAGGAGGAAGGATGGAGATGAGGAGGAAGGATGGAGATGAGGAAGGATGGAGATGAGGAGAAAGGATGGAGATGAGGGATGATGAGGAGGAAGGATGGAGATGAGGAGGAAGGATGGAGATGAGGTGGAATGATGGAGATGAGGAGGAAGGATGGAGATGAGGAGGAAGGATGGAGATGAGGGATGATGAGGAAAGATGGAGATGAGGTGGAATGATGGAGATGAGGGATGAGGAGGGTGATGAGGATGAAGATGGACTATCTCTGTCAATGGGTGACAGGAATGAGGAGGAAGGATGGAGATGAGGGATGAGGAGGGTGATGAGGATGAAGATGGACATTGTCCATCAATGGGTGACAGGAATAAGGAGGAAGGATGGAGATGAGGGATAAGGAGGATGATGAGGATGAAGATGGACATTCTCCATCAATGGATGACAGGAATGAGGAGGAATGATGGAGATGAGGGATGAGGAGGGTGATGAGGATGAAGATAGACATTCTCCATCAATGGGTGACAGGAATGAGGAGAAAGGATGGAGATGAGGGATGAGGAGGTTGATGAGGATAAAGATGGACATTGTCCATCAATGGGTGACAGGAATGAGGAGGAAGGATGGAGATGAGGGATGAGGAGGATGAAGATGGGCATTCTCCATCAATGGGTGACAGGAATGAGGAGGAAGGATGGAGATGAGGGATTAGGAGGATGATGAGGATGAAGATGGACTTTCTCCATCAATGGGTGACAGGAATGAGGAGGAAGGATGGAGATGAGGAGGATGATGAGGATGAAGATGGACATTCTCCATCAATGGGTGACAGGAATGAGGAGGAAGGATGGAGATGAGGGATGAGGAGGGTGATGAGGATGAAGATGACATTCTCCATCAATGGGTGACAGGAATGAGGAGGAAGGATGTAGATGAGGGATGATGAGGATGAAGATGGACATTCTCCATCAATGGGTGACAGGAATGAGGAGGAAGGATGTAGATGAGGGATGAGGAGGATGATGAGGATGAAGATGGGCATTCTTCATCAATGGGTGACAGGAATGAGGAGGAATGATGGAGATGAGGGATGAGGAGGATGAAGATGGACATTCTCCATCAATGGGTGACAGGAATGAGGAGGAATGATGGAGATGAGGGATGATGAGGATGAAGATGGACATTCTCCATCAATGGGTGACAGGAATGAGGAGGAAGGATGGAGATGAGGGATGAGGAGGGTGATGAGGATGAAGATGGACATTCTCCATCAATGGGTGACAGGAATGAGGAGGAAGGATGTAGATGAGGGATGATGTGGATGAAGATGGACATTCTCCATCAATGGGTGACAGGAATGAGGAGGAATGATGGAGATGAGGGATGAGGAGGATGATGAGGATGAAGATGGGCATTCTCCATCAATGGGTGACAGGAATGAGGAGGAAGGATGGAGATGAGGGATGAGGAGGATGATGAGGATGAAGATGGACTTTCTCCATCAATGGGTGACAGGAATGAGGAGGAAGGATGGAGATGAGGAGGATGATGAGGATGAAGATGGTCATTCTCCATCAATGGGTGACAGGAATGAGGAGGAAGGATGGAGATGAGGGTGATGAGGATGAAGATGACATTCTCCATCAATGGGTGACAGGAATGAGGAGGAAGGATGTAGATGAGGGATGATGAGGATGAAGATGGACATTCTCCATCAATGGGTGACAGGAATGAGGAGGAAGGATGTAGATGAGGGATGAGGAGGATGATGAGGATGAAGATGGACATTCTCCATCAATGGGTGACAGGAATGAGGAGGAATGATGGAGATGAGGGATGAGGAGGATGAAGATGGACATTTTCCATCAATGGGTGACAGGAATGAGGAGGAAGGATGGAGATGAGGGATGAGGAGGGTGATGAGGATGAAGATGGACATTCTCCATCAATGGGTGACAGGAATGAGGAGGAAGGATGTAGATGAGGGATGATGTGGATGAAGATGGACATTCTCCATCAATGGGTGACAGGAATGAGGAGGAATGATGGAGATGAGGGATGAGGAGGATGATGAGGATGAAGATGGGCATTCTCCATCAATGGGTGACAGGAATGAGGAGGAATGATGGAGATGAGGGATGATGAGGATGAAGATGGACATTCTCCATCAATGGGTGACAGGGATGAGGAGGAAGGATGGAGATGAGGGATGAGGAGGGTGATGAGGATGAAGATGGACATTCTCCATCAATGGGTGACAGGAATGAGGAGGAATGATGGAGATGAGGAGGATGATGAGGATGAAGATGGACATTCCTCATCAATGGGTGACAGGAAAGAGGAGGAATGATGGAGATGAGGGATGATTAGGATGAAGATGGACATTCTCCATCAATGGGTGACAGGAATGAGGAGGAAGGATGGAGATGAGGGATGAGGAGGATGATGAGGATGAAGATAGACATTCTCCATCAATGGGTGGCAGGAATGAGGAGGAATGATGGAGATGAGGGATGATGAGGATGAAGATGGACATTCTCCATCAATGGGTGACAGGGATGAGGAGGAAGGATGGAGATGAGGAGGAAGGATGGAGATGAGGGATGAGGAGGGTGATGAGGATGAAGATGGACATTCTCCATCAATGGGTGACAGGAATGAGGAGGAAGGATGGAGATGAGGGATGAGGAGGGTGGTGAGGATGAAGATGGACATTCTTCATCAATGGGTGACAGGAATGAGGAGGAAGGATGTAGATGAGGGATGATGAGGATGAAGATGGACATTCTCCATCAATGGGTGACAGGAATGAGGAGGAATGATGGAGATGAGGGATGAGGAGGATGATGAGGATGAAGATAGACATTCTCCATCAATGGGTGGCAGGAATAAGGAGGAATGATGGAGATGAGGGATGATGAGGATGAAGATGGACATTCTCCATCAATGGGTGACAGGGATGAGGAGGAAGGATGGAGATGAGGGATGAGGAGGAAGGATGGAGATGAGGGATGAGGAGGGTGATGAGGATGAAGATGGACATTCTCCATCAATGGGTGACAGGAATGAGGAGGAAGGATGGAGATGAGGGATGAGGAGGGTGATGAGGATGAAGATGGACATTCTTCATCAATGGGTGACAGGAATGAGGAGGAAGGATGTAGATGAGGGATGATGAGGATGAAGATGGACATTCTCCATCAATGGGTGACAGGAATGAGGAGGAATGATGGAGATGAGGAGGATGATGAGGATGAAGATAGACATTCTCCATCAATGGGTGACAGGAATGAGGAGGAATGATGGAGATGAGGGATGATGAGGATGACGATGGACATTCTCCATCAATGGGTGACAGGGATGAGGAGGAAGGATGGAGATGAGGGATGATGAGGATGAAGATGGACATTCTCCATCAATGGGTGACAGGGATGAGGAGGAAGGATGGAGATGAGGGATGAGGAGGAAGGATGGAGATGAGGGATGAGGAGGGTGATGAGGATGAAGATGGACATTCTTCATCAATGGGTGACAGGAATGAGGAGGAAGGATGTAGATGAGGGATGATGAGGATGAAGATGGACATTCTCCATCAATGGGTGACAGGAATGAGGAGGAATGATGGAGATGAGGGATGAGGAGGATGATGAGGATGAAGATAGACATTCTCCATCAATGGGTGACAGGAATGAGGAGGAATGATGGAGATGAGGGATGATGAGGATGAAGATGGACATTCTCCATCAATGGGTGACAGGAATGAGGAGGAAGGATGTAGATGAGGGATGATGAGGATGAAGATGGACATTCTCCATCAATGGGTGACAGGGATGAGGAGGAAGGATGGAGATGAGGGATGATGAGGATGAAGATGGACATTCTCCATCAATGGGTGACAGGAATGAGGAGGAATGATGGAGATGAGGGATGAGGAGGATGATGAGGATGAAGATGGACATTCTCCATCAATGGGTGACAGGGATGAGGAGGAAGGATGTAGATGAGGGATGATGAGGATGAAGATGGACATTCTCCATCAATGGGTGACAGGGATGAGGAGGAAGGATGGAGATGAGGGATGATGAGGATGAAGATGGACATTCTCCATCAATGGGTGACAGGAATGAGGAGGAATGATGGAGATGAGGAGGATGATGAGGATGAAGATGGACATTCTCCATCAATGGGTGACAGGAATGAGGAGGAAGGATGTAGATGAGGGATGATGAGGATGAAGATGGACATTCTCCATCAATGGGTGACAGGAATGAGGAGGAAGGATGTAGATGAGGGATGATGAGGATGAAGATGGACATTCTCCATCAATGGGTGACAGGGATGAGGAGGAAGGATGGAGATGAGGGATGATGAGGATGAAGATGGACATTCTCCATCAATGGGTGACAGGAATGAGGAGGAATGATGGAGATGAGGGATGAGGAGGATGATGAGGATGAAGATGGACATTCTCCATCAATGGGTGACAGGAATGAGGAGGAAGGATGTAGATGAGGGATGATGAGGATGAAGATGGACATTCTCCATCAATGGGTGACAGGAATGAGGAGGAATGATGGAGATGAGGGATGAGGAGGATGAAGATGGGCATTCTCCATCAATGGGTGACAGGAATGAGGAGGAAGGATGGAGATGAGGGATTAGGAGGATGATGAGGATGAAGATGGACTTTCTCCATCAATGGGTGACAGGAATGAGGAGGAAGGATGGAGATGAGGAGGATGATGAGGATGAAGATGGACATTCTCCATCAATGGGTGACAGGAATGAGGAGGAAGGATGGAGATGAGGGATGAGGAGGGTGATGAGGATGAAGATGACATTCTCCATCAATGGGTGACAGGAATGAGGAGGAAGGATGTAGATGAGGGATGATGAGGATGAAGATGGACATTCTCCATCAATGGGTGACAGGAATGAGGAGGAAGGATGTAGATGAGGGATGAGGAGGATGATGAGGATGAAGATGGACATTCTCCATCAATGGGTGACAGGAATGAGGAGGAATGATGGAGATGAGGAGGATGATGAGGATGAAGATGGACATTCCTCATCAATGGGTGACAGGAAAGAGGAGGAATGATGGAGATGAGGGATGATTAGGATGAAGATGGACATTCTCCATCAATGGGTGACAGGAATGAGGAGGAAGGATGGAGATGAGGGATGAGGAGGATGATGAGGATGAATATAGACATTCTCCATCAATGGGTGGCAGGAATGAGGAGGAATGATGGAGATGAGGGATGATGAGGATGAAGATGGACATTCTCCATCAATGGGTGACAGGGATGAGGAGGAAGGATGGAGATGAGGAGGAAGGATGGAGATGAGGGATGAGGAGGGTGATGAGGATGAAGATGGACATTCTCCATCAATGGGTGACAGGAATGAGGAGGAAGGATGGAGATGAGGGATGAGGAGGGTGGTGAGGATGAAGATGGACATTCTTCATCAATGGGTGACAGGAATGAGGAGGAAGGATGTAGATGAGGGATGATGAGGATGAAGATGGACATTCTCCATCAATGGGTGACAGGAATGAGGAGGAATGATGGAGATGAGGGATGAGGAGGATGATGAGGATGAAGATAGACATTCTCCATCAATGGGTGGCAGGAATAAGGAGGAATGATGGAGATGAGGGATGATGAGGATGAAGATGGACATTCTCCATCAATGGGTGACAGGGATGAGGAGGAAGGATGGAGATGAGGGATGAGGAGGAAGGATGGAGATGAGGGATGAGGAGGGTGATGAGGATGAAGATGGACATTCTCCATCAATGGGTGACAGGAATGAGGAGGAAGGATGGAGATGAGGGATGAGGAGGGTGATGAGGATGAAGATGGACATTCTTCATCAATGGGTGACAGGAATGAGGAGGAAGGATGTAGATGAGGGATGATGAGGATGAAGATGGACATTCTCCATCAATGGGTGACAGGAATGAGGAGGAATGATGGAGATGAGGAGGATGATGAGGATGAAGATAGACATTCTCCATCAATGGGTGACAGGAATGAGGAGGAATGATGGAGATGAGGGATGATGAGGATGACGATGGACATTCTCCATCAATGGGTGACAGGGATGAGGAGGAAGGATGGAGATGAGGGATGATGAGGATGAAGATGGACATTCTCCATCAATGGGTGACAGGGATGAGGAGGAAGGATGGAGATGAGGGATGAGGAGGAAGGATGGAGATGAGGGATGAGGAGGGTGATGAGGATGAAGATGGACATTCTTCATCAATGGGTGACAGGAATGAGGAGGAAGGATGTAGATGAGGGATGATGAGGATGAAGATGGACATTCTCCATCAATGGGTGACAGGAATGAGGAGGAATGATGGAGATGAGGGATGAGGAGGATGATGAGGATGAAGATAGACATTCTCCATCAATGGGTGACAGGAATGAGGAGGAATGATGGAGATGAGGGATGATGAGGATGAAGATGGACATTCTCCATCAATGGGTGACAGGAATGAGGAGGAAGGATGTAGATGAGGGATGATGAGGATGAAGATGGACATTCTCCATCAATGGGTGACAGGGATGAGGAGGAAGGATGGAGATGAGGGATGATGAGGATGAAGATGGACATTCTCCATCAATGGGTGACAGGAATGAGGAGGAATGATGGAGATGAGGGATGAGGAGGATGATGAGGATGAAGATGGACATTCTCCATCAATGGGTGACAGGGATGAGGAGGAAGGATGTAGATGAGGGATGATGAGGATGAAGATGGACATTCTCCATCAATGGGTGACAGGGATGAGGAGGAAGGATGGAGATGAGGGATGATGAGGATGAAGATGGACATTCTCCATCAATGGGTGACAGGAATGAGGAGGAATGATGGAGATGAGGAGGATGATGAGGATGAAGATGGACATTCTCCATCAATGGGTGACAGGAATGAGGAGGAAGGATGTAGATGAGGGATGATGAGGATGAAGATGGACATTCTCCATCAATGGGTGACAGGAATGAGGAGGAAGGATGTAGATGAGGGATGATGAGGATGAAGATGGACATTCTCCATCAATGGGTGACAGGGATGAGGAGGAAGGATGGAGATGAGGGATGATGAGGATGAAGATGGACATTCTCCATCAATGGGTGACAGGAATGAGGAGGAATGATGGAGATGAGGGATGAGGAGGATGATGAGGATGAAGATGGACATTCTCCATCAATGGGTGACAGGAATGAGGAGGAAGGATGTAGATGAGGGATGATGAGGATGAAGATGGACATTCTCCATCAATGGGTGACAGGAATGAGGAGGAATGATGGAGATGAGGGATGAGGAGGATGAAGATGGGCATTCTCCATCAATGGGTGACAGGAATGAGGAGGAAGGATGGAGATGAGGGATTAGGAGGATGATGAGGATGAAGATGGACTTTCTCCATCAATGGGTGACAGGAATGAGGAGGAAGGATGGAGATGAGGAGGATGATGAGGATGAAGATGGACATTCTCCATCAATGGGTGACAGGAATGAGGAGGAAGGATGGAGATGAGGGATGAGGAGGGTGATGAGGATGAAGATGACATTCTCCATCAATGGGTGACAGGAATGAGGAGGAAGGATGTAGATGAGGGATGATGAGGATGAAGATGGACATTCTCCATCAATGGGTGACAGGAATGAGGAGGAAGGATGTAGATGAGGGATGAGGAGGATGATGAGGATGAAGATGGACATTCTCCATCAATGGGTGACAGGAATGAGGAGGAATGATGGAGATGAGGAGGATGATGAGGATGAAGATGGACATTCCTCATCAATGGGTGACAGGAAAGAGGAGGAATGATGGAGATGAGGGATGATTAGGATGAAGATGGACATTCTCCATCAATGGGTGACAGGAATGAGGAGGAAGGATGGAGATGAGGGATGAGGAGGATGATGAGGATGAAGATAGACATTCTCCATCAATGGGTGGCAGGAATGAGGAGGAATGATGGAGATGAGGGATGATGAGGATGAAGATGGACATTCTCCATCAATGGGTGACAGGGATGAGGAGGAAGGATGGAGATGAGGAGGAAGGATGGAGATGAGGGATGAGGAGGGTGATGAGGATGAAGATGGACATTCTCCATCAATGGGTGACAGGAATGAGGAGGAAGGATGGAGATGAGGGATGAGGAGGGTGGTGAGGATGAAGATGGACATTCTTCATCAATGGGTGACAGGAATGAGGAGGAAGGATGTAGATGAGGGATGATGAGGATGAAGATGGACATTCTCCATCAATGGGTGACAGGAATGAGGAGGAATGATGGAGATGAGGGATGAGGAGGATGATGAGGATGAAGATAGACATTCTCCATCAATGGGTGGCAGGAATAAGGAGGAATGATGGAGATGAGGGATGATGAGGATGAAGATGGACATTCTCCATCAATGGGTGACAGGGATGAGGAGGAAGGATGGAGATGAGGGATGAGGAGGAAGGATGGAGATGAGGGATGAGGAGGGTGATGAGGATGAAGATGGACATTCTCCATCAATGGGTGACAGGAATGAGGAGGAAGGATGGAGATGAGGGATGAGGAGGGTGATGAGGATGAAGATGGACATTCTTCATCAATGGGTGACAGGAATGAGAAGGAAGGATGTAGATGAGGGATGATGAGGATGAAGATGGACATTCTCCATCAATGGGTGACAGGAATGAGGAGGAATGATGGAGATGAGGAGGATGATGAGGATGAAGATAGACATTCTCCATCAATGGGTGACAGGAATGAGGAGGAATGATGGAGATGAGGGATGATGAGGATGACGATGGACATTCTCCATCAATGGGTGACAGGGATGAGGAGGAAGGATGGAGATGAGGGATGATGAGGATGAAGATGGACATTCTCCATCAATGGGTGACAGGGATGAGGAGGAAGGATGGAGATGAGGGATGAGGAGGAAGGATGGAGATGAGGGATGAGGAGGGTGATGAGGATGAAGATGGACATTCTTCATCAATGGGTGACAGGAATGAGGAGGAAGGATGTAGATGAGGGATGATGAGGATGAAGATGGACATTCTCCATCAATGGGTGACAGGAATGAGGAGGAATGATGGAGATGAGGGATGAGGAGGATGATGAGGATGAAGATAGACATTCTCCATCAATGGGTGACAGGAATGAGGAGGAATGATGGAGATGAGGGATGATGAGGATGAAGATGGACATTCTCCATCAATGGGTGACAGGAATGAGGAGGAAGGATGTAGATGAGGGATGATGAGGATGAAGATGGACATTCTCCATCAATGGGTGACAGGGATGAGGAGGAAGGATGGAGATGAGGGATGATGAGGATGAAGATGGACATTCTCCATCAATGGGTGACAGGAATGAGGAGGAATGATGGAGATGAGGGATGAGGAGGATGATGAGGATGAAGATGGACATTCTCCATCAATGGGTGACAGGGATGAGGAGGAAGGATGTAGATGAGGGATGATGAGGATGAAGATGGACATTCTCCATCAATGGGTGACAGGGATGAGGAGGAAGGATGGAGATGAGGGATGATGAGGATGAAGATGGACATTCTCCATCAATGGGTGACAGGAATGAGGAGGAATGATGGAGATGAGGAGGATGATGAGGATGAAGATGGACATTCTCCATCAATGGGTGACAGGAATGAGGAGGAAGGATGTAGATGAGGGATGATGAGGATGAAGATGGACATTCTCCATCAATGGGTGACAGGAATGAGGAGGAAGGATGTAGATGAGGGATGATGAGGATGAAGATGGACATTCTCCATCAATGGGTGACAGGGATGAGGAGGAAGGATGGAGATGAGGGATGATGAGGATGAAGATGGACATTCTCCATCAATGGGTGACAGGAATGAGGAGGAATGATGGAGATGAGGGATGAGGAGGATGATGAGGATGAAGATGGACATTCTCCATCAATGGGTGACAGGAATGAGGAGGAAGGATGTAGATGAGGGATGATGAGGATGAAGATGGACATTCTCCATCAATGGGTGACAGGAATGAGGAGGAATGATGGAGATGAGGGATGAGGAGGATGAAGATGGGCATTCTCCATCAATGGGTGACAGGAATGAGGAGGAAGGATGGAGATGAGGGATTAGGAGGATGATGAGGATGAAGATGGACTTTCTCCATCAATGGGTGACAGGAATGAGGAGGAAGGATGGAGATGAGGAGGATGATGAGGATGAAGATGGACATTCTCCATCAATGGGTGACAGGAATGAGGAGGAAGGATGGAGATGAGGGATGAGGAGGGTGATGAGGATGAAGATGACATTCTCCATCAATGGGTGACAGGAATGAGGAGGAAGGATGTAGATGAGGGATGATGAGGATGAAGATGGACATTCTCCATCAATGGGTGACAGGAATGAGGAGGAAGGATGTAGATGAGGGATGAGGAGGATGATGAGGATGAAGATGGACATTCTCCATCAATGGGTGACAGGAATGAGGAGGAATGATGGAGATGAGGGATGAGGAGGATGAAGATGGACATTCTCCATCAATGGGTGACAGGAATGAGGAGGAATGATGGAGATGAGGGATGATGAGGATGAAGATGGACATTCTCCATCAATGGGTGACAGGAATGAGGAGGAAGGATGGAGATGAGGGATGAGGAGGGTGATGAGTAGGGATGAGCTTCGTGTTCGAGTCGAACATACGTTCGACTCGAACATCGGCTGTTCGATCGTTCGACGAAGATCGAACGATTTGGGCCGTTCGCGCCAAATTCGAGTGACGCGAACGGCCCACAATGCACTACGCCATCGCAGTGTCATCCAGGCGCTGTGATTGGCCAAGCATGCACTGTGACCCCGCATGCTTGGCCAATCACAGCGCCGGCAGCGAGGAGAGCAATGATTGGCCACAGGCAGGATACCTGTGGCCAATTATTGCTGATGGTGTTTAGTACACGCCCCACACTATAAAAGGCCGCCAGCACGGCGGCCTAGTGTAGTGTGTTCCGGAGCAGGGATAGAGCAGCATAGGCAGGGACAGTGACTGTTATTTCTTTCTTGCTTAACCTGGATTCCTTTAGTTTAGGGAAAGAGAAGGATAGGTAGGGAGAGTGTCAGTGTGTTTTGTGCTTGTGCTATAGTGTGCTTAAAAAAAACATTTATTCTAGGGACAGAAAACTGTAGGTAGGGACAGTGTCAGTTTCTTTCACTCTGCAAGTCCTTGTTTCCAGGGACCTGGAAGGACAGTGAGTGAATTGTCCTTGTGCTATATTGTGCTTAAAAAAACATTTATTCTAGGGACAGAAAACTGTAGGTAGGGAGAGTGTCAGTTTCTTTCACTCTGCAAGTCCTTGTTTCCAGGGACCTGTAAGGACAGTGAGTGAATTGTCCTTGTGTTATATTGTGATTAAAAAAAACATTTTTTCTAGGGACAGAAAACTGTAGGTAGGGAGAGTGTTTTTTTTCTTTCACTCTGCAAGTCCTTGTTTCCAGGGACCTGTAAGGACAGTGAGTGAATTGTCCTTGTGCTATATTGTGCTTAAAAAAAACATTTATTCTAGGGACAGAAAACTGTAGGTAGGGAGAGTGTCAGTTTATTTCACTCTGCAAGTCCTTGTTTCCAGGGACCTGTAAGGACAGTGAGTGAATTGTCCTTGTGCTATATTGTGATTAAAAAAAACATTTTTTCTAGGGACAGAAAACTGTAGGTAGGGAGAGTGTTTTTTTTCTTTCACTCTGCAAGTCCTTGTTTCCAGGGACCTGTAAGGACAGTGAGTGAATTGTCCTTGTGCTATATTGTGCTTAAAAAAAACATTTATTCTAGGGACAGAAAACTGTAGGTAGGGAGAGTGTCAGTTTATTTCACTCTGCAAGTCCTTGTTTCCAGGGACCTGGAAGGACAGTGAGTGAATTGTCCTTGTGTTATATTGTGATTAAAAAAAACATTTTTTCTAGGGACAGAAAACTGTAGGTAGGGAGAGTGTTTTTTTTCTTTCACTCTGCAAGTCCTTGTTTCCAGGGACCTGTAAGGACAGTGAGTGAATTGTCCTTGTGCTATATTGTGCTTAAAAAAAACATTTATTCTAGGGACAGAAAACTGTAGGTAGGGAGAGTGTCAGTTTATTTCACTCTGCAAGTCCTTGTTTCCAGGGACCTGGAAGGACAGTGACTGAATTGTCCTTGTGCTATATTGTGATTAAAAAAAACATTTATTCTAGGGACAGAAAACTGTAGGTAGGGAGAGTGTCAGTTTATTTCACTCTGCAAGTCCTTGTTTCCAGGGACCTGTAAGGACAGTGAGTGAATTGTCCTTGTGCTATATTGTGCTTAAAAAAAACATTTTTTCTAGGGACAGAAAACTGTAGGTAGGGAGAGTGTTTTTTTTCTTTCACTCTGCAAGTCCTTGTTTCCAGGGACCTGTAAGGACAGTGAGTGAATTGTCCTTGTGCTATATTGTGCTTAAAAAAAAACATTTATTCTAGGGACAGAAAACTGTAGGTAGGGAGAGTGTCAGTTTATTTCACTCTGCAAGTCCTTGTTTCCAGGGACCTGGAAGGACAGTGACTGAATTGTCCTTGTGCTATATTGTGATTAAAAAAAACATTTATTCTAGGGACAGAAAACTGTAGGTAGGGAGAGTGTCAGTTTATTTCACTCTGCAAGTCCTTGTTTCCAGGGACCTGTAAGGACAGTGAGTGAATTGTCCTTGTGCTATATTGTGATTAAAAAAAACATTTTTTCTAGGGACAGAAAACTGTAGGTAGGGAGAGTGTTTTTTTTCTTTCACTCTGCAAGTCCTTGTTTCCAGGGACCTGTAAGGACAGTGAGTGAATTGTCCTTGTGCTATATTGTGCTTAAAAAAAACATTTATTCTAGGGACAGAAAACTGTAGGTAGGGAGAGTGTCAGTTTATTTCACTCTGCAAGTCCTTGTTTCCAGGGACCTGGAAGGACAGTGAGTGAATTGTCCTTGTGCTATATTGTGCTTAAAAAAACATTTATTCTAGGGACAGAAAACTGTAGGTAGGGAGAGTGTCAGTTTCTTTCACTCTGCAAGTCCTTGTTTCCAGGGACCTGTAAGGACAGTGAGTGAATTGTCCTTGTGCTATATTGTGCTTAAAAAAAACATTTATTCTAGGGACAGAAAACTGTAGGTAGGGAGAGTGTCAGTTTATTTCACTCTGCAAGTCCTTGTTTCCAGGGACCTGTAAGGACAGTGAGTGAATTGTCCTTGTGCTATATTGTGATTAAAAAAAACATTTTTTCTAGGGACAGAAAACTGTAGGTAGGGAGAGTGGTTTTTTTCTTTCACTCTGCAAGTCCTTGTTTCCAGGGACCTGTAAGGACAGTGAGTGAATTGTCCTTGTGCTATATTGTGCTTAAAAAAAACATTTATTCTAGGGACAGAAAACTGTAGGTAGGGAGAGTGTCAGTTTATTTCACTCTGCAAGTCCTTGTTTCCAGGGACCTGGAAGGACAGTGAGTGAATTGTCCTTGTGTTATATTGTGATTAAAAAAAACATTTTTTCTAGGGACAGAAAACTGTAGGTAGGGAGAGTGTTTTTTTTCTTTCACTCTGCAAGTCCTTGTTTCCAGGGACCTGTAAGGACAGTGAGTGAATTGTCCTTGTGCTATATTGTGCTTAAAAAAAACATTTATTCTAGGGACAGAAAACTGTAGGTAGGGAGAGTGTCAGTTTATTTCACTCTGCAAGTCCTTGTTTCCAGGGACCTGGAAGGACAGTGACTGAATTGTCCTTGTGCTATATTGTGATTAAAAAAAACATTTATTCTAGGGACAGAAAACTGTAGGTAGGGAGAGTGTCAGTTTATTTCACTCTGCAAGTCCTTGTTTCCAGGGACCTGTAAGGACAGTGAGTGAATTGTCCTTGTGCTATATTGTGCTTAAAAAAAACATTTTTTCTAGGGACAGAAAACTGTAGGTAGGGAGAGTGTTTTTTTTCTTTCACTCTGCAAGTCCTTGTTTCCAGGGACCTGTAAGGACAGTGAGTGAATTGTCCTTGTGCTATATTGTGCTTAAAAAAAACATTTATTCTAGGGACAGAAAACTGTAGGTAGGGAGAGTGTCAGTTTATTTCACTCTGCAAGTCCTTGTTTCCAGGGACCTGGAAGGACAGTGACTGAATTGTCCTTGTGCTATATTGTGATTAAAAAAAACATTTATTCTAGGGACAGAAAACTGTAGGTAGGGAGAGTGTCAGTTTATTTCACTCTGCAAGTCCTTGTTTCCAGGGACCTGTAAGGACAGTGAGTGAATTGTCCTTGTGCTATATTGTGATTAAAAAAAACATTTTTTCTAGGGACAGAAAACTGTAGGTAGGGAGAGTGTTTTTTTTCTTTCACTCTGCAAGTCCTTGTTTCCAGGGACCTGTAAGGACAGTGAGTGAATTGTCCTTGTGCTATATTGTGCTTAAAAAAAACATTTATTCTAGGGACAGAAAACTGTAGGTAGGGAGAGTGTCAGTTTATTTCACTCTGCAAGTCCTTGTTTCCAGGGACCTGGAAGGACAGTGACTGAATTGTCCTTGTGCTATATTGTGATTAAAAAAAACATTTATTCTAGGGACAGAAAACTGTAGGTAGGGAGAGTGTCAGTTTATTTCACTCTGCAAGTCCTTGTTTCCAGGGACCTGTAAGGACAGTGAGTGAATTGTCCTTGTGCTATATTGTGATTAAAAAAAACATTTTTTCTAGGGACAGAAAACTGTAGGTAGGGAGAGTGTTTTTTTTCTTTCACTCTGCAAGTCCTTGTTTCCAGGGACCTGTAAGGACAGTGAGTGAATTGTCCTTGTGCTATATTGTGCTTAAAAAAAACATTTATTCTAGGGACAGAAAACTGTAGGTAGGGAGAGTGTCAGTTTATTTCACTCTGCAAGTCCTTGTTTCCAGGGACCTGTAAGGACAGTGAGTGAATTGTCCTTGTGCTATATTGTGATTAAAAAAAACATTTTTTCTAGGGACAGAAAACTGTAGGTAGGGAGAGTGTTTTTTTTCTTTCACTCTGCAAGTCCTTGTTTCCAGGGACCTGGAAGGACAGTGAGTGAATTGTCCTTGTGCTATATTGTGCTTAAAAAAAACATTTATTCTAGGGACAGAAAACTGTAGGTAGGGAGAGTGTCAGTTTATTTCACTCTGCAAGTCCTTGTTTCCAGGGACCTGTAAGGACAGTGAGTGAATTGTCCTTGTGTTATATTGTGATTAAAAAAAACATTTTTTCTAGGGACAGAAAACTGTAGGTAGGGAGAGTGTTTTTTTTCTTTCACTCTGCAAGTCCTTGTTTCCAGGGACCTGTAAGGACAGTGAGTGAATTGTCCTTGTGCTATATTGTGCTTAAAAAAAACATTTATTCTAGTGACAGAAAACTGTAGGTAGGGAGAGTGTCAGTTTATTTCACTCTGCAAGTCCTTGTTTCCAGGGACCTGGAAGGACAGTGACTGAATTGTCCTTGTGCTATATTGTGATTAAAAAAAACATTTATTCTAGGGACAGAAAACTGTAGGTAGGGAGAGTGTCAGTTTATTTCACTCTGCAAGTCCTTGTTTCCAGGGACCTGTAAGGACAGTGAGTGAATTGTCCTTGTGCTATATTGTGATTAAAAAAAACATTTATTCTAGGGACAGAAAACTGTAGGTAGGGAGAGTGTCAGTTTATTTCACTCTGCAAGTCCTTGTTTCCAGGGACCTGGAAGGACAGTGAGTGAATTGTCCTTGTGTTATATTGTGATTAAAAAAAACATTTTTTCTAGGGACAGAAAACTGTAGGTAGGGAGAGTGTTTTTTTTCTTTCACTCTGCAAGTCCTTGTTTCCAGGGACCTGTAAGGACAGTGAGTGAATTGTCCTTGTGCTATATTGTGCTTAAAAAAAACATTTATTCTAGGGACAGAAAACTGTAGGTAGGGAGAGTGTCAGTTTATTTCACTCTGCAAGTCCTTGTTTCCAGGGACCTGGAAGGACAGTGACTGAATTGTCCTTGTGCTATATTGTGATTAAAAAAAACATTTATTCTAGGGACAGAAAACTGTAGGTAGGGAGAGTGTCAGTTTATTTCACTCTGCAAGTCCTTGTTTCCAGGGACCTGTAAGGACAGTGAGTGAATTGTCCTTGTGCTATATTGTGATTAAAAAAAACATTTTTTCTAGGGACAGAAAACTGTAGGTAGGGAGAGTGTTTTTTTTCTTTCACTCTGCAAGTCCTTGTTTCCAGGGACCTGGAAGGACAGTGAGTGAATTGTCCTTGTGCTATATTGTGATTAAAAAAAACATTTTTTCTAGGGACAGAAAACTGTAGGTAGGGAGAGTGTTTTTTTTCTTTCACTCTGCAAGTCCTTGTTTCCAGGGACCTGTAAGGACAGTGAGTGAATTGTCCTTGTGCTATATTGTGATTAAAAAAAACATTTATTCTAGGGACAGAAAACTGTAGGTAGGGAGAGTGTCAGTTTATTTCACTCTGCAAGTCCTTGTTTCCAGGGACCTGGAAGGACAGTGACTGAATTGTCCTTGTGCTATAGTGTGCTTAAAAAAAACATTTATTCTAGGGACAGAAAACTGTAGGTAGGGACAGTGTCAGTTTCTTTCACTCTGCAAGTCCTTGTTTCCAGGGACCTGGAAGGACAGTGAGTGAATTGTCCTTGTGTTATATTGTGATTAAAAAAAACATTTTTTCTAGGGACAGAAAACTGTAGGTAGGGAGAGTGTTTTTTTTCTTTCACTCTGCAAGTCCTTGTTTCCAGGGACCTGTAAGGACAGTGAGTGAATTGTCCTTGTGCTATATTGTGCTTAAAAAAAACATTTATTCTAGGGACAGAAAACTGTAGGTAGGGAGAGTGTCAGTTTATTTCACTCTGCAAGTCCTTGTTTCCAGGGACCTGGAAGGACAGTGACTGAATTGTCCTTGTGCTATATTGTGATTAAAAAAAACATTTATTCTAGGGACAGAAAACTGTAGGTAGGGAGAGTGTCAGTTTATTTCACTCTGCAAGTCCTTGTTTCAAGGGACAGAGAAGGACACCTGAAGGTAGCCCTTATTGCTTTTTTCCCATCTCCCTGCAGGCCATCTATTAGAATGTCTGGAAGGCAAACAAGGAGAGGCAGACAGTCAGGAGGCAATAAAAGAGGGCAAGCAGGCTCTGTGTCTGGGGGCAACAGTGCTGGTCGTGGACGCGGTGCATTGTCATCAGCACATGGCCATGGGACACGCTTGTCCTTCTTTTCGGCAGCTGGACATGTTGAGCCACATCATGCCGAAGACTTGGTAGAGTGGATGACCAAGCCCTCCTCCTCCTCCTCATCCTCTCTCACCCAGGCTCAGGGTACTGGAAAAGCAGCTGCCAAAGCGTCGTCTTCCCTGGTATCAATGTCAGACAAATCATCAGTCACTCCTTCCCTAGACCCACCATGTCCTCCTCCTGAGGAGTCCCCCGAACTGTTTCAGCACAGTGTTGGGTACATGCTCCAGGAGGATGCCCAGCGTTTCGAAGGGTCTGATGATGAAACCCAGCTAGAGGAAGGCAGTAGCGTGAGAGCAGACAGAGGGGATGCTCAAGAAGGACACCAATCTGGCAGTCATGTTCCAGCAGCTGCAGCATACTGCCAGATTGGCTCCAGTGATGAGGAGGGAGGGGATGATGAGGTCACTGACTCCACGTGGGTGCCTAATAGGAGAGAGGAGGAGGAGGAGGATGAGGAGGAGGCACATCTCCAACGAGGCAGGATGCCCTTTGGTGGCCAGCGTAAGGGCAGTACACCGACGGAATCACACCGCAGAGCTCCGCCTGTGCAGGGCGCTGCCTCTGCCCGTCATTCAAAAAGTTCTTTGGTGTGGGCCTTTTTTGAGGCTAGTGCATCAGATCGCACAGCTGCTGTTTGCAACATATGTCTCAAGCGTATATCGCGTGGCCAAAACATCAGCCGCTTGGGTACCACATGCCTGACCAGACATATGTTGACCTGCCATGCAGCTCGTTGGCAAGCCTACCTCAAAGACCCACACCAAAGAACAAAGCGGACCTCTCCTTGCACCGCATCAGCTGGGATCTCCAACCCCACTATAACTTCAGTCCTCTCTGAAACATGCACTGAGAGGAATGAAGGTGTAGAATTAGGTGTGTCACAGCCAAGTACTTGCGCCCACTCTGCTAGCAGTACACCGACGTCCGATTCTAGCAGGCAAATTTCCCTGCCCCAGCTGCTGGACCGTCGAAAGAAGTTCACTCCCAGCCATCCACATGCCCAGCGGTTGAATGCTAGCTTGGCTAAATTGCTAGCGCTTCAACTGCTGCCTTTTCAGTTGGTAGACTCGGCCCCCTTCCGTGAGTTTGTGCAATGTGCAGTTCCTCAGTGGCAGGTTCCCAAACGCCACTTTTTCTCACGGAAGGCTATTCCGGCTCTCTACCGGCATGTGGAAGGCAATGTCTTGGCCTCGCTGGACAGGGCGGTCAGCGGTAAGGTGCATATTACCGCTGACTCATGGTCCAGCAGGCATGGACAGGGACGTTACCTTTCTTTCACGGCCCATTGGGTCACTCTTTTGGCAGCTGGGAAGGATTCAGGACAAGGTGCAGTAGTGTTGGAGGTTGTCCCACCGCCACGCCTCCAAAATGCTACTACTGGTTGTGACACACCTCTCTCCTCCACCCCCTCCTCTTCTTCTTCCTCCATGGCCTCTTCCTGTGGTTTGTCCTATGAACCAGCGGTGCTCCGTAGCCGTTCACGGGGCTACGCAAGTACGCAGGCAAAAAGATGCCATGCCGTGCTTGCGCTGGTGTGTTTGGGGGACAGAAGCCACACTGGGGCAGAGGTCCTGTCTGCTCTGCAGGGCCAGGCCGAGAGGTGGTTGACGCCACGCCAGCTTAAGCCAGGAATGGTGGTTTGCGACAATGGCACCAACCTCCTCTCCGCCCTCCGACAGGGACAACTGACCCATGTGCCCTGTGTGGCTCACGTCCTTAACCTGGTGGTGCAGCGCTTCTTGGGCAGGTACCCGGGCTTACAGGATGTCCTGAGGCAGGCCAGGAAAGTCTGTGTGCATTTCCGCAGATCTTATAATGCCAGTGCTCGCCTGGCTGAGCTGCAAAAGGAGTTGAACCTGCCCAAGAACCGCCTTATATGTGACATGCCCACCAGGTGGAACTCAACGTTGGCCATGCTGCAGCGGCTGCACACGCAGCAGAGGGCCATCAATGAGTACCTGTGCGACTACGGCACCAGGACAGGGTCAGGGGAGCTTGGTTTTTTTTCTCCACGCCAGTGGGGCATGATCAGGGATGCATGCACTGTCCTGGCACCATTTGAGGAGGCCACGAGGATGGTGAGCAGTGACAGTGCATGCATCAGTGACACTGTACCTCTTGTCCACCTGTTGGAGCACACGCTGCGTGGAATAATGGACAGGGCACTTGAGGCAGAACAGAGGCAGGAAGAGGAGGACTTCCTTGCCTCTCAAGGCCCCCTTTACCCAGACAGTGTTCCTTCTGTCCCACCCATCGCACAGGAAGAGGAGGAGGAGGAGGAGGAGGAGGAGGAGGATTGTGTCAGCATGGAGGTGGAGGCTGGCACTCAGCATCATCAGCAGCAGTCTTTTAGGGATGATTTACAGTCCCAAGAAACCAGTGGACTTGTACGTGGCTGGGAGGAGGTGGCTGCGGATCATGTCGTCCTTAGTGACCCAGAGGACTCCGGAGCGAATGCCTCAGCAAACCTACGCTGCATGGCCTCCCTGATCCTGCAAAGTCTGCGGAAGGATCCTCGTATTCTTCGGATCAAGGAGAGGGACCATTACTGGCTGGCCACTCTCCTTGATCCACGGTACAAGGGTAAGGTTGCGGACCTTATGTTACCGTCGCAGAGGGAGCAGAGGATGAGACAACTCCGGGAGGCCTTGCAGAAAGGTCTGTGCAACGCGTTCCCAGAGACTGGGAGGTTGCAAACTCCTGGTCCTGGACAACGAGTTGCTGAGGCTTCGGCCAGTCAAAGAAGGAGTGGTGGGGAAGGTGGCCGTCTGACCGATGCGTTCAGACAATTCTTTAGTCCGCAGCCCCAAAGTATGATCGGTTCCAGCAACCATCGCCAGCGTCTGATAAACATGGTGCAGGAATATCTAGGGGCAAGGTCAGACTTGGACACCTTCCCCACCGAAAATCCTCTGGCTTACTGGGTCTTGAGGATGGATCACTGGCCAGAGCTTGCACAGTATGCAATTGAGCTACTGGCCTGTCCTGCATCCAGCGTTCTTTCGGAACGCACATTCAGTGCTGCTGGAGGATTTGTCACGGATCACAGGGTGCGCCTGTCCACCGACTCGGTTGATCGACTGACTTTCATCAAGATGAACCAGTCTTGGATCACCACCAGCTACCACACACCTGATGCTGATATAACAGACTAATTGATTTTAACATGTCACATCCCTTCAAGACTGATGCTGATGCTGAGTGCCTGTGCTGTTATGTTGACTGGCTATCCTCCTCCTCCGAGTCCTCAATGATACGATTGATGATGATAGCTTGTAAGATCATTTTTGTTTATGGGTGCCGCCACCAGTGCCTAAGGCCCAATTTTTCAGCCCCTGTTTAACAGGGGCGTGTCATTACAATTTTTGAAGCAATACTTTGCAACAGGGCTCATTGCTGTGCTCCAAGTACAGTATCTGTGAGGGGTTGCAGTGTTGTGCCACCAGTGCCTAAGGCCCAATTTTTCAGCCCCTGTTCAACAGGGGCATGTAATTACAATTCTTGATCTAATAATTCACAGCAGGGCCCATTGCTGCACCCACCAAGAGTAACTGTCAGGGCTTACAGTGTTGTGGCACCAGCACCACCATCAAAGGCCCAATTTTTACTACCACTGTTCAACAATTATATGTAATTAAAATTCCTGATATAATAGTTGACAGCAGGGCGTTCCAGCACCAACCAAGAGTAACTGTGAGTGCTTACAGTGTTGTGCCAACACCAACAACTAAGGGGCCTATTTCTGCAGAGTATATACGGCAGGTCCCTACTTTCAAACATCCAACTTACAAACGACTCCTACTTGCAAACGCAAGAAGACAACAGGAAGTGAGAGGAAATCTACCACTAGGAAGGAAAATTCTCTCCTGTAAGAATAAATATGGGAGAAAGGTGTCTCCTCTGTACTGATGCTTTATCAGCAATCCTTGTTTCAAGAAAAAGACCACATTTCAAAAACAGTTGTCATTGGGACGGAAAGTGAGGTGAAATGTTCTGAACAGGGGCACAGACAGCAAAACAAATGTTACAGGGGTGATAACCCTTACCTATGTTTTCCAAAAAGTTTAAAAATAGATTTTTGGGCTGGAGCTACACTTCAACAATGTACCTGTTCAAAATTACAAACACATTCTACATAAGAACAAACCTACAGTCCCTGTCTTGTATGCACCGCCTGTATACGGCTGTTCAGAGTATATAGGGCCTTTTTTATTTTGTGTGCGGGGTTCCCCTTAATATCTATACAAGACCCAAAGGGGCTGGTAATGGGCTGGGGTAGGGGGGGTCATGGGGTAGCTATGCCATTTTTCTTAAAGAATTTCATCCATATTACCGGGACCAGACATTACATTAAAGCCGCAAGCAGTTTTAAATGGCTTTTTTTTTCCTTTAGAAGTGTCATTTTGTGCAGGGACAGTTCTAAACACGGGAAACACGTGGCACTTCACAGGCATACTTTAGACACCCCACAGGTACGATATTTAAAGGAATATTTGACTCTTTTTTTTTCACTTTATGCATCATTAAAATGACTGCTCCAGAAAAACGACCGTTTTTAAAACTTCTTTTTGCATTGATACATGTCCCCTGGTGCAGAACCCGGGTTCCCAAACCCTTTTTAGGACAATAACATGCATAATAGTTGTTATAATTAGCACTTTAGAATTCGAACGTTCGCATCCATTGTATTTAATAGGGTTCTAATGTTCGTTCGAACTTTCGGTCCGTTCGCGGGTTCTGGTGCGAACCCGGGGGTTTTCGGCTCATCACTAGTGATGAGGATGAAGATGGACATTCTCCATCAATGGGTGACAGGAATGAGGAGGAAGGATGTAGATGAGGGATGATGTGGATGAAGATGGACATTCTCCATCAATGGGTGACAGGAATGAGGAGGAATGATGGAGATGAGGGATGAGGAGGATGATGAGGATGAAGATGGGCATTCTCCATCAATGGGTGACAGGAATGAGGAGGAAGGATGGAGATGAGGGATGAGGAGGATGATGAGGATGAAGATGGACTTTCTCCATCAATGGGTGACAGGAATGAGGAGGAAGGATGGAGATGAGGAGGATGATGAGGATGAAGATGGTCATTCTCCATCAATGGGTGACAGGAATGAGGAGGAAGGATGGAGATGAGGGATGAGGAGGGTGATGAGGATGAAGATGACATTCTCCATCAATGGGTGACAGGAATGAGGAGGAAGGATGTAGATGAGGGATGATGAGGATGAAGATGGACATTCTCCATCAATGGGTGACAGGAATGAGGAGGAAGGATGTAGATGAGGGATGAGGAGGATGAAGATGGACATTCTCCATCAATGGGTGACAGGAATGAGGAGGAAGGATGTAGATGAGGGATGAGGAGGATGAAGATGGACATTCTCCATCAATGGGTGACAGGAATGAGGAGGAAGGATGTAGATGAGGGATGATGAGGATGAAGATGGACATTCTCCATCAATGGGTGACAGGAATGAGGAGGAAGGATGTAGATGAGGGATGAGGAGGATGATGAGGATGAAGATGGACATTCTCCATCAATGGGTGACAGGAATGAGGAGGAATGATGGAGATGAGGGATGAGGAGGATGAAGATGGACATTTTCCATCAATGGGTGACAGGAATGAGGAGGAAGGATGGAGATGAGGGATGAGGAGGGTGACGAGGATGAAGATGGACATTCTCCATCAATGGGTGACAGGAATGAGGAGGAAGGATGTAGATGAGGGATGATGTGGATGAAGATGGACATTCTCCATCAATGGGTGACAGGAATGAGGAGGAATGATGGAGATGAGGGATGAGGAGGATGATGAGGATGAAGATGGGCATTCTCCATCAATGGGTGACAGGAATGAGGAGGAATGATGGAGATGAGGGATGATGAGGATGAAGATGGACATTCTCCATCAATGGGTGACAGGAATGAGGAGGAATGATGGAGATGAGGAGGATGATGAGGATGAAGATGGACATTCCTCATCAATGGGTGACAGGAAAGAGGAGGAATGATGGAGATGAGGGATGATGAGGATGAAGATGGACATTCTCCATCAATGGGTGACAGGAATGAGGAGGAAGGATGGAGATGAGGGATGAGGAGGATGATGAGGATGAAGATAGACATTCTCCATCAATGGGTGGCAGGAATGAGGAGGAATGATGGAGATGAGGGATGATGAGGATGAAGATGGACATTCTCCATCAATGGGTGACAGGGATGAGGAGGAAGGATGTAGATGAGGGATGATGTGGATGAAGATGGACATTCTCCATCAATGGGTGACAGGAATGAGGAGGAATGATGGAGATGAGGGATGAGGAGGATGATGAGGATGAAGATGGGCATTCTCCATCAATGGGTGACAGGAATGAGGAGGAAGGATGGAGATGAGGGATGAGGAGGATGATGAGGATGAAGATAGACATTCTCCATCAATGGGTGACAGGAATGAGGAGGAATGATGGAGATGAGGGATGATGAGGATGAAGATGGACATTCTCCATCAATGGGTGACAGGGATGAGGAGGAAGGATGGAGATGAGGGATGATGAGGATGAAGATGGACATTCTCCATCAATGGGTGACAGGAATGAGGAGGAATGATGGAGATGAGGGATGAGGAGGATGATGAGGATGAAGATGGACATTCTCCATCAATGGGTGACAGGGATGAGGAGGAAGGATGGAGATGAGGGATGATGAGGATGAAGATGGACATTCTCCATCAATGGGTGACAGGAATGAGGAGGAATGATGGAGATGAGGGATGAGGAGGATGATGAGGATGCAGATGGACATTCTCCATCAATGGGTGACAGGAATTAGGAGGCGCGCTCCCGCTTCCCCCCTCAGAGATCCAGGTCCGCGCGCTCACGCTTCTCCACTCACAGCTCTAGGTGCGCGCTGCCCGAGGAAAGGACGTGCGCGCTCCCTCGCCTCCTGACGACCGGTGAATGGTTTTTCCCAGCAGCCCCCGCGCCGGCCGCCTCCTCCTCGCTCCCCGGACTGAACATGGCGTTCACGTTCGCGGCCTTCTGTTATATGCTCGCTCTTCTCCTCACCGCCGCCCTCATCTTCTTCGCTATCTGGCATGTGAGTACCGGACACCCCTCATACATCACTGGTACCCCAGCAGCCAATCAGGAGAGCTGGTTGCTATGGGTGACGGCCTGCTCCAGCTTTCCTATGAGATTGTTAGTTGCCAGGGGCAACCAGTTATCCTGGTCTACAGAGTCACATGACGAGGGGGGAGATAGTGAAGGAGGTGTCCCCCCCCCCCCCACAGTCTATATATGGACATTGGGTGGGGGATGGGATCTGCCATGGCAGGGTGTCCCAAACGGGGGGGGGGGGCATTGGGGTTCTCCTTGGGACCTCTCATGTTATAGGGGGGAGGGGGATCTTGGGCATGATGGGGGTGGTCTCTGTTGTCATAGGGGGACGCCTGTCAGATGTGGGGGGGGGCTGTGTCCTCTCCCGCACGCCTGTCAGATGGGGGGGCTGTGTCCTCTCCCGCACACCTGTCAGATGTGGGGGGGGGGGGGCTGTGTCCTCTCCCGCACGCCTGTCAGATGTGGTGGGGGGGGCTGTGTCCTCTCCCGCACGCCTGTCAGATGTGGTGGGGGGGGGCTGTGTCCTCTCCCGCACGCCTGTCAGATGTGGTGGGGGGGGGGCTGTGTCCTCTCCCGCACGCCTGTCAGATGTGGTGGGGGGGGGGCTGTGTCCTCTCCCGCACGCCTGTCAGATGTGGTGGGGGGGGGCTGTGTCCTCTCCCGCACGCCTATCAGATGTGGGGGGGGGGCTGTGTCCTCTCCCGCACGCCTGTCAGATGTGGTGGGGGGGGCTGTGTCCTCTCCCGCACGCCTGTCAGATGTGGTGGGGGGGGCTGTGTCCTCTCCCGCACGCCTGTCAGATGTGGTGGGGGGGCTGTGTCCTCTCCCGCACGCCTGTCAGATGTGGAGCGGGGGCTGTGTCCTCTCCCGCACGCCTGTCAGATGTGGAGCGGGGGCTGTGTCCTCTCCCGCACGCCTGTCAGATGTGGAGCGGGGGCTGTGTCCTCTCCCGCATGCCTGTCAGATGTGGAGCGGGGGCTGTGTCCTCTCCCGCACGCCTGTCAGATGTGGAGTGGGGGCTGTGTCCTCTCCCGCACGCCTGTCAGATGTGGTGGGGGGGGCTGTGTCCTCTCCCGCACGCCTGTCAGATGTGGTGGGGGGGGCTGTGTCCTCTCCCGCACGCCTGTCAGATGTGGTGGGGGGGCTGTGTCCTCTCCCGCACGTGGCGTCGGGACGTCGGAGCGGGACGTGGCGTCGGGACGTCGGAGCGGGACGTGGCGTCGGGACGTCGGAGCGGGACGTGGCGTCGGGACGTCGGAGCGGGACGTGGCGTCGGGACGTCGGAGCGGGACGTGGCGTCGGGACGTCGGAGCGGGACGTGGCGTCGGGACGTCGGAGCGGGACGTCGGAGCGGGACGTGGCGGCGGGACGTCGGAGCGGGACGTGGCGGCGGGACGTCGGAGCGGGACGTGGCGGCGGGACGTCGGAGCGGGACGTGGCGGCGGGACGTCGGAGCGGGACGTGGCGGCGGGACGTCGGAGCGGGACGTGGCGGCGGGACGTCGGAGCGGGACGTGGCGGCGGGACGTCAGACTGGAGTGCAGATCAGTCCTCCTCCTGGGTGTGATCTCTCGAGTTTCTCAGGGAAGCTTCTCACTGAATACTTTGTCTTGAATTTTCTATTTCTCTTTAATAAATGATGTCGCGGAAATGTGAGAAAATATAAATTGACATAAACAACACAGAGGTGTGAACTCAGTTCAGACCCCCCCCGTCAGTAGAAGTGGTGCAGCCTGGTCAGGGTGAGGAGAAGAATGACGGGTTCCTGCAGTATAGAGAGGAGGATGTGATCTGCACCTCATTGCAGTGGAAGGTTCATTTGCTGATCAGCAGTCAGTGTTGGTCATAGTGCGAAGTTCAGGCGGTGAGGTGCGGTGTGCGGGAGAAGATCCCATCCTCCACCCTCTGCTATAAAGAAAACTGTCACCAAAAAGAAATGGAAAAAAAAACCTCATCCTCCTCTTCTAATACTGCTGAAAAGTGTGGTGTGATGTCACTTCCCGCACATCTGGGAGATTCAAATACAGCAAGGCCTTTTATAAGAGAGTCCCCCCCTCCACGGGATTCCACGGGGCTTAGGAAAGTCGTTTTTTCTTTTGTGTGGAGAACGGTTTGTTTGCAAATCACTTTTTAACCCCTTCCCACCTGCCACGGCATAACCTTAAATAGTTTTGAACGAGGAGGGGAAGCAGGTGTGAAGGATTGGTGATCATGTGACCACTGTGATTGGCTGCCACAGTAGTCACATGATCTGGAGCTGGTCCCATCAGATACCATTTTTTTTATTATTGTTTTTGCATTAAAATTCATTAAAGTGTAAGTTCACCTTTTTACAGAAGACTCTGCAAGGTGAACTTACACAGGTCCCCCCCGGCCCCAATCTTAGAAATCCTCTCTTCATCCTCACGTCTTCCACATAGCTGACAGGACGGGCTACGCGGCTGCTGATTGGTCAGCGCCTCCCATGTTACGGCGCTGACTAATTAGAACGCTCCAAAACATCACCTCCTGAGGAGTAACATTTTGGACATTCAGCTCAGGAGGATTTCTAAGCCCCGGACACCTGGTGGTGGGGGGGGGTGGGGTTGATATACCGGGGCTTAGAACCGGAGATTACGGCGGGACAGGTCAGCGGGACCGGAGGGGGACCTGTTACACTTTAAAGTGTATTTGTTTTGTTTTTCCCCAAAACGAAATCACATTTGAAAAACCACTGCGCAAATACTGTGTGATATTAAAAAAATTGCAACAATCATCCATTTTATTCTCTAGGGCCTCTGCTAAAAAATACAAATATATAATGTTTGGGGGGTTCTTAGTGATTTTATTTTGTTTTATTTTTTTCCTTTCAGATAATCGCATTTGATGAATTGAAAACAGACTACAAGAATCCTATAGACCAGTGTAACACGCTCAATCCGGTAAGTCCGCGCTGATGACAGAGCCCGCCCCCCCCCCCCCACCATGGCGTGTGTGTGCCTCATTCATGCTTGCTGTGTCAGTGAAGGTTGTACATCTGTATGAGAGCCTGTGTGTGTGTGGGGGAGGGGGAGATAAAGGTACGGTCCCACTTGGCAGCATCGTCCTGGGAAGGAACGGTAGTCCAGTTTTGGTAAAAATGGGTTAAAGGGGGTTGTAAACCTTCATGTTTTTTCACCTTAAAGTGGTTGTAAAGCCACTTTGTAAACAAACACCTACAGGACGGCCTAGATTACGTCTTACCTGTAGGTGCATGAAATATCTCCTACACGGTTAAGGAGATATTTGCATTTAAAACCGGCGCCGCTGACGTCACGCGCATGCGCACTAGCGGGCCGGCTTAGTAGCCGGATTTCTGAATGGAGTTAGCCGGCCCGAGCGCGTATGCGTGTGACGTCATCGCCGCTCCGGGGCCAATCACAGCGTCGGAGCGGCGAAACACGGAAGGCAGAGGGGAGCAAGATGGCGACGGAGGTGTCCGAGCACCGCTGCGGGGGCTTCGATCTCAGGTAAGTGATTCATAATGAGCTAGTATGCTATGCATACTAGCTCATTATGTCTTTGTTTTGCAGATAGTATAAAAAAAAAAAAAAGCACAGCAGGGTTTACAACCACCTTAAAGTGGTTATAAAGCTTCGTAATTTTTTTTTTTTTTTTAATAACAAACATGTCATATTTACCTCCACTGTGCAGTTAGTTTTGCACAGAGTGGCCCCGATCCTCCTCTTCTGGGGTCCCTCGGCGGCTGTCTCGGCTCCTCCCTGCTAGAGCTAACCCCCTTCATGGGAGGCGCTCTCCCTAGGCCAGGGGTGTCGAACACTATTTCATCGTGGGGCCGCTTCAGCATTATGATTGCCCTCAAAAGGGCCGGTTGTATCTGTAAGATTAGATGTCCAGCGCATCCCCTCCCCCCTTTACATTAGATGTCAAGAGCCCCCCCACCATCAGAAGCTGAGTCCCCCACTCTCCCTTACATCACAGTGCACCCCCCTTTCCTTATGCTTCTGCTGGATGCATTGCTTGAAAGCAGAAAGTAAGGGTCTGGAGGAGGGACCAGAGGAGGGCTGGAGCTCTCCGGCAGCTGTAGAAGAGGTGCGAGGGCCACATGAAATGGCCTAGAGGGCCGGATTCGGCCCGCGGGCCTCGTGTTTGACACCTGTGCCCTAGGGGGTTAGCTTGCAGGCGCGCTCCCGTGATACAGCTAGCGGCTATAGCCGCCGACTGTATCACTCAGCCCCTCCCCCCCCCCCCCAAGAGCTAATGGCTGTGCTGCTATCAATCTATCCGTTTAACGGCCAGACTCCGTAGAGAAGAGGACGCCGGGGACGCGCACAGCAGGTGAACGGGCTCAGGTAAGTAAAACAGGGGGGCTGGGGGGGCCCGTCATGATGCATAGGATGCATTAAGGTGAAAAAACACAAAGCTTTACAACCCCTTTAATGCATCCTATGATGGCCCCCCCCCCCCTGTTTTACTTATCTGAGCCCCGAATTTCCATGGGCGCGATCCCGCATCGCTCTCTCCACGGCTTCTCGGCCCTTCATTGGATAGATTGATAGCAGCGCAGCCATTGGCTCCCGCTGCTGTCAATCAAATCCAATGACGCAGGGGGCGGGGCCGAGTCATACACTCGGCGTTTATGTACTCGGGAGCGCGCCCGCAAGGTAACCCCATCAGGAGAGAGCTTCCCAGAGGGGGATACCTAATGCGGGAAGGAGCTGCAAGAGCCAACGAGGGACCCCAGAAGAGGAGGATCGGGGCCACTCTGCAAAACAAGCTGCACAGTGGAGGTATGAATGACATGTTTGTTGTTTAAAAAAAAAAAAAACCTGACCCTTTAATGTCACTTTATTGGCCTGCACCAGGTGAAGGACATGCTGATACTTGTAGTTCTGCTGCAGCACAAAAACTCACTGACTTTTTTTATATTTTCAGGTCAAATTGAGATTCCATTTCGCTACATTCAGATGTTTTTTTTTTTCTCATTTAAAAGTCATATTTCTTTCCTGACACGCTATGCAGAGCTTTACAGATTACACAGAATCACTGACCTAAATTGCTGGCCTAGAAGAGTTTACAATCTCCTAATCCGGCCGCAGTCCTTCTGAACCAATCACCACGCTGCAATGGGTTTTGGTTGGGAGAAAGCTGGATCTACTAAAAGGAAACTCGTCAACATGGAAAATATTACAATTCTATGCTGATGAGGTTCTGATTGGAATTGCACCCGGGACCCCCTCCCCGGCACTGCAAAGCGACCCGTGAGACTACCGACCCAACATGCCCCCCATTTTTCATGATTGGCGATTTATTCAAATGTTCTTTGTAACGTTTTGTCAAATTTTTAAAGGGTTTGTTCACCTTTACCAGATAATGAACCCTCCCGCCGCCCAACATCGCCTCTCTGGGCTGTCCCGTGCCATTGGGAAGCTGGAGGCGGGGTTACCATAGAGCTGGCCGTGGATTGGATGGTCCCCAGCCATTTCTATGACCCTGGGAGGCCGGAAGTGACGTCATGACCTCACTTCCTGCTCTGGCAGATGTAAACACCGCCATTTTTTCCTCTGTAAAGCAAAGATCAATGTTGTTTTTTTTTTTTTTTTTTTTTATTATCTCATGCTTTCCAGGGTAGAGGAGAAATTAGGGGTTTTATTGACCCCCGATGTCTCCATAAAGAGGCCCTGTTGTGTCTTATTCCTATTACAAGGGATGTTTACATTTCTTATAATAGAAATAAAAGTGCTAAAAAAATAAATAATTAAAGGGACAGTGTAAAATTAAAATAATAAAAAAGAAAATAAATTCTTTAACTACTTGCGGACCGCCTGTCGTACGTCGGCACTTTGACGTGGAATACCCTTGTTATGGCAGCAGCTAGGGAAAAGGGACTAAGGACTAAGCATTAGTGCGAAACGCGTCGGCTGTGTGTCTTACTCTTGCTGTGGCTTGTAGTGCTTTTATCCTATTTTTTTATTAATAAAGGCAACCGAACAGGGTTTTTTTTTTTTTTTTGGACTGCGGCTATCCAAATACTTTCTTCCAATTATGGCAGCAGCTAGTTACCATAATCATGGTATTCTCTTCAACAGCGGGCGGTCCGCTTTCAGATAAAAGTGGTCTCTGCGCCGGACTCGCCGCAAGATCACTTTTATCTGGGGAGGGAGAGGGCCCCCCCTCCTGCCACGCTCCGGTGATCTCTGCGGCTTACCGGAGCCATCGGTAGCGGCGGAGACGATCGGGTCCTCTCCCCTCAACAGCCTGGAGCCAAGTGAGGGGATGATGGGGCCCACCCTGCTCCATACCATTGGATGACGGAAGGGACCTCAAACATCACTTCCACCCAATAGTCTTAAAGGGGAAATTTATTTTTATTTTGTAAAAAAAAAAAAAGACATTTATTTATTTTTTATTATTGCATTAAAGTGTAAATATGAGATGTGAGGTCTTTTTGGCCCCAGATCTCACATTAAAGAGGACCTGTCATCCTTATATTTATTACAAGGGATGTTTACATTCCTTGTAATAGGAATAAAAGTGACACAATTTTTTTTTTTATAAAAGAACAGTGTAAAAATGTAAAGTAAAATAAATTTAAAGTGCCCATGTCCCGCCGGGGTCACGCACAGAAGCGAACGCAAATGTGATCAGCGTCCGCATATGAAAACGGTGTTCAAACCACACGTGAGGTATCGCCGCGATCGTTAGAGCGAGAGCAATAATTCTAGCCCTGGACCTCCTCTATAACTCAAAACTGGTAACCTGTAGAAATTTTTAAACGTCCCCTATGGAGATTTTTAAGGGTCAAAGTTTGTCGCCATTCCACGGGCGGGCGCAATTTTGAAGTGTGACATGTTGGGTATAAATTTACTCGGCGTAACATTATCTTTCACAATATAGAAAAAAATTGGGCTAACTTTACTGTTTTCTTTTTAATTAAAAAAAAGTGTTATTTTCAAAATAATTGCGCTTGTAAGACCGCTGCGCAAATACGGTGTTACATAAAGTATTGCAACGACCGCCATTTTTTTCTCTAGGACAGTGGTCATCAACCCTGTCCTCAGGACCCACTAACAGGCCAGGTTTTATGTATTACCTTGGGGGAGATGCAGACTAGAATACGGCAATCGCTGAGCAGCAAATGATATCCCCTGAGATGTATTTCAGTTATCTTGCAAACCTGGCCTGTTGGTGGGTCCTGAGGACAGGAGGTGATGACCACTGGTCTAGGGTGTCAGGAAAAGTATAATGTTTGGGGGTTCTAAGTAATTTTCTAGCAAAAAAAAAGTCAGAAAAATAGGCCCGGTCCTTAAAGCGCCCCCTGTGCTCGCATGCAGAAGTAAACGTATATGTAAACGTACATGTAAGGTATCGATGCGAATGTTAGCGCGAGCGCAATAATACTAGCACTAGACCTCCTCTGTAACTCTAAACTGGTAACCTGTAACAATTTTTTAATGCATAGTCTATGGAGATTTACCACTTGCCTGACCGTCCTCCAAGCAGATTTACTGCTGCAGGGCGGTCGTGCTGCGCAGGATCATGTGTGTGTGTGTGTGTGTGTGTATGTGTGTATATATATATATATATATATATATAATTACAGTGGAACCTTGGATTACAAGCATAATCCATTCCAGGAGAATGCTCGTAATCTAAAGTACTCGCATATTAAAGCGAGTTTCCCCATTGAAGTCAATGGAAATTAAAATAATTTGTTCCGCATTGACTTCAATGGCAAGAAATACTGCATGTGGCCAGAGCTTGGGGGGCGCCGGAGAGCCTCAGTAACACTCGGAAAGGCCCGAGGACGGCTCGGCTGACCTCGGAAAGGCTCGGGAACAGAGTATTTCTGAGATTTTCCAAGCATTTCTGCTCGGCTCCGGCGCCCCCTACCCCCACCTCAGGCCAAATGCGGTACTGCAAGACAACACTCGCAAACCGAGTCAGAATTTTTAAAAATACAGTGCTCATATTGCGAAACGCTCGTTAACCGCGTTACTCGCAATCCGAGGTTTCACTATATTATGTGTGTCTGCATTTCCGGGTATTGGGTGCGAGAGTACACAGCCAGAAGCTCGCTCCGATGTCCGCCAGCACCGGGCGATCGTTCCTTACACAGGCAGGAACGGCAGTCTGCCTATGTAAACAAGACAGATTGGCGTTCTAGCAGTATGGAAGGCATTGATCCTGTTTTCCTGCAAAGCAGGGGCACAGATCTATGCCTTCCATTAGTAATAGCACCTCCCCCACAGTAGTAAAACACAAGCTAGGCACAAATTTAACCCTTTGCCCCTGATGTTAACCCCTTCCCAGCCATTAGTACAGTGTCAGTCTATAATTTTTAGCACTGTTTACTGTATTGGTGTTACTGGTTCCCAAAAAAGTGTCAGGTGTCCGATTTATCTGCTGCAATATCGCCGCCATTACTAGTAAAAAAAAAAAAAAAGTTGCATAAATCTATCCCATAGTTTGGTTTGCACAAAAGTTATGTCTACAATCAATAGTACACTTATTGGGATTTTTTTCGCCAATAATATGTAGCAGAATACATATTGGCCTAAATTGATGGAGTTACATTTTTTTTTTTTTTTTACATTTTTTATTGGATGTTTTATAGCAGAAAGTAAAAAAAAATGTTTTTTATTTAATTTTTTTAAATTGACTTTTTTTGTTTATAGCGCAAAAAATAAAAACCGCAGAGGTGATCAAATACCACCAAAAGAAAGCTCTATTTGTGGAAGGATGTCACTTTAACAATTGCGAGGCCAAATAAAATTAACGCGGTGCCGTGTCGCAAAAAAATGACCTGGTCGTGAAAAGGGGGTCAAGTTGTTAACATTATATGGGATTTAGGCCGGGTTCACACTTGTGCGATGCGGGGAACCCTGCGAATCCACTGCGGGTTCCCACATCGCACCCCGACTCGCACGGCAGTTCACGCTGCCCTATGCGAACTGCTGAGGAGTGTCATACAACGTTAACGACGCCCCCAATTCAGCTCGCATATCGCACTGCGAACTGACAGTTCGGACATGAATCGGATCGCATATCTATGAACACCCAATGCGATCCGATTCTGGTGCGGACCAAAAAAAAAGTTGTTTAGTCTGAATGCGTGTTTAGTCTGAATGCGGTGCGATGTCAGCCATGCTATCTGTATGGCTGAAATCGCATCGCACGGACCTCACATGCGATAGCGCACTAGTGTGAAGCGACCATTGTATAGTGCTGTCAGTATGCTCAGCGCTTTATAAAGAAAGGAGGACGGTATAGTTACAATA
Source organism: Rana muscosa (assembly GCA_029206835.1). Lineage (NCBI taxonomy): Eukaryota > Metazoa > Chordata > Amphibia > Anura > Ranidae > Rana > Rana muscosa. The sequence goes on from JARGYO010005628.1 coordinate 5,503,391, forward strand.
CAGGGGGGGGGGGGGGGATAGGAAGGCCTGGCTCCTGGAAGCTTACAATCTAATAGGGCTGGGAGATTTTCTCCCCCCAAAAAATCTGGGATTTAAAAAAAAAAAAAACGCGATTCACGATTCGAATCAAGTGTTTTTTTTGTTTTTGTTTGGATGGACACCACGCCGGTCCTGAGGAGCTGCGGGCAGGAGTTTTTAGGCGAAGCCGTGGCGTCTCCTAAAAATTCCTGCCCGCAGCTCCTCAGGACTGGCGCGGTGTCAGCGCCGGTTCTGGTGAAAATCGAAAAACTCGATTTGCTGAAATTTTGAACCTCTCAATTCAAGATTTAAATCGATTTTTTTTCCCCAGCCCTACAATCTAATATCGTTAATAGTTTTACCATTGATGGTTCTGATTTATTATCATGGAGGAGGAAGGTGACATTACATAGAAAACGGATAAATCTGCAGAGGTGGGACTGTACCTTTAAGAGGTTGTGATGAGTTCTGGGCGTTTGCGTTGTGATGAGCGATTTTGTTTTGGTGTTTTTATCTATTAATCTCTTGCCAGCTGTCACACTAACATTCTTCCAATCTGCTTTTTACTTTGTCGCAAACAAAAGACATTTGAAAAGCTGAAAAAGATTAAAAGAGTGAAAATTGCACTCAAGGTGTGTACATTGATATTCAACTGCCACATTTTTATTTTTAGGAACATCTGTTTGTGGGATTGTTTTCTCCCCGTCCCCTCCCCAACCCCCCCCCCGACATGCCTGCTTCATCTCCATCCATTCAGATTCGGATAAATCTGTTGATCTGCTCATACGGAGCTCCTTGGTTTTGCCTGCTGACTAAAATAACATAAACTGTTCTCTGCCCTCAGAGGGTTTAACTAAATGCTTCAGAGCCACAAAATCAGCCCGTTATAGAAAAAAACATTAACCACTTCACCTCTGGAAGATTTACCCCCCTTCATGGAGGAGGGGAAGAGGACTCCAGTGACAACCTGTGAAGCTCTGGTGCCCTCCATGCCCAAGAGGGTTAAGGCAGTGCTGGAAAATAATGGCGGCTACACAAAATTATTGACACTTTGGGCCCAATTTGGACATTTTCACTTAGGGGTGTCCTAACTTTTGTTGCCAGCGGTTTAAACATTAATGGCTGTGTGTTGTTATTTTGAGGACGACAGCAAATGTAAAGCCCCGTACACACGATCGGAATTTCCGACAACAAATGGGTGATGGAAGGGTTTTGTCGGAAAATCCGACCGTTTGCATGCTCCATCGGACAATTGTTGTTGGAAATTTCCGACAACAAATGTTTTATAGCATGCTTTAACCACTAACAGCCGGTTCACACAGGGGCAACACGACTTTGAGCGCGACTTTGCGAGGCAACTTGGACACGACTTGAGCGTGAACCACAGCCCGACTTGGAGCGTCTTGAAGTCGCCTCCAGGACAGGCTTCTTTGCCAGTACCTGCCCGCGAGAATGTTTCCAGCGCGATCCCATTGCGCTGGTTCTCGGCGTCTGGGTACTGTACACATTGCGTTCGCTGTCCCATGTGTTATGAATCATGAGGGGGAACTCCACGCCAATTTTAAATTAAAAAAAACGGCATGGGTTCCCCTCCAAGAGCATACCAGGCCCTTAGGTCTGGTATGGATTTCAAGGGGAACCCCCCTATGCTGAAAAAACGTCGTGAGGGTCCCCTCAAAATCCATACCAGACCCTTATCCGAGCACGTAGCCCGGCCGGTCAGGAAGTGGGGTGTGGACGAGCGTGCGCCCCCCCTCCCTCCTGAACCGTACCAGGCCGCATGCCCTCAACATGGGGGGTGGGTGCTTTTGGGGCAGGGGGGCGCCCTGCGACCCCCCCCCCCCACCCCAAAGCACCTTGTCCCCATGTCGATGGGGACAAGGGCCTCTTCCCGACAACCCTGGCCGTTGGTTGTCGGGGTCTGTAGGCGGGGGGCTTATCGGAATCTGCGAGCCCCTTTTAATAAGGGGGCCCCCGGGTCCCGGCCCACTCTTTGTGAATGAGTATGGGGTACATGGTACACCTACCCATTAACCTTGGGGAAAAGTGTCAATAAAAAAAAACACACTAGACAGCTTTTTAAAGTAATTTATTAGGCAGCTCCGGGGGTCTTCTACCGACTTCTCCGGGGGTCTTCTACCGACTTCTCCGGGGGTCTTCTACCGACTTCTCCGGGGGTCTTCTACCGACTTCTCCGGGGGTCTTCTACCGACTTCTCCGGGGGTCTTCTACCGACTTCTCCGGGGGTCTTCTACCGACTTCTCCGGGGGTCTTCTACCGACTTCTCCGGGGGTCTTCTACCGACTTCTCCGGGGGTCTTCTACCGACTTCTCCGGGGGTCTTCTACCGACTTCTCCGGGGGTCTTCTACCGACTTCTCCGGGGGTCTTCTACCGACTTCTCCGGGGGTCTTCTACCGACTTTTCCAGTGCCTTCTGCCGACTTTTCCGACTTTTCCGGTGCCTTCTGCCGACTTTTCCGGTGCCTTCTGCCGACTTTTCCGGTGCCTTCTGCCGACTTTTCCGGTGCCTTCTGCCGACTTTTCCGGTGCCTTCTGCCGACTTTTCCGGTGCCTTCTGCCGACTTTTCCGGTGCCTTCTGCCGACTTTTCCGGTGCCTTCTGCCGACTTTTCCGGTGCCTTCTGCCGACTTTTCCGGTGCCTTCTGCCGACTTTTCCGGTGCCTTCTGCCGACTTCTCCGGTGCCTTCTGCCTGGCTCCTCCGCTATCTTCTTCCAGCTCTTTTGCTAGCGGGGGGCCCGGTCTTCATCGTCGTCTTCTTCTCTCTTCTCTCCGCCCGATGTTGACTCGACGCTCTCTGCTGCTATAATGCCGTGTGCGCGGAGCACAACGACTTATATAGGCATGGGGTGTGGTCACCGGGTGACCCCGCCTCTTATTACGTCACAGTCCCATCATGCTCCGGGTGGTGACGACATAAGGGGCGGGGTCACATGGTGACATCACCTGGTGACCACACCCCATGCCTATATAGGTCGTTGAGCTCCGCGCACACGGCATTATAGCAGCAGAGAGCGATGAGTCAACATCGGGCGGAGAGAAGAGGGAAGAAGACGTTGATGAAGACCGGGCCCCCGCTAGCAAAAGAGCTGGAAGAAGATAGCGGAAGAGCCCGGCAGAATGAAGAAAGCACCGGAGAGAGCGGAGAAGTCGGAAGAAGACCCCTGAAGTCGGAAGAAGACCCCCGGAGCTGCCTAATTACTTTAAAAAGCTGTCTAGTGTTTGTTTTTTGTTTGTTTTTATTGACACTTTTCCCCCCAGATGAATGGGTAGGGGTACGATGTACCCCATACTCATCCACATAGGGTGGGGGGCCGGGATCTCGGGGGCCCCCTTATTAAAAGGGGCTCGCAGATTCCGTTAAGCCCACCAACGGCCAGGGTTGTCGGGAAGAGGCCCTTGTCCCCATCGACATGGGGACAAGGTGCTTTGGGGTGGGGGGGCCCGCAGTGGTTAAAACTGTCCGACAACAAATGTGTGTTGTCGCATTATCCGATCGTGTGTACACAGGTCCGTCGGAAAAAAAATTTCAAAGTACAAACACGCATGCTCCGAACCATAAGACAACATTTAGCAGAAGTTGTCCAAAGGGTGGCGCTGAAGAGCAGAAAAACCACGTAGTTTCGTGAATGTTGGCTGAAAAAGTTCTGCCGTCTATGCAAAAAAAGTTCACGGACCACGCCCTTCACACAAAATTTTACGGATTTGTCCGATCGTGTGTATGAGGCTTTATACAAGCTGTACACTCACTACTTTACATTGTAGTAAAGTGTAATTTCTTCAGTGTTGTCACATGAAAAGATAGAAGAAATGTGACTGAGGGGTGTACTTACTTTTGTCAGATAATTTATGTGTATATATATATATATATATATATATATATATATATATATATAATAAAAATTATCCTGTAGCGGGGCTCTGAAATATAAGGTCCCCTGTGTTGATGTTGGAAGATATCACAGAGCTGATTGGTGACGTTGCTCATGGTTACCGCTTTAGGCTCCGCTCACACTTGGGCGTTTTTGGGTCTCGGCTCTAAAAAGCCCCAACAAGACAAATCCCATTCATTCCATTGGCTCCTGTTCAGATCTGAGTGTTCTGTCACCTAAAGCAACCCGCCCGTCACTCACAGTACAGGAGAGTTCAGGCCTTTTTCATTCTTTTCCATTGGTGACCTTTTGACCTGTAGAAAATGGCAGCAAAAATTGTGCTTCTTTCTACCTGAAATCAATGCGCTCCGGTGTGGGCGGAGCCTCATGTTCCCGGTCCGTAACTCATTACATCATTCAGAAGGCATTTTACCGTTTTATTACTTTAGTTTCCCTTCATATGTCACTCCGGTCATAAAATCATTCCTTCCATGTCCTCTCCCTCGTTCCCCCGTCCAATTCTAATACCAGGTGATGAGATTGTTCTGCATGATATTAACACGGGATGTGCGGGGAGCCCCTCCCCCTCTGTCAGGTTAGGTTGTCACATAATACATGAATAAGGCTTATTTATAAAGGTTACTCTACCAATTATAGTGTTTTTTGTTGGTTTTTTAAATGAAAAATCTGTTTTTGCTTTTTATATTTTCTTCTGAAATTGTCGCTATTTTAGTAAAGTTGCAAATAGACCTTTTTATTTTTATCCTTTATAAATAAGCCTCAAAGTTCCCAATCTGCTTCCAGCTGCCCCCCGGGACCCCCAGCTGCCCCCCGGGACCCCCAGCATGCTCTGGCTGCACCTTTGCCTCAATAATCTTTGCTGCATGCTGTGCTTGGAGTGAACTTTATCGGATGTAATCATGTATTTAGCAAAGCGTAGTAACCCATAGGAACATGCCAACAAGCTTGGTCCTCCCCTTTTACACCCGAGTCCTCGCTCCCTCCCCGTCCCCTTTTACACCCGAGTCCTCGCTCCCTCCCCGTCCCCTTTTACACCCGAGTCCTCGCTCCCTCCCCGTCCCCTTTTACACCCGAGTCCTCGCTCCCTCCCCGTCCCCTTTTACACCCGAGTCCTCGCTCCCTCCCCGTCCCCTTTTACACCCGAGTCCTCGCTCCCTCCCCGTCCCCTTTTACACCCGAGTCCTCGCTCCCTCCCCGTCCCCTTTTACACCCGAGTCCTCGCTCCCTCCCCGTCCCCTTTTACACCCGAGTCCTCGCTCCCTCCCCGTCCCCTTTTACACCCGAGTCCTCGCTCCCTCCCCGTCCCCTTTTACACCCGAGTCCTCGCTCCCTCCCCGTCCCCTTTTACACCCGAGTCCTCGCTCCCTCCCCGTCCCCTTTTACACCCGAGTCCTCGCTCCCTCCCCGTCCCCTTTTACACCCGAGTCCTCGCTCCCTCCCCGTCCCCTTTTACACCCGAGTCCTCGCTCCCTCCCCGTCCCCTTTTACACCCGAGTCCTCGCTCCCTCCCCGTCCCCTTTTACACCCGAGTCCTCGCTCCCTCCCCGTCCCCTTTTACACCCGAGTCCTCGCTCCCTCCCCGTCCCCTTTTACACCCGAGTCCTCGCTCCCTCCCCGTCCCCTTTTACACCCGAGTCCTCGCTCCCTCCCCGTCCCCTTTTACACCCGAGTCCTCCTTTTGTGTGCTTTGGCTCTCCGTCTTTCCTACACACAAGTCATTCTGTTTGCCCCTCCCTTTTCTCCTTTTTTACAGTCACAGGAAACTTTGTACTCTGTATATCTATTCACAGGACAACACTCTGTGCAACTTCACTGCATGGCAGGCAGCGTTGTCACCCTATTACTAGAAGTGGGAACATTACAGATTTAATGACAGAACAAGAGATAATGGAACGGTTACAGAGAGGACTCTGTTCTGCCATCGTGTCACATTCTGATTTTCTGCTTCTACTAAAGACTTTCCTTCCTGATTTCCAGGAAATATGAAACTCTTGTGGTGCAGAGGGGGTGTCATTACTCCATAATTCCAGGAATGGGTATTTTTACATCACTGTACAGGCACCGCTACTACCACCCCCGTCTCCACCGCTACTACCACCCCCGTCTCCACCGCTGCTACCACCCCCGTCTCCACCGCTGCTACCACCCCCATCTCCACCGCTACTACCACCCCCGTCTCCACCGCTACTACCACCCCCATCTCCACCGCTGCTACCACCCCCATCTCCACCGCTACTACCACCCCCATCTCCACCGCTACTACCACCCCCATCTCCACCGCTACTACCACCCCCATCTCCACCGCTACTACCACCCCCATCTCCACCGCTACTACCACCCCCATCTCCACCGCTACTACCACCCCCATCTCCACCGCTACTACCCCACCCGTCTCCACCGCTACTACCACCCCCATCTCCACCGCTACTACCCCACCCGTCTCCACCGCTACTACCCCACCCGTCTCCACCGCTACTACCCCACCCATCTCCACCGCTACTACCACCCCCATCTCCACCGCTACTACCACCCCCGTCTCCACCGCTACTACCACCCCCGTCTCCACCGCTGCTACCACCCCCATCTCCACCGCTGCTACCACCCCCATCTCCACCGCTGCTACCACCCCCATCTCCACCGCTGCTACCACCCCCATCTCCACCGCTACTACCACCCCCATCTCCACCGCTACTACCACCCCCATCTCCACCGCTACTACCACCCCCGTCTCCACCGCTACTACCCCACCCGTCTCCACCGCTACTACCCCACCCGTCTCCACCGCTACTACCCCACCCGTCTCCACCGCTACTACCCCACCCGTCTCCACCGCTACTACCCCACCCGTCTCCACCGCTACTACCACCCCCGTCTCCACCGCTACTACCACCCCCGTCTCCACCGCTGCTACCACCCCCATCTCCACCGCTGCTACCACCCCCATCTCCACCGCTGCTACCACCCCCATCTCCACCGCTACTACCACCCCCCCATCTCCACCGCTACTACCACCCCCCCATCTCCACCGCTACTACCACCCCCCCATCTCCACCGCTACTACCACCCCCCCCGTCTCCACCGCTACTACCACCCCCCCGTCTCCACCGCTACTACCACCCCCGTCTCCACCGCTATTACCACCCCCGTCTCCACCGCTATTACCACCCCCGTCTCCACCGCTATTACCCCACCCGTCTCCACCGCTATTACCCCACCCGTCTCCACCGCTATTACCCCACCCGTCTCCACCGCTATTACCCCACCCGTCTCCAGCGCCACTACCCCCCCATCTCCAGCGCCACTACCCCCCCCATCTCCAGCGCCACTACCCCCCCCCCATCTCCAGCGCCACTACCCCCATCCCATCTCCAGCGCCACTACCCCCATCCCATCTCCAGCGCCACTACCCCCCACCCCATCTCCAGCGCCACTACCCCCACCCCATCTCCAGCGCCACTACCCCCACCCCATCTCCAGCGCCACTACCCCCACCCCATCTCCAGCGCCACTACCCCCACCCCATCTCCAGCGCCACTACCCCCACCCCATCTCCAGCGCCACTACCCCCACCCCATCTCCAGCGCCACTACCCCCACCCCATCTCCAGCGCCACTACCCCCACCCCATCTCCAGCGCCACTACCCCCACCCCATCTCCAGCGCCACTACCCCCACCCCATCTCCAGCGCCACTACCCCCACCCCATCTCCAGCGCCACTACCCCCACCCCATCTCCAGCGCCACTACCCCCACCCCATCTCCAGCGCCACTACCCCCACCCCATCTCCAGCGCCACTACCCCCCCCCCCATCTCCACCGCTACTACCCCACCCCCATCGCCACCGGCTGCATTGGGAAGACAGGAGGTCGGCCGCTGGGCACAGGCTCCATTCAAAGAATTTGTTTGAATTTCTCAATGAATGCGCAAAGCATTACCTGATTGGACAAGGTGGAGAGCATGACCTCACCTTTCCCCAGTGTCCAATCACAGAATTCTTTGCATTCGCTGAAAACATACAAAATTTTCTGGATGATGTCCGTACTGACTGGCCGACCTCCTGTGTTCACAATGCAGCTGTACTTTGCGATGGAATGTAGTGGAGACCCCTGTAGTAGAGGTCTCTATACAGGGATCTGTCAGGGTTTAGTATATACATAATCGGGGGCGTCTCTAACGTGAGGCAAACAAGGCGTTTGCCTGGGGCGGCATTTTTCAGGGGGTATCTGTACCAGGATGATGCCTGCAGGTTGCAGCTACCACCATTTTATTCTCCAGTGTCTTTGATTTCAAAAAAATTATACTTTTTAAAGAACATTTGCTTTTTTTTTTTTTTTTTTAGAAATTAAACATTTGCTAAATTTTAAAATAATTGCTCAGTGGTCAAGGAGCTAAGCAGAAGTGTTGCAGGCAGAATACAGGAGCCGTTCCTAGCAAGCTGTACTGTACAGATGGGGCAGTATATTGTATTTCTCGGGTGTCACATATTGCACCCCCTCCCCCATAACACAGGAGGGCATAGTATGACGTCTCCCCTTCATCGCACTTCTCGCACCCATCCACAGGGATCTGTGATGGCTGTGTTCTTGGGGCCCAGCTGGTCACAGATCTGGGTAAAAAGCCGATCACAGCTGGTCACGTTATATTCGACTTTTTAATTAATATCAATTTAAAAAAAAATATATTAGAAATATATATATATATATATATATTTTTTTTTTTATCTATTTGTTCATTCAGTGGACCTCTAATAAAAATGTCCTATGTGTACAGTGTTGCATGACCGTGTAATTGTCATTCAAAGTGTGACAGCGCTGAAAATTGGCCTGGGCAGGAAGGGGGAGGGGAGTGTCCGGTATTGAAAGGGTTAATCAGATTCAGACTGATGAGGAGAATCTGTATTGTGCCAGGATGAGTAATCAAATCACGAGCGGAATCTGTGTACTCCCGTCTTACAGTGGAACTACTCGACATCTGAGAACCACAAGCCAAACACACCATTTCATTTTGTTTTTTATATCCAAACTCCCCCCATCCACCCATCCTTCCATGTCTCCATGCTTTATTTTGTTGAGAAATCACTTTGACCACCCCCCAAGCATTTCTGGCCATGGCCATCTTGAGTAAGGGTAAATTTTTCATGGAACATTTACTTCCTTTAATCCATCTACCCTTAGCTCAGGCATGCAGGTTTTTAGTCGGATTAGGCGACCTGTCACATTTTGTAACGGAAGTGACGTTCCTTTGTCGCCATCTTGCTACACCCCGCACTCGTCCACAGTAAGCATACAGTGAGAAGGGGGCATCTTGCTACACCCACCAGAGTTTTGCATTTCACATTTATTTTTAACAGTAAGCTGAACTTATATCGTGAACTGCAGGATTTAAAAATATGTCTGTTTGTAAAAGTATCGGCGAGCCTGCTGATCTCACAGGTTTGTTAAAATGACAGAACACAGCTGCTTTTATAATTCAACATCAAAACAGTCTTATGGATTTCTAAATCCTGTATTTCACTATATAAGGTCAGCTTGCTGGTAAAAAAAATTACTCTGAGATACACGACTCCGGTGGGTGTAACAAGATGTCCGCTTGCCGCCTTCTCACTGTATCCTTACTGTGGCCAAGAGCGGGGTGTACCAAGATGGCGGCGACGGAACGTCACTTCCGTTACAAAATCTGACGGGTCCCCTAATCTGACGAAACACTGGCAGGAGGGTATGCCTAGCTGAAAAAAAAACCTCCCCCCTCCTGAAGACTCCTGGGATGTATGACCTTGTTTGCCTAGGCATGGAAACCAGGAAGTAACTGAAGAAATGTTAACCAGTGATGGTAGTAAATGGCGTTACTTAACGCAGTTACTTTAGAGGGTAACGAGTAATGTAACTGATTACTCTTCCCCCTCGTGGTAACGCCGTTCCCATTACTTGGGCGGCGTTACCCCAATTACATCTACTCGAGTCGCCACCATCTGCCTACCTTATCAGCGGGTCGTGTCAGACAGACGGCGGCCATTCCAGTGTTCAAAAGCTGTGCCTCCTTGTCTGTGATAGGCGGAACACTCAATTTCCCAGCGGGCAGTGTTCAGCCTATCACGGACATCCTCGTCCGTGTTATGAGGATGACCGGATGTCCGTGATAGGCGGAACACTGACTGCTGGGAAATTGAGTGTTCCGCCTATCACAGACGAGGAGGAGGCGCGGCTTTTGAATACTAGAATGGCTGCCGTATGTTTTTATGACACGCTGATCGGAGGTAGGCGGATGGGCACACGGAGGTAGGCGGATGGGCACACGGAGATAGGCGGATGGGCACACGGAGGTAGGCAGATGGGCACAGGACACAGTGAGGTATGCAGCTGTAGATGGGCACACGGAGGTAGGCGGATGGGCACACGGAGGTAGGCAGATGGGCACAGGACACAGTGAGGTATGCAGCTGTAGATGGGCACACGGAGGTAGGCAGATGGGCACAGGACACAGTGAGGTATGCAGCTGTAGATGGGCACACGGAGGTAGGCGGATGGGCACACGGAGGTAGGCGGATGGGCACACGGAGGTAGGCGGATGGGCACACGGAGGTAGGCGGATGGGCACACGGAGGTAGGCAGATGGGCACAGGACACAGTGAGGTATGCAGCTGTAGATGCGCACACGGAGGTAGGCAGATGGGCACACGGAGATAGGCAGATGGGCACAGGACACAGTGAGGTATGCAGCGGCGGATGGGCACACGGAGGTAGGCGGATGGGCACACGGAGGTAGGCGGATGGGCACAGGACACAGTGAGGTATTTTGCTGCAGATGGGCACACGGAGGTAGGCGGATGGGCACAGGACACAGTGAGGTATTTTGCTGCAGATGGGCACACGGAGGTAGGCGGATGGGCACACGGAGGTAGGCAGATGGGCACAGGACACAGTGAGGTATGCAGCTGTAGATGCGCACACGGAGGTAGGCGGATGGGCACACGGAGATAGGCAGATGGGCACAGGACACAGTGAGGTATTTTGCTGCAGATGGGCATTGTTGACCCTCTTTTTCCACTTACAGTAGCTGCTGCATTTCTCACCCTCGGCTTATACGCGAGTCAATATTAAAAAAAAAAGTCAGTTACTTTGCCGAGTAACTAATTACTTTTCCAATGTAGTAACTGAGTTACTAACGCAATTACTTTTTGGGAGAAGTAATTTGTAACTGTAACTAATTACTTTTTTAAAGTAAGATGTACAACACTGATGTTAACAGTTTACCCACTAGAGGTCTGCGCTATAGCCGAATGACGGCTACAGCGCAGACCTAGAATGCCGGGAGGCCGTCAATTGACGTCCTCCCCTTTTCTCGTTCCCCGAGCGCGCATCGGGGAACTTCTGTGCCCGCCGCATCACGCAGGTGCCGATGCGCGTACCTGGCGGCCGCGATGTCCGCCAGGTACCCACGATCGGCATTTACAGAGCCAGGGACGTGGATCTCTGTGTGTAAACAACGGTGTTACCATGAGGGGAATAGTAATCAGTTAGATTACTCGTTACCCTCTAAAGTAACTGCGTTAAGTAACGCCATTTACTTTAACGCAGTTACTACCATCACTGGTTAACATTTCTTGTAATAGGAATAAGCGTGATCATATATATGGGGGGGTAGCCCTGTGTGTATATATGTAGGGTGCGATGTCCCCGGGGGGGGGGGGGGGGGGTGCTGGGAATATATGGGGGGGTTAGCCCTGTGTGTGTGTGTGTATGTGTATGTGTGTATATATATATATATATATATATATATATATATATATATATATATATATATATATATATATATATAGTGCTCTGTACATGTCTGTATATGTAACTCTTCTTTCTGTTTTGTCGTTTCTCTTGCAGCTTGTGCTTCCAGAATATCTCATCCATGCGTTCTTCTGTGTCATGTTTCTCTGTGCCGCGGAATGGCTCACTCTCAGTTTAAACATGCCGCTGCTGGCGTACCACATCTGGAGGTAATGTTTCACTCGTTGCTATCTGTGTTTAAAAAGGAAATCCCTTTAGAGCTCAGTAACATTTGTTTTGGTCTCCGAAGAGCAATCTGTGATTGGATCTCTCTTTAGAGCGCACTTGACAAGTGGTGAGGGGAGGTTGTATGGCCGCCTAACCCCCCCGAGCCTCGCACTAAGCGCACCGCAACCATGCACATTGCACCAGATTGCGGGGCGCTTGCAGAGTGAGTGACAGGATGTGCAGTTCCTGCTGCACAGGAAAGTTCATATGTACACCTTATGCTACCCTCCCCCCCCCCCTCTGCAGCTAAAGGGGAGCACTCAGGGGAGGGGTTACTGTCCCTCGGTCACTAGTGTGAGTGAGCCCTTTAAGCGGATCGTCACTGCATCCGAGCACCACAAACCAAACACGCTATTTAATGCATTTTTTAATAATCTAAGCAAAATCCCCCCCACCCATTCATCCGTGTCTCTATGGTTTAACCACTTCAGCCCCGGACCATTTTGGCTGGTTAAAGACCAGGCCCCTTTTTGCGATTCAGCACTGCGTCGGTTTAACTGACAATTGCGCGGTCGTGCGACGTGGCTCCCAAACAAAATTGGCGTCCTTTTTTTCCCACAAATAGAGCTTTCTTTTGGTGGTATTTGATCACCGCTATAAACAAAAATAGAGCGTCATGAATGTTGATGGATGGGATTTTAACGGTGCAAAAAGACACAATGTATATCAAAAAGATAAATTTTATTTTTTCAATAAAAAATATATAGATTTAGAAAAATGTATATAAACATGTAATAAAATTCATCTATATTACACTTAATAACCAAAGTAGTATACAGACAAATAATCTCAACGTTTCGCCAATTTAACTGGCTTCTTCAGGAGTCTTTGTCAAGTATTACTGAAAGGTAAGATATACAGCATGAATATACAATAACAATGTACAGAAATAAATTATCTTTACAAAATAATCAAAAACATTCACAGACAGGAATGATACAGATAAGAACCACACAACCGCATAGGAAAATCAATAGTACCTGTATATAATAGATGAAATAAATCAATTGGCTGAATTTAGAGTCCGGGATGCTCTCAAACGTGGAGTAGATTTAGTGACCATAGAGGAGATGCTATATTACACACAACACGGAATAAATCCATGTGCATAGGCAGATGCATCTAGGGGAGAGGAATATTACTTGGGTTGGGTAGGCAAAAATATAATTAATTTTATTGATAATAGAGAATCGATCAACAAATACCTGAAATTGCTTCAAGAGATCACTGAAGAATCAAGATAATAAACCCCAAGTGCAGAGGTGGGGGACTTGAGTCACATGACTTGACTTAAGTCAGACTTGAGTCACCTGTTTGATGACTTGCTTGACAGAATTCAATAAATGACTCGACTTGACTTTGACTTGTCACTAATGACTTGCGACTTGACTTGGGCTATATGACTTGCAATGACTTGGCACCACTAACCGCAAGCCGCCGTCTGCCTACCTGATCAGCGTGTCATGCAGACAGACGGCGGCCATTGCAGTGTTCAAAAGCCGCGCCTCCTCTTCGCCTGTGATAGGCGGAACACTCAATTTCACAGCAGGCAGTGTTCAGCCTATCACGGACATCCTCTTATCCTCGTCTGTGTTATGAGGATGAGCGGATGTCCGTGATAGGCGGAACACTGAATGCTGGGAAATTGAGTGTTCCGCCTATCACAGGCGAGGAGGAGGCGCGGCTTTTGAATACTGGAATGGCCACCGGGATGCTGCCGATCAGGTACACGGCTGACGGGCACAGTGAGACCACACGGGCACAGTGAGGCATGGGCACATAACCAATATTATTTGTTATCCCTCCTCTTATTTTTATACAGTATGGGGTAGATCAATCAGTATTTTGACTTGATTTGTGACTTGACCAAAATAAATAAATGACTTGACTGACTTCTAGCCAGGACTCGACTTGACTTGTTTGCTTTTCGTCACAGTAACTTGAGACTTGCTTGTGACTTGCACATGTGTGACTTACTCCCATGTCTGCCCAGGTGGGTACCTGTAATGCTGGTTATAAGAAAAAATAAGTTTGATAGAGGAAAAAAACGTCAAGCGGTAGTAAACCCACCCACATCAATACTATATTCATAATATTCTGAAAGGCAAATTAATTATGAATCGAATGATCACTTTGTGTATATATAAAAAATGTTAGCTTACTGCATATATTCTTAATCATCCAAACATTATTTCAGCATATTCGCCAGCGCCATCTTCACTGTGGTCTGAATCGCTCTGTATTTCCGCCCACAGAACGTCCTTCTCTCGATAATCCTGCACATGCGCACTAGTAAAGAGATATTCAAGCCTCTTTGTTTTCCGGTTACTACGGAAACGAATAGAAAATAATCACAGCGTGCTTCAGAAAGGAGTGACAATACCTCCGGGAGCACGCTGTGTAAGCACATTCTAAAGACACCTTCAAATGACAATGAAATTGTTTTAAGGCAGCTTGCAGTGCTTGTAATTCGCGCCGTCTGTCTCTCCTGTATCATGTGACGTACAGGTCACATGGTAACCATGATGGCTCGTGCATGAATTCTGTTGAAGTATCGCGGGATGTCGGGGCTGACGTCTAAAACAGGAAATGACGCAGCCCCGACATGGACACTGAATCATTATGGCAGGGTCTCAGCTTGCCAGAATGAAGGAGGATACGGCGCATGCGCAGAGGACGTAATGACTGAGAAAATATTGATAACACGAACAGGAGGCAGGTACAGCAAAAATTACTCATGCCAATTTATTGTTGATAAAAAAACTACTAAATGATATGCAAAGACAACATTTTGGGTTTACTACCGCTTTAAGGTGAATCATTCACCAACAAGATCAAAAATGTATTCAAATGAATATAGAATATAGATGAAGATCACTACCTGGAAAATCCACCAACCAGATGAAATTAAGGTGGAGAGAAACCAGAGATTGGGCCAAACTGGTTGTGTATGGCCGACTCGATTCTATAAAGAAAGTGATTACTGATAAAAATCTGTAGTCATAGAAAGTAAGTAAATAGGAGCTGAATTGTTATTTCTAAGTTCAAATACCTCAATGAAATCGTTGCCAGCAAAACATCTCTCCCGATAGCAGCAGCTATGTCAATAAAGCCAAATACATGGGCTTTATATAGCCATCTCCTCCCACGCCAATAGGACGCCAAAATTGGCGCCAACTCTAGAGGCGGGAGGGCGCTTCAGCTCCGTATGTAAAGGAGCCACAACGTTCTCTGGAAATGACGCAATAGGATGCAAGACGACCGGAAATGACGCAATAGGATGCAAGATGACGCTTAGGCCTCATGCCCACGGACGTTTTTGAGCGTTTTTTACAGCTTAAAAACGCCTGTCCGTGTTAGTCTATAGCTTCATGCCCATCTAGGCGTTTTTGAGCTGCAAATAGCATAGGCGTTTTTAAGCTGTAAAAAAAACCCAGGACCAGTGCGTTCCTCGGCGTTGGGCATAAAAAACCGCGAAGCGTTAAACGCTAAAAAACACGCAATTGTTTTTGAGCTCCGACTTTTTTTTTTTTTGTTTTAAAAAAAAAAAAAAAACGTCAAAAAATGTATACAATAACAGGGACAGGCGTTTTTAGGCTGTAAAAACGTCCGTGGGCAAAGAGGCCTTAAGGACACCAGACGCAGTGAGAAACAATTGCGGCTGAAAAAGATATTACTAAAGTCACCACAAGATGGCAGGCCAGAAATATCACTAAAAAAGGGTGTCAAGGCATGTAAAGACCTGAATGGAAAATGGAGATATAAAAGGGAGAATGTGCCTGATAGAGGATATGGCAAGGGTAAAAAACCTTTTAAAACAAACGGGCGGCGTCAACTCAAAAGCGAAATAATCGATAAAGAGTTGGACGCCCTGGGCGCCCATATGGTCACCCGTACTCCACATTAATTGATCCCTAATAAAGTAATAACTTGATCAAGTATGTTTGGAAGAATATGAAATTGATAATCGTAAATGTAAAAAAACATTTAGCACATACAGATAGATATCGTCCACCGCGGTTAAAATGGGCAAATCCGGGCATTCCTGCGAGGAATGGACATAAATTTAAACAATGAGAACACCAAAAAAAATACATAAACAAAATAGTTTAATTCAGAGGTCATCTACAAAGAATATGGCTATACTTTTTGCGCTATAAACAAAACTAGAGCGTAAATTTTTTACTTTTTGCTTTTATAAATATATTTTGTTCCCTCAGTTTAGTCCGATACGTTTTCTTCTACATATTTTTGGTAAAAAAAATCGCAATAAGCGTTTGATTGGTTTGCGCAAAAGTTATAGCATCTACTAAATAGGGGACTGTTTTTTATGGCATTTTTAATAAAAACATTTTTTACTAGTAATGGCGGCGATCAGCGATTTTTTTTTTTTATAGTGACTGCGACATTATGGCGGACACATCGGACACTTTTGACACATATTATTGGGACCATTGTCGTTTACACAGCGATCAGTGCTATAAAAATGTGCTGGTTACTAGGAAAATGGCACTGGCAGTGAAAGGGTTAACCTCTAGGTGGCGCTGTAGGGGTTAAGTGTTCCCTAGGAAGTGATTCTTACTGTAGGGGGGCGTGGCTACACGTCACTGATCGTCTGTTCCAATGACGGGGAACAGACGATCACTGACATGCCACGGAGAAGAACGGGGAAAGGTTTGTTTACACTCGCCTCTCCCCGTTCTTCAGCTCTGTGACCCGATCGCGGGACACCGGCGGCCGATCGGGTCTGTGGGTCCCGCGGGCGTAGTCACGGAGCTCAGGACCTGGTCGCGAGCGCGCCGCCGGTGGCCTGCGTGCGACCCACGGCTGGGCTCTTAAAGGGCAACGTACCTGTACGTTGATGTGCCCAGCCGTGCCATTCTGCCGACGTATATCGGCGTGAGGCTGTCCTTAAGTGGTTAAAGGGGTTGTAAACCCTCTGTTATTCAAAAATATATATATATATCATACTTGCCTCCACTGTGCAGTTCATTTTGCACATAGTGGCCCCGATCCTCCTCTTCTGGGGTCCCCCAACAGCGCTTGCGGCTCCTCCCCGCATCGGAAAACCCCCTAAGAGACGCGCTCTCCCTGGGGGGGGGTTACCGTGCAGGCGCGCTCCCCGATTCAGCATTTGCGTCCATAGACACAGAATGCCGGACTCAGCCCTGCCCCCCCCCCAGCACCCACATTTAATTTGATTGACAGCAGCAGGAGTCAATGGCTGGGCTGCTATCAATCTATCCAATCAAGAGCTGGGGAACCCGGGCAGAGAGGTACAGCGCGTCTCCGGCGTGGGATCAAAGGGGGTCAGGTGAGTAAAACTGGGGGGCCGGTCAGTGACAGAAGTTTTTTCACCTCAAAGCATAGGATGTATTAACGTCATACTGAAGGATTTAAAAAAAAAAAATTTAAATAACAAACATGTCATACTTCCCTCCACTGTGCAGCTCGTTTTGCACAGAGTGGCCCCGAGCACCAACTTCTGGGGTCCCTCGGCGGCTCCTCCCCGCATCAGATAACCCCCTAGGACAGGGATATGCAATTAGCTGACCTCCAGCTGTTACAAAACTACGAATCCCATCATGCCTCTGCCTCTGGGTGTCATGCTTGTGGGTGTCAGTCTTGCAATGCCTCATGGGACTTGTAGTTCTGCAACAGCTGGAGGTCTGCTATCTGCATATCCCTGCCCTAGGAGAAGCGCTTTCCCGGGGGGTTACCTTGCGGGCGCGCTCCTGAGTCCAGCATTTGCGTCCATAGCTGCCGAATGTAAGACTCGGGGGGGGGGGGGGATTTGATTGACAGCAGTGGGAGCCAATGGCTACGCTGCCATCAATCTATCCAATTAAGAGCCGGGACGCCGTGGAGAGAGGGACGGCGCGTCTTGGCCGAGGGAAATTCGGGGCTCGGGTAAGTAAAACGGGGGGGCCTGGGGGTCGGTCACTAGAAGGGTTTTTTCACCTTATTGGATAGGATGCACAAAGGTTTACAACCCCTTTACCAACCAACCCTCGTTGGTGTTCGGGGGCCACTCTTGTTGCGAAACCCCCCCCCCTAGCATTTCTGGCCATAGTCATCTTGAGTAAGGGCAAATGATTCATGTAGCATTTACTTCCTGGAATTTATCTGCCCTTAGCTCAGTCATGCATGCGGGAGAGTGTGCTTGGCTGAGAAAACCCCTCCTCCTCTCCTGGAGACTCCTGGGATGTATGACATAATTTGCCTAGGCAAGAAACCAGGAAGTAATGTAAGGAATGGGGGGGGGGGGGATAAGACAAGTGAATATGATCCATTTACTAATGTTGGCACCATTAGGATTAAAAATAATTCATGTTCATTGGGAGAGGGAAGTTCCACTTTAAAGTGACATTAAACTGCAGTTAAAAAAAAGAGAAATCTCTTCCAGTCTGAACTGATGAAGTCCATTCAGTTGCTGATGTGACTTCCTGTTAGAGGGCGGCTACGTCCGTTCTCCATGACACTGTGTGTGGAAGTGTAGCCTCCCCCCCTCTCTCCCTGAGATGTGTCGTGTGTGTATAGAGAAGTTCATATCACTGCAAGTAACATCTGTTTCCAAGGCTCTCCGGCGACCCCCCCCTCTCTGGTCGCATGCGGTATTGCATGCCATAGAAGTCAATGCGGAACAAATTATTTTCGTTTCCATTGACTTCTATGGGGAAACTCGCTTTGATGTGCAAGTGCTTTGGATGACAAGCATTCTCCTGGAACGGATTATCCTCGTAATCCAAGGTTCCACTATAACTTTAAAAATGCTCCCCTCCCCCCTCCTAACACTTTTATGCTGACCCATGTAAGAATATACTGTGTGTGTGTGTGTATGTATATGTGTGTGTGTGTGTGTGTGTATATATATATATATATATATATATAAGAATCTTGTTTAACCACTTCAGCCCCGGACCATTTGGCTGCCCAAAGACCAGAGCACATTTTGCGATTCGGCACTGCGTCGCTTTAACTGACAATTGCGCGGTCGTGCGACGTAGCTCCCAAACATGATTGACGTCCTTTTTTTCCCACAAATAGAGCTTTCTTTTGGTGGTATTTGATCACCTCTGCGGTTTTTATTTTTTGCGCTATAAATAAAAAAAAAGCGAAAATTTTGAAAAAAATTCAATATTTTTTACTTTTTGCTATAATAAATATTCCCAAAAAATATATATAAAATTTTTTTTTTTTTTTCCTCAGTTTAGGCCAATACGTATTCTTCTACATATTTTTGGTAATAAAAATCGCAATAAGCGTTTATTGATTGGTTTGCGCAAAAGTTATAGCGTCTACAAAATAGGGGATAGTTTTATGGCATTTTTATTAATATTTTTTTTTTACTAGTAATGGCGGCGATCAGCGATTTTTATCATGACTGCGACATTATGGCGGACACATCGGACACTTTTGATGCCATTTTGGGATCATTGTCATTTATACAGCAATCAGTGCTATAAAAATGCACTAATTACTGTAAAAATGACACTGGCAGTGAAGGGGTTAACCACTAGGGGGCGAGGAAAGGGTTAAGTGTGTCCTAGGGAGTGATTCTAATTGTAGGGGGGATGGGCTATGTGTGACACGACACTGATCACTACTTCCGATTACAGGGAACAGACGATCAGTGTCCTGTCACTAGGAAGAACGGGGAAATGCCTGGTTGTTCACACTGACATCTCCCCGTTCTTCCTCTCCGTGAGACGATCGTGGGACTCCCGGCGGACATCAAATCCGCGGGACCTGCGGTCGGACTCACAGGAGCTCACACCCACAATGCCGCATCTTAAAGGGGACGTACAGGTACGCCCATCTGCCCAGCCGTGCCATTTTGTTGATGTATATCGTTGTGCGCTGGTCCTTAAGCGGTTAAATATAAAAAAATAAATATAAAAAGTTTCTTTGCACAGCTTAATTCTTTTTTGCCCCATTCTCCTGTTTTGCAGGTATATGAGCCGGCCGGTGATGAGCGGACCCGGCCTCTATGATCCCACCACTATAATGAATGCAGATATTCTGGCATACTGTCAGAAGGAAGGATGGTGTAAACTCGCTTTTTACCTGCTCTCCTTTTTCTACTATCTTTATGGGTGAGTTGTGTTCCGTCACCCTCTTCCTCTATTGGTCAGGAGGGCCAATGGTTCTAAAGGCAGAAAGTGCATTCTATGCATTAGAGCGGAGTCACACCCAAAAGTGGAGCTTCTGCTTTAAGCACTCCTCGCCCCCTGACATGTCATTTTTTTTTTGGGAGGGGGAGGGTGTAACCTCTTTTTAGTGGGACTTCCTGTCCCACTTCCTACTTCCTTTCTTTGGCCGGCTAGGCGACGACTTCTCTCGCCCTAGGAGGCCCCTCCCTGCAAGCGATCTCCTGGGACCCAACTCGGGTCCCAGAAGATCGGCTGGCCAATAGGGGAGCACAGTGCAACTCGTGCATGCGCGCACCCGGCCGTGAAGCTGTAAGCTGTCACGGCCGGGTGCCTACAGTTACCATGATGGTGCCGAGGAGAGGAGCGAGCCTCCTGGCGGCCGCATCGCTGGACCGTGGGGCAGATAAGTGTCGGTTTATTAAAAGTCCGCAGCTATGCTTTTTGTAGCGACTGACTCAGGCTTTCACACTGGGGTGGCTTGAGAGGCGATTTTTAGTGCTAAATCGCCTCAAAAGCGCCTTCAGTGTGAAAAGGGTCTAAAACATTGAATGCATTAAGATAAAAAAGCTTCCGACTTACAACTCCTTTAATCATATTTACTAGGGTTGTACCGATGCCACTTTTTAAGACGGAGTACAAGTGCCGATACTTTCTTTTCCAAGTACTCGCCGATACCAATTACTGATCCTTTTTTTGAATGTCATGTGACAGTAGAACTGATGGGCACTCATAGGTGGCACTGATATGCAGCACTGACGGGGTGGCCCCGACTGATGGGGTGGCCCCGACTGATGGGGTGGCCCCGACTGATGGGGTGGCCCCGACTGATGGGGTGGCCCCGACTGACGGGGCGGCCCCGACTGACGGGGCGGCCCCGATAGGTGTCATTTATGGGCAATGATGGGTGCAACTGATGGGCAGGCAGTGGCAATGAAATGATGTGAGAGACAATCAATAACAGTCAAAGTTCAAACTTTCTCGAGTATACAAATGCTGCGACGCCCATCTTGGTACACCCTGCACTCAGCCTCAGTAAGCCAGCAGTTAGAAGGCATCAGCGGACATCTTGTTACACCCAGTCCATGTAGTTAGTGAACTATATGGGCAGGGTGTAACAAGATGTCCACTGCCGCGTTGTGACTGCTGGCTTACTGAGGCAGAGTGCAGGGTGTACCAAGATGGGCGTCGCACTGTTCAATCTCCAATGGGGACCGGGCTGTCACTTCCGTTAACGAATGTGACGGCTCGGGTCACCGATTCTGATGGCTGTGAGTGCGACCCACACCACTGCCCCCGGCCAGCTTACCTTCCGCTGCTGACAGCCCAGGACTTGCTCTCCACTGCCAGGACTCGCTCTCCGCTCTGCTCACTGACTTCCGGGAGCATTTGCCCGAGTACGAGTACTCAGGCAAATACTCGGTATCGATACTGGTATCGGTGCAGCCCTAATATTTACAAAGTTAGAGTTCTGCTTTGTTCCCCGCCATCATTAAAACAAACTAACTTTTTCTTTTTTCCTCTCCTTCCAGCATGATTTACGTCTTAGTGAGCTCATAAGGACTCTGAAGACGCCGGCTCCAGCTATTTGCATGCAAACTATAAACATTATAGGCAATTGATCCGACAAGATCCCATTACAATGGCCAACGAGCCCCCGGAAGACCTCGAGTGGGGAACACGCCACTTCCCGGGTTCTAACAGATCCAGCTTTGTGACGATGGGAAGTTTTTTTTTTTTGTTTGTTTTTCTTTTATGAAGACTGGGAAATTTATGTATATTTATCATTCTTTGAAAAATTGTCTTTTCCCGCAAATTTACTTGCTGCTTTTTCTTATGTACCCTCCTATATCTATATATCCTTTTTTTTTTTTTGCAAGTCATTTTGCAGCATTGTTAGAGCAACGAGGCCAGACACGGGCCGCAGGAAACGTTCTCCTCTGAGTGACTGCCACACACAATTCACAACCCTGTAATTTTGGAATAAACTCCTCGCTGTTGATTTTACCTCTCCATGGCATCCAATGGTTGATGGGACTAGATGGTGTACAATGGTATTAGGGGGGATATACTGATGCTGCGTTTTTGGGTTCCACACTCGGCTTTCAGGGGCCAAGTGTACTTATGGAGTTAGTGATCATCTCAGCCCTTATGAACTGGGGTCCGTCTCCCCCCCCCCCCCCCTCCCCCGAGGTTTCTAAGGGCTCTGTGATCAATAAGCAGATTAATCTGCCATCTTCACTGTCCACCAATGTAAAGGGGTCCCTTTTTTACATGGACCGCCAATGTAAAGGGGTCCCTTTTTTACATGGACCGCCAATGTAAAGGGGTCCCTTTTTTACATGGACCACCAATGTAAAGGGGTCCCTTTTTTACATGGACCACCAATGTAAAGGGGTCCCTTTTTTACATGGACCGCCAATGTAAAGGGGTCCCTTTTTTACATGGACCGCCAATGTAAAGGGGTCCCTTTTTTACATGGACCGCCAATGTAAAGGGGTCCCTTTTTTACATGGACCGCCAATGTAAAGGGGTCCCTTTTTTACATGGACCACCAATGTAAAGGGGTCCCTTTTTTACATGGACCGCCAATGTAAAGGGGTCCCTTTTTTACATGGACCGCCAATGTAAAGGGGTCCCTTTTTTACATGGACCGCCAATGTAAAGGGGTCCCTTTTTTACATGGACCGCCAATGTAAAGGGGTCCCTTTTTTACATGGACCGCCAATGTAAAGGGGTCCCTTTTTTACATGGACCGCCAATGTAAAGGGGTCCCTTTTTTACATGGACCGCCAATGTAAAGGGGTCCCTTTTTTACATGGACCACCAATGTAAAGGGGTCCCTTTTTTACATGGACCGCCAATGTAAAGGGGTCCCTTTTTTACATGGACCGCCAATGTAAAGGGGTCCCTTTTTTACATGGACCGCCAATGTAAAGGGGTCCCTTTTTTACATGGACCGCCAATGTAAAGGGGTCCCTTTTTTACATGGACCACCAATGTTGGAGGACATACATTTTTTTGCCTTTCTTTCTCTTTTAACATTTCTTTTAATACTTATTTTCTGTTTCTTTTAGTATTTCTTTTCTTTTTCTTTTAATATTTTTTTTCTTTTAATATTTTGTTTTATTTATTTTAACATTTATTTAAATTTTTATTTTATCTTTCTGTTAGGATTATTACTGCAAATATTTTGTTCTATAGGGGTTGGGGGGGTCAGCTGATAATTTCAGGCATCAGCATGTTGTATATAGTTGCATTGATCCAGCTCGGACCCATGTAATTGTGTATAATGATATTCCTGGGCGATGCAGCTGGAAATCACTGAAGTAGACGCTGCTGCTGCTACTACTACTACTACTACTACTACTGTGATCTCCAGTTGGTTGTGGGTCCCACACTGAGTGACTGTCCTGCTGAACTCTGAACACAGGACGTCTGCTACTTGGCACGGGCACCATTCAGACAAAGCCTTTGCGTTTTCTAAATGGACGCAAAGCATTCTGTGATGGGGCGGTGAGGGTTGGTGACATCATACCCCTCCCCCTTTCCCACTCACAGAATGTTTTGCATTCAATTAGAAAACGCAGAGCTTTCTCTCATCGGCACCCGTGATGAGCAGCCGACCTCTTGTGTTCAGAATGCAGCAGGGCAGCCGCTTAGCTAATGGAGATCATTGGGGTAGCGGTGTCTAAATCATTTTCAAGACATGGGGAATACCAATTATTAAATGTGTTCCTCCGAGGTAAGAAGGTCGGGAAAGGCTGGTTTGCGCACAGGGTTGTGTGGGAGTGGTTTCTTTATACGTTGCACAAGGTGATAGACACCAGTATGTGTTCAATGGTGTCCGGGCACAATTATTGCTGTTATCTCTTTCTCTGTAATGTCAGCCTCAACTGCACAGGAGGTATTAACCACTTCACGCAAAATCACGTACCTGTACCTAGTGATGCACCGAAATTTCGGCCGCCGAAAATTGGCTTTTCTGCAATTTGCCGAAAAGGAATTTTTGCCGATAATTGAGCCCAAAATGGGGCGGGGCCCCGTCCACTGGTGCCGCCCATTACGGGGGTGGCTTTCTGGCCGATGCGCGCCGCAGTCTTCTCTGCTCCTCCTGGCGATCTCCGTGTGTCACGGAGCTTAACTACACAGGCCGCAGTAACAATGTCCCGCCTCCTGTGACAGTCGGCACACTGATCCAATTTTGGGACATTGAATCAGTGTGACGTGTCACAGGAGGCGGAACATTGTTACTGCGGCCTGTGTAGTTAAGCTCCGTGACACACGGAGATCGCCGCGAGGTGGGAGGGCACTGGCTGGCTGCATCTTATGGGCACTGGCTGGCTGCATCTTATGGGCACTGGTGAGGCTGCGTTGATCTCTTGTATTAGGTCCGCAGTCTCTGACCACCTCCTGTGCGGCGTGCGCAGTCTCTGACCACCTCCTGTGCGGCGTGCGCAGTCTCTGACCACCTCCTGTGCGGCGTGCGCAGTCTCTGACCACCTCCTGTGCGGCGTGCGCAGTCTCTGACCACCTCCTGTGCGGCGTGCGCAGTCTCTGACCACCTCCTGTGCGGCGTGCGCAGTCTCTGACCACCTCCTGTGCGGCGTGCGCAGTCTCTGACCACCTCCTGTGCGGCGTGCGCAGTCTCTGACCACCTCCTGTGCGGCGTGCGCAGTCTCTGACCACCTCCTGTGCGGCGTGCGCAGTCTCTGACCACGATCCCTCCATTAAGAGTGTGAACAGAAAATATATTTCTCCTGCGCTCGGGCAGGCAATATTGGTGTAAAATGGTAGTTATTTCGGATGGTAGGTTGTGTAGGGAAAACGTGCGAATCCCGCTGCCTAAACTGACCAGGGGTGGTCCGAAGAGAGCCAAGTGAGAAAAGAGGAAACAGGTGCGTGATCTAACGCATGGATAAGATTGATAGTTTATTTTTAAACAGAGTGAATAAATAAATAAAAGGAAATTTCTACGTATTCCTATAAAATGAGTTGAGCCCATGCAAGGGCAAATGCTCAATGGTAGGCTAACGGGTTTCGAGGGGTTCCCTCTTCATCAGAGCCTTGGAGGATGAGAGCAAGTGTCTGCATAATGTGGTAGATTTATATAGAGAAGAGCGGCTGATTGGGAGTTGTATCACAATAATGGATCTCCTTTGCACTAAAGGTGTCCACATCCAGCAGCGTGCTGTCCTGTGCTGCAGGGAGAGTTGTAGCAGCCTCTCCTTGCAGCACAGGTCAGCACTCTGCTAAGAGGATCGCAGTGCCCCCAAAAAGAGAGCCTCCAGCCTGCTGCCAACATCTATTGATTGCAGCTCTTCAACAAGCCAAAACACAGGTACTGAAGACAGAAAAAAACAAATCGTATACTCCACGGTATGTAGAGCGCTGGGATATGGACACCTTTAGAGCAAAGGAGAATATTCCATCCATTATGTGATACAACTCCCAATCAGCCGCTCTTCTCAATATAAATCCACCACATTATGCAGACACTTGCTCTCATCCTCCAAGGCTCTGATGAAGAGGGAACCCCTCGAAACCCGTTAGCCTACCATTGAGCATTGGCCCTTGCATGGGCTCAACTCATTTTATATGAATACTTTGTAACCTAGTCTCTATGAATACGTAGTCATTTCCCTCTATTTATTCACTCAGTTTAAAAATAAACTATCAATTTTATCCATGCGTTGGATCGTGCGCCTTTTTTCCTCTTTTCTCACTTGGCCCTCCATAAAGAGGACCTGTCACTGCCTAGTACTGTTACAGGGGATGTTTACATTCCTTGTGACAGCAATAAAAGTGATCAGATTTTTTTTTTTTTTAAGGAACAGTGTCAAAATAATAATTTTTCTTTTTTTAAAGCATGCGCCCACCAAAGAAAATGCATACGCAAGTCTCACCCGCAAATGTAAACGGTGTTCAAATCGCACGTGAGGTATTGCAGCGATCATTAGAGCGAGAGCAATAATTCTAGTAAAGGACCTCCTCTGTAACTCTAAACTGATAACCGTTAAAATTTTAAGCGCCGCCTTTGGAGATTTTTTAATACCGAAGTTTGATGCCATTCCACGAGTGTGCGCAATTTTAAAGCGTAACATGTTGGGTATCTATTTACGTGGCGTAACATCGTCTTTCACAATATGCAAAAAAAAAAAAGAAATGGGGTTAACCTAACTGTTTCGTTTTTTTTTTTTATTTCAGAGGAGTGTATTTTTTCCAAAACAAAAATTGCGTTTGAAAGACCGCTGCGCAAATACTGTGGGGAAAAACGAGGGACCCCCCCTTCGTTGGGACTTTGTAGGCAAATACCGTGTGACATAAAATATTGCATTTTATTCACCAGAGTCCTTGCTAAAAAAAAAAAAAAAAAATGATATATACTGTTTGGGGGTTCGAAGCAATTTTCTAGCAAAAAATACGGATTTTAACTTGTAAACAAAAAGTATCAGAAATAGACCCGGTCCTTAACCACTTGCTTACTGGGCACTTAAACCCCCCTTCCTGCCCAGGCCAATTTTCAGCGCTGTCACGCTTTGAATGACAATTGCGCGGTCGTGCGACGTGGCTCCCAAACACAATTGACGTCTTTTTTTTCCCACAAATAGAGCTTTCTTTTGGTATTTGTTCATCTTTGCGGTTTTTATTTTTTTGCGCTATAAACAAAAAAAGAGCGAAAATTTTGAAAAAAACACTATTTTTTACTTTTTGCGATTATAAATATCCCCATTTAAAAAAAATAAAAAAAATTTCCTCAGTTTGGGCCGATACGTATTCTTCTACATATTTTTGGTAAAAATAAAAATAAAATCGCAATAAGCGTTTATTGATTTGCACAAAAGTTATAGCGTCTGTAAAATAGGGGATAGTTTTATAGCATTTTTATTAATATTTTTTTTTTTTTTTTTACTAGTAATGGCGGCGATCAGCGATTTTTATTGTGACTGCGACATTATGGCCGACACATCGGACACTTTTGACACCATTTTGGGACCATTGTCATTTATACAGCAATCAGTGCTATAAAAATGCACTGATTACTGTAAAAAATGACACTGGCAGGGAAGGGGTTAACCACTAGGTGGCGCTGAAGGGGTTAAGTGTGTCCTAGGGAGTGATTCTTACTGTGGGGGGAGGGGACTGACTGGGGGAGGTGACCGATGGTTGTCCCTATGTACAAGGGACACTCCATCGGTCTGCTCACCATGACGGGACGTGGATCTCTGTGTTTACACCCCATCATTACACACACAGAGATCCACGTCCCTGGCTCTGTAAATGCCGATCGCGGGTACCTGGCGGACATCGCGGCCGCCAGGTACGCGCATCGGCACCCGCGTGACGTGGCGGGCACGGAAGTTCCCCGATGCGCGCTCGGGGTCCAGGAAAGGGGCGGACGTCAATTGACGTCCTCCCGGCATTCTAGGTCCGCGCTGTCGCCGTCATTCGGCTATAGCGCGGACCTCTAGTGGTTAAGTGCGTAAAGCATTGACAATGCATGAATACAGAGTCCTGGGGGAGGAATGTAACTTTGCCTTCGTGTATGTCTGTACATTGGGGGGAAAACAATGATCGTCTCCCCTGCAGGTTCTGTAAGTTTCCCCGCTTACATAGAAATGAAGGGTCTATAATTTCTATCATCGGTGTATTTTATATGATAGAGACAGAATATCAACCAGTAATCCAGAAACATCACATGATATAAATGGAGTAAAATAAGTATTTGATCCCCTTAGTAGTTGGTGGAGAAACCCTTGTTGGGAAGCACAGAGGTCAGACGTTTCTTGTAGGTGGTGATCAGATTTCCACACATCTCAGGAGGGATTTTGGTATGGGTATAAGGGGGGGTTGTTGGGGGGGTGGGTGTGTGGTTCTGGGGATGGGGGGTGGTCTGGGGGTTGGGGTTGGTGATCAGGTTTCCACACATCTCTGGAGCGATTTTGGTATGGGGATAAGGGGGGGTGGTTGGGGGGTGGGTGTGTGGTTCTGGAGATGGGGGGTGGTCTGGGGGTTGGGGTTGGTGATCAGGTTTCCACACATCTCAGGAGGGATTTTGCTCCTCTCTTCTGTACAGATCTTCTCTAAATCCTGAAGGTTTCTTGGCCGTCTCTTGGCAACTCGAAGTTTCATCTCCCTCCATACATTTTCTATAGGATTAAGGTCTGGAGACTGGCTAGGCCACTCCATGACCTTAATGTGCTTCTTCTTGAGCCTCTCCTCTGTTGCCTTGGCAATAAGTTTTGGGTCCTTGTCATGCTGGAAGACCCATCCATGACCCATCTTCAGTGTTCTGGAGGAGGGAAGAAGGTTCTCATCCAAGATCTTGCAATACGTGGCCCCGCCCATTGGCCCCTCAATGCGGCAAAGTCGGCCTGGACCTTTATCAGAGAAACACCCCAAAGCCTCATGTTTCCCCCTCCGTGTGACTGGAGGGATGGAGTTCTTAGGGTCATAGTCACCATTTTTCTTCCTCCGAACACGGCGAGTCGAGTTGCCAAAGAGGTGAATTTTGGTCTCATGTGACCTCAGAACTTTCTCCCCCGATCCTCCTCTGAATCATTTAGATGTTCATTGGGAGACTTCAGACGTTCTGTACCTGTGTCTTCCTGAGGAGGGGGACATGTGGGGGCTGCAGGATTTCAATCCATGGCGGTGTATTGTGTCACCAATGGTGTGTTTGGTGACTGAGGTCCCAACTGAGATCCTTCACAAGCTCCTCCCGTGTAGTTCTGGGCGGATCCCTCACTTTTCTCATGACCATCCTCACCCCATGAGGAGAAATCTTCCATGGAGCTCCAGATCGAGGACGATCGATGGTTACTTTGTATTTCTTCCATCTGTGAATAATAATCCCTCCAACATTTCTCTCCTTCTCACCAAGATTCTTGCTGATGGTCTTGTAGCCCATTCCAGCCTTGTGCAGGTCTCCAATCTTCTCCCCGACATCCTCTGACAGATCTTTGGTCTCCCCCATGATGGTGAGATGTGATTGGAGGAAAGAGATTCTGTGGACAGGTGTCTTTTATACACATAATGAGTTGTCGTTAGGAGAACCTTCTTAAGCCTCGTACACACGGTCGGACTTCAAACAAACTTTTCTGTGGATTTTTGTCCGAAGGGAGTTGGGCCGGGAACGCCCATAGCATACACACCACAGGACTTTTCTGCAAACTTTCCCAACTTCACGTGGTTTTTCTGCTCTTTACCGCCACCCTTTGGTCAACTTCTGCTATTGTTGGTTGATTTTTAACATTGGTTCTGGGCATGCGTGTTTGTACTTTGGTCAAAAGTCCGATGGATTTCTGTACACACGGTTGGACTTTGCACCGTAGGACTTTTGTTGCCGAAAAGTTTGTCCGTTTTGCAGAGCAAAATTTTGTCTGATGAAAACCGAAAAAGTTTGTCCGATGGCGCGTACACACGGTCTGATTTTTTGGAAAACTTGCTCATTTTGAAGTTTGTTGGCAAAAAGTCAGACCGTGTGTACGAGGCTGAACATTGACAGGATGAATCTGTGTACCACATGAGCACCTACTGTAGCCAGTCTCTGGGGGGACAGAATCATTGTTGGTCGGGGATCAAATACTTATTTTACTCCATTTATAACATTTGTATCATGTGATGTTTCTGGATTTTTGGTTGATTTTCTGTCTCTATCATATAAAATACACCGATGATAAAAATTATAGACCCTTCATTTCTATGTAAGTGGGGAAACTTACACAATCTGCAGGGGAGACGATCGTTATTTTTCACACTGTATATTGCTTTATTGTGCAGTGACAGCAATCTGACAACTAGCTGGCTGTACAGTAGAGCTGCACCATTCTGGCCAAAATGAGAATCGCAATTTTTTTTGCTTAGAATAAAGATCACGATTCTCGCGGCGTAAAATCTTTCACAATATACAAAAAAAAATGTGGGCCCTCTTTACTGGTTAGTTTTTTTTTTTAAATAAATGAAAGTCATTTTTTACAAAAAAATTGCATTTAAAAGACCGCTGCGCAAATACAGTGTGACATAAAATATTGCAACAACCACCATTTTATTCTCTAGGGTCTCTACAAAAAAAATATATATAATGTTTGGGGGGGTTCTAAAAAAAAAAAATGTATTTTAACTTGAAAACAACAAATGTCAGAAAAAGGTTTAGTGTTTAAACGTTCCTAATTTACATACAGAAGTTAATTCCTTTGATGTAAAAGACAAAATGATACAATGTTTAGACTTAAAGCGGAGCTCCACCCTAAAGTGGAACTTCCGCTCATCGGAACCCTCCTCCCTCTGGTGTCACAATTGACACCTTTCAGGGGGGAGGGGGGTGCAGATACCTGTCTAAGACAGGTATTTGCACCCAGTTCTGGGCGTCCTCTCTGCGGGAAATCTGCGGGAAGTGTCACTTCCCGCAGATTCCCCGTTGTGTTCTGGGAGACACTCGGCTTCCATAACACACAGGGACCATTCAGAACGGCGCAGCGCGACTCGCGCATGCGCCGTAGGGAACCGAGCAGTGAAGCCGCAGGGCTTCACTTCCTGGTTCCCTCACCGAGGATGGCGGTGGGGACAGCAGAGTGACGAGCGATCGCTCCTCTTCTGCTGCGGACGTCACGACTCCAGGACAGGTAAGTGTCCTAATATTATAAGTCAGCAGCTGCTGTCTTTTAATATTTTTTTTTCTGCGGCACCTCCGCTTTAAAGAGTGATTCCACCCGCAATTTTTTTTTAAAAGTCAGCAGCTACAAACACTGTAGCTGCTGACTTTTAACAAGGACGCTTACCTGTCCTAGGCGCCCGCGATGAAGCCCCCCCCGATGCCGATCATTGCAGGTCCCACGCCACCATCCTCAGTAAGGGAAACAGGCAGTGAAGCTTGCGGCTTCACTGCCCGTTTCCTACTGCGCATGCGCAAGGCTCGCGCCCTTTTGTGAATGGGATACACACAGTTCCCAGAAAGCAGCGTGCCCCATTCACCAGAAGGAGGATGCAGAAGAAGACCAGCCGCAGACTAAGAAGAGACAGATTAGGAACATCTGCATAGCAACAGGTATCCACATAGCAACAGTAAAAAAAAAAAAAATCCTTTTTTTTTTGTGGCATTTTCCTGTAATTTTTTTTTTTTTTAGGGTGGAACTTCACTTTAACGCTCCACTGATAAAGAATGTTCCAAAACTTGGCAGACTGCCCAGACTTTTGATGGCTGAGAGCAGAGAAAAAATTCCCTGCATACAAAAGATCGGGAAATACTTTGTCAAGATCGCAACGGAGAAAAAAAATCGCGATAACGATTCTTGGCGATTAATTGTGCAGCTCTACTGTATAGATAGCAGTGCTTGTGTACAGGATGGACCGATGTCTGCTCCACTCTGTGTTGGGGGCTCCCGTCTCTGTGTTGGGGGCTCCCGTCTCTGTGTTGGGGGCTCCCCTCTCTGTGTTGGGGGCTCCACTCTCTGTGTTGGGGGCTCCACTCTCTGTGTTGGGGGCTCCCGTCTCTGTGTTGGGGGGCTCCACTCTCTGTGTTGGGGGGCTCCACTCTCTGTGTTGGGGGGCTCCACTCTCTGTGTTGGGGGGCTCCACTCTCTGTGTTGGGGGCTCCACTCTCTGTGTTGGGAGCTCGGTGTCCGGCTGAAAATGTATTTTTCTTATATTACCTGATTGCTTGTTCAGACACCTCCAGTTATTGGGTGACAACGCTCTATTATCCTCCTTATTATTGTCCTGAGTTATAACCCATCACACACACACACACTACTGCTGGAGAATGACGTTGATAGTGCAGGTACGGTCCACCGATGTCACCATCAGTTTATTGTACAAACACTTCCTGTACAGGGTGACAACCCTCTGTTTCTGTTTCCCAGCTGTGCTCCTGCGTTGTGCACACGGACTTCCAATGGCTTCAACTCTCATCACACCGACATGGGCCATTGTTGTCACCCCTGAGCAACCGGCCCTAAGAAATCTCATGCAGCCATCACTGGAGTTTCAGGAGATCACCAGTTCTAGGATAAAACAAAGTTGCAAAAATAAATAAAATGGTATAAAAAAAATAAAAAATCTTGACCATGCATTTTAGAAAACTAAATTAGAAGTACAGTGGAAACTTGGATTACGAGGATAATCCGTTCCAGGAGAATGCTTGTAATCCAAAGCACCTGCATATCAAAGCGAGTTTCCCCATAGAAGTCAATGGAAACGAAGATAATTCGTTCCGCATTGACTTCTATGGCATGCAATACCGCATGTGGCCAGAGGTGGGGGGGGCGCCGGAGAGCCTCGGAAATACTCGGCTGATCTCGGGAACAGAGTATTTACGAGTGATTCTGAGTATTGTCGCCCCCACACCTCTGGCAAAATGTGGTACTGCACACCCCATTCGCTTGAATTCTGCTTGTTTTGCAAGACAACACTCGCAAACCAAGTCAGGATCTTTCTAAAAAAAAAAGTTGCTCGTCTTTCAAAACGTTCGTTAACCGCGTTACTCGTACACTGAGGTTCCACTGTACAGCCAAGGATTGTTTGGCTGTACAGTGGAACCTCGGATTGCGAGTAACGCGGTTAACGAGTGTTTCCCAATACGAGCGCTGTATTGTTGTTTTGCAAAACGAGCAGGATTCAGGCCACAGCGTTGTGCAGTACCGCTTTTGGCCTGAGGTGGGGGGTGCCGGAGCTGAACGGCGCCGATTGCAGCCGTTCGGAAACGCACGAAAAGGCCAGAGGACAGATCGGCTGACCTCGGAAAGGCTCGTGAATGGAGTCTTTCCGAGGTCAGCCGAACTGTTCTCGGGCCTTTCCGTGTGTTTCCGAGGCTCTCCAGCGCCTCTGGCCGCATGCGGTATTGCATGCCATTGAAGTCAATGCGGAACAAATTATTTTAGTTTCCATTGACTTCGATGGGTAAACTCGCTTTGATATGCGAGTGCTTTGGATTACAAGCATACGCCTGGAACAGATTATGCTCAGTATCCGAGGTTCCACTGTACTTCTCCGGTCTGTTCTGCGCTCCTGTGTCCCGTTTTTAGCGGTCCCGGCTCAGGAAAGATTGTGACTATTTGGTCAGGATCCGCCCACGTACCTGTACCGGCACCCGGCTCAGCCTCTCAGTGAGAGGCTGAGCCGGCCTCCTCCACAGTCCAGCGCTCCCAGTGGGTGGGGGGGCTTTTAGAGCAGGCAGTGGTGACTGGCCATCACCAGCCCTGGGAACTGAGCGATCGGAGGTGTTAGATCGCTCGGTTCTTAGTCTTCGAGCCGGCGGGGGGGACAGATGCAGCATCCACCTAGGTAAGTATGATTCTTAAGCCTCGTACACACGATCGGATTTTCCGACGGGAATTATGTGACGACAGGCTGTTGGCGGAAAATCTGACCGTTTGTACTCTCCATCGGACAATTGTTGTCGGATTTTCCACGGACAAATGTTGGATGGCAGACTTTAAAATTTTCCGCAAACAACGGTCTGTTGTCTGATTTTCCGAGCGTGTGTACAAAAGTCCAATGTACAAACACGCATTCTCGTAAGCAATGCTCACCAAACACAACATTAGCAGAAGGTGCCCAAAGGGTGGCGCTAAAGAGCTGCAAAACAACGTAGTTTTTGTTTGTTGGCCGACAATTCTTTGCAAGTTCATGGCCAACGCCCTTCGGACAAAAGTCCAAGGCTTTGTCTGCAGAAAATCCGATGGTGTGTACCAGGCTTTATTTTTAATAGTAAACTCTGCTTATATAGTGAAATCCTGTATTTTGAAACACTTTTTTTATGTTGATTTTTCAAAGCAGCGGTGTTCTGTCATATTACCAAATCTGTGAGATTAGCAGGTTGGCCGCTGCTTTTAAAATTCAACAATAAAATAGACAAATTTTTAATTACAGTATTTCACGATATAAGTGTGAAATGTAAGACTTGGGTGGGTGTACAAAGATGTCCGCTTGCCGCCTTCTCACTGTATCCTTACTGTGGACAAGTGCGGGGTGTAGCAAGATGGCGGCGAACGTCACTTCCGTTAGAAAATCTGACGGGTCGTCTAATCTGATGAATCACAGGCCCAAATAGTGTCACATGACAGAGTGAAGTCCTCTGCCTCCCTAGACTCCAATGCAAGCTGACATCGGGGATTTTGGTGACAGTGTAAGGAGAGTGAGGAAGCTCTGGGGACCCTTCCATAACCACTAGGGTTGTCCCGATACCACTTTTTTAAGACCGAGTACAAGTACTGATACTTTTTTTCAAGTACTCACCAATACCGAGTACCGATACTTTTTTTTAATCTCTTGTGTCAGTATTTTTTTTTTACAATTTATTTTATTTTATTTTTATTTTTTTTATAATGTGTGTTTTCTTTTATTTATTATTTTTTAAAATACATTTTTATTTTATTTTTATTTTCTTCTTTTTTTTTTTATCAGCCCTGTTGGGGGGCTTTGGTGAGATATCGGGAGTCTTAACAGACCTCTGACATCTCCCCTTTGAGACAGGGAAAGAGACTAGGGACACAGGGACTAGGGACACAGCAGCCTCAGTTGCGCTGAAAATGAATGGAGAGAAGACAGCGGCTCCTTTCCATTCATAAACTGACACATTGTAAACACAGTTTACGATGTTTCAGCTATGTGAATGGACAGAGTCAGTGATCACTGACTCTGTACATTCCGACCAGTAAGGAGCCGGATTTACCGGCTCCTACCTCCGCTCTCCATCCTGACAGATCGAGGGGGTGGAGGAGGAGCACGGAGGGGGGCGGCAGCACGGAGGGGGACACAGAGGGGGGACGGCGGCATGGAGGGGGACGGTGGCATGGAGGGGAACGGCGGCATGGAGGGGGGCATGGAGGGAGAGAGCAGCATGGAGGGGGACGGCAGCATGGAGGGGAACGACGGCATGAAAGGGAACGGTGGCATGGAGGGAGAGAGCGGCATGGAGGGAGACGGCGGCATGGACGGGGACGGCGGCATGGAGGGGAACGGCGGCATAAATGGGAACGGCGGCATGGAGGGGAACGGCGGCATGGAGGGGAACGGTGGCATGGAGGAGAACGGTGGCATGGAGGAGAACGGTGGCATAGAGGGGACCGGCGGCATAGAGGGGACCGGCGGCATGAAAGGGAACGGTGGCATGGAGGGGAACGCCGGCATGGAGGGAGAGAGCAGCATGGAGGGGAACGGCGGCATGGAGGGGAACGGCGGCATGAAGGGGAACGGCGGCATGAAGGGGAACGGCGGCATGAAGGCGAACGGCGGCATGAAAGGGAACGGTGGCATGGAGGGGAACGGTGACATGGAGGGGGACGGCGGTATGAAGGGGAACGGCGGCATGAAAGGGAACGGCGGCATGGAGGGGAACGGCGGCATGAAGGGGAACGGCGGCATGAAAGGGAACGGCGGCATGAAGGGGAATGGCGGCATTAAGGGGGACGGCGGCATGAAAGGGAACGGCGGCATGAAAGGGAACGGTGGCATGGACGGCAAACAGTGGCATGAAGGGGAAAGGCGGCATGAAAGGGAATGGTGGCATGGACGGGAACGGCGGCATGAAAGGGAATGGCAGCATAAAGGGGAACGCCGGCATGGAGGTGGACACGGAGGGAGAGAGCAGCATGGAGGGGGACATGGAGGGAGAGAGCAGCATGGAGGGGGACGGCAGCATGGAGGGGGACGGCAGCTAGGGTTGCCACCTTTTCTTCAAGCCAAACCCGAACACTTTACTGGCACACAGCATTTTTTTTTTAGTATACACTATAGACCAGTGGTTCTTAACCTTGTTGGAGGTACTGACCCCCACCAGTTTCATATGCGCATTCACTGAACCCTTCTTAATTGGAAAAATAAAATATGTCCCCCAAATGCAGCCAGTTTGTCCCCCAAATGCAGCCAGTTTGTCCCTCAAATGCAGCCAGTTTGTCCCCCAATATACAGCCAGTTTGTCGTCCCATATACAGCCAGTTTGTCGTCCCATATACAGCCAGTTTGTCCCCCAAATGCAGCCAGTTTGTGTCCCATATACAGCCAGTTTGTCCCCCATATGCAGCCAGTTTGTGTCCCATATGCAGCCAGTTTGTCCCCCAAATGCAGCCAGTTTGTCCCCCAAATGCAGCCAGTTTGTGTCCCATATACAGCCAGTTTGTCCCCCATATGCAGCCAGTTTCTCCTCCATATGCAGCCAGTTTGTCCCTCATATGCAGCCAGTTTGTCCCCCATAATACAGCCTGTTTGTCCCCCATAATACAGCCAGTTTGTCCCTCATATGCAGCCAGTTTGTCCCCCATAATACAGCCTGTTTGTCCCCCATAATACAGCCTGTTTGTCCCCCATAATACAGCCAGTTTGTCCCCCAATATGCAGCCAGTTTGTCCCCCATAATACAGCCAGTTTGTCCCATATGCAGCCAGTTTGTTCCATATGCAGCCAGTTTGTCCCCATAATACAGCCAGTTTGTCCCCCAATATACAGCCAGTTTGTCTCCCAATATACAGCCAGTTTGTCCCCCAATATACAGCCAGTTTGTCCCCCAATATACAGCCAGTTTGTCCCCATATGCAGCCAGTTTGTCCCCATATGCAGCCAGTTTGTCCCCATACGCAGCCAGTTTGTCCCCATAATACAGCCAGTTTGTCCCCATAATACAGCCAGTTTGTCCCCCAATATACAGCCAGTTTGTCTCCCAATATACAGCCAGTTTGTCTCCCAATATACAGCCAGTTTGTCTCCCAATATACAGCCAGTTTGTCCCCCAATATACAGCCAGTTTGTCCCCATATGCAGCCAGTTTGTCCCCATATGCAGCCAGTTTGTCCCAAATGCAGCCAGTTTGTCCCCATAATACAGCCAGTTTGTCCCCATAATACAGCCAGTTTGTCCCCCAAATGCAGCCAGTTTGTCCCCCAAATGCAGCCAGTTTGTCCCCCATAATACAGCCAGTTTGTCCCCCAATATGCAGCCAGTTTGTCCCCCATAATACAGCCAGTTTGTCCCATATGCAGCCAGTTTGTCCCATATGCAGCCAGTTTGTCCCCCAATATACAGCCAGTTTGTCTCCCAATATACAGCCAGTTTGCCCCCCAATATACAGCCAGTTTGTCCCCATATGCAGCCAGTTTGTCCCCATATGCAGCCAGTTTGTCCCAAATGCAGCCAGTTTGTCCCCATAATACAGCCAGTTTGTCCCCATAATACAGCCAGTTTGTCCCCCAATATACAGCCAGTTTGTCTCCCAATATACAGCCAGTTTGTCTCCCAATATACAGCCAGTTTGTCCCCCAATATACAGCCAGTTTGTCCCCATATGCAGCCAGTTTGTCCCAAATGCAGCCAGTTTGTCCCCCAAATGCAGCCAGTTTGTCCCCCAAATGCAGCCAGTTTGTCCCCCAAATGCAGCCAGTTTGTCCCCATAATACAGCCAGTTTGTCCCCCAAATGCAGCCAGTTTGTCCCCCAAATGCAGCCAGTTTGTCCCCCAAATGCAGCCAGTTTGTCTCCCAAATGCAGCCAGTTTGTCTCCCAAATGCAACCAGTTTGTCTCCCAAATGCAGCCAGTTTGTCTCCCAAATGCAGCCATTTTGTCTCCCAAATGCAGCCAGTTTGTCCCCCAATATACAGCCAGTTTGTCCCCCAAATGCAGCCAGTTTGTCCCCCAAATGCAGCCAGTTTGTCCCAAATGCAGGCAGTTTGTCCCCATAATACAGCCAGTTTGTCCCCCAAATGCAGCCAGTTTGTCCCCCAAATGCAGCCAGTTTGTCCCCCAATATACAGCCAGTTTATCCCCCAAATGCAGCCAGTTTGTCCCCCAAATGCAGCCAGTTTGTCCCCCAAATACAGCCAGTTTGTCCCCCAAATGCAGCCAGTTTGTCCCCCAATATACAGCCAGTTTGTCCCCCAAATGCAGCCAGTTTGTCCCCCAATATACAGCCAGTTTGTCCCCCCCAGCCCTCCACTTACCTTCCTTGGGTCAGCGCCGTCCTTTTTCCGTCCTCAATGTCTTCTCTTCTCTTCTTCTGGTAGTGTTATGTCCTTTAGGTATATGTATATAGGGAAAATATTAGTAATTAATTGTATGAATTATCAAATGTTCACATCAATGGAGGATAATAAATTAAGTACTCAGATATATAAATATGTTTAGTTAATCACATGTATAAACACACACACTTAAATGCATATAGATACTGAGATAAAAAAATGGCGGCATGAAGGGGAACGGCGGCATGGAGGGGAACGGCGGCATGAAAGGGAACGGCGGCATGGATGGGAACGGTGGCATGAAGGGGAACGGCGGCATGGAGGGGAACGGCGGCATGGAGGGGAACGGCGGCATGAAGGGGGACGGCAGCATGAAGGGGAACGGTAGCATGAAGGGGAACGGTGGCATGAAGGGGAACGGCGGCATGAAAGGGAACGGCGGCATGGAGGGGAACGGCGGCATGAAGGGGAACGCTGGCATGGAGGGGGACACGGAGGGAGAGAGCAGCATGGAGGGGGACATGGAGGGAGGGAGAGAGCAGCAAAATGGAGGTGGCTGGAGGAGGATACGGGGACAATCAGCGGTGATCATGTGTGGGGGAGTTACAAGCTCCGATCACCGCTGATTTTAAAGCACCTGAAAGCCGCGCGGGGAGGAGAGAGAAGCGGGGAAACAGCTGTCAAGCTTTTAAATCTATACATCGGTGATCGGTGCTTGTAACACCCCCACACACGATCACCGCTGACTATACAAGTATCGGGTGAAGCATCGGGAACATTTGCCCGAGTACAAGTACTCAGGCAAATGCTCGGTATCGGTATCAGGACAACCCTAATAACCACTGATAGACATGGTGGCGGTGTCTCTTCATAGGACCAGTCAGCACTCCCATTACAAAGAGACTAGACATGTGCACTGCTGAAAGATTTGTTCGTTTTCGTTAGAATTCGTTTTTTTTTTTTTTGCATTTTTCGGAAATTCTGTAAATTCGTAAATTCAAAAATCCAAATTTTCTGATTTTGGAGTTTTCGAATTTCTGATTTTCTAATATCCGATTTTTTAATCTCCGATATTCGGAAATTCGAAATTTCAGAAATCCGAAAATTCGGAAATTGAAAAATTCGGAGCTTTCGGAATGAACAAATTTGTCAAAAATTTGTTAAAAAACGAATTCGGAACTAAACGAATTGCACATTGTCTAAAAGAGACCCTGTCACCAGAACAATCTTCCCATAGGACTGTATGTGCATTTAATGTACTTGATTCATGTTATTTCCTGTAGAATCCTCCCCAATTCCTGACACCATGTTGGATGTGATGTCAACAGACTCGGAGCTGTCACTCAAATTACACTCTATACCAGGGGTAGGTAAGAGTGGTGCTCTAGCTGTGGTGAAACTACAACTCCCATCCTGCCACTGGGAGTCATCCCTGCAGGTGTCAATCTTGCAATGCCTCGTGGGTGTTGTAGTTCCACAACTGGAGTGCTGACCCCTGCTCTATAGTAGTGGGTGGGGCAGGGCGGGGCGGAGGAGCTGGGCCGACACAGAATAAGGGTGATGTGCAAAAGCTGAAAAAGAAAAGGCGTTGAGCACAAATAATTTGGTAAGGTAAGGTGCCTGGGCGCGTGAAGAAGATCCTCCTGAAGACCTCGTGGTTCGGGCGTTAACCCCTCTTATCTCCTCCCATCGACACCACGGCAGGTTCCCCGCCGTACCATCTCCGGAAAGGGACAAAAAGGGTAGCACTGTGACGGCCAATCTACCTCGAGCCTACGGGTACCCCCGCCACCCAGAGGCCAAAGAGATTATTACACCGTCCAATCTTCCACGAACACAAATGGTCCATTACTCCCATACTTACACACCTGGGTGTCCCACCTAAATTTAGACACCCCGCTACATATCTCTACCAATAAAAAGGCAACAATTGTACACTATACACCAACCGGTAATTTTATTAGGTCCCCCATGCTAGTAGCGGGTTGGACCCCCTTTATCATTGATAATAGGGGGTGTGGCACAGTGGTAGTGGGCGGGGTTAGGAAGCAGTAACATACACATTGATAATATGAAGAGATGAGAAGGGGGTGTGGCACAGTGGTAGTGGGCGCGGTTAGGAATCAGTAACATACACATTGATAATATGAAGAGATGAGAAGGGGGTGTGGCACAGTGGTAGTGGGCGGGGTTAGGAATCAGTAACATACACATTGATAATATGAAGAGATGAGAAGGGGGTGTGACACTGTGGTAGTGGGCGGGGTCAGGAATCAGTAACATACACATTGATAATATGAAGAGATGAGAAGGGGGTGTGACACTGTGGTAGTGGGCGGGGTCAGGAATCAGTAACATACACATTGATAATATGAAGAGATGGAGAAGGGGGTGTGGCACAGTGCTAGTGGGCGGGGTTAGGAAGAAGTAACATACACATTGATAATATGAAGAGATGGAGAAGGGGTGTGGCACTGTGGTAGTGGGCGGAGTTAGGAAGCAGTAACATACACATTGATAATATGAAGAGATGGAGAAGGGGGTGTGGCCCAGTGGTAGTGGGCGGGGTTAGGAAGCAGTAACATACACATTGATAATATGAAGAGATGGAGAAGGGGGTGTGGCCCAGTGGTAGTGGGCGGGGTTAGGAAGAAGTAACATACACATTGATAATATGAAGAGATGAGAAGGGGGTGTGGCACAGTGGTAGTGGGTGGGGTTAGGAATCAGTAACATACACATTGATAATATGAAGAGATGGAGAAGGGGGTGTGGCACTGTGGTAGTGGGCGGGGTTAGGAAGCAGTAACATACACATTGATAATATGAAGAGATGAGAAGGGGGTGTGGCCCAGTGGTAGTGGGCGCGGTTAGGAAGCAGTAACATACACATTGATAATATGAAGAGATGAGAAGGGGGTGTGGTAGTGGGCGGGGTTAGGAATCAGTAACATACACATTGATAATATGAAGAGATGGAGAAGGGGGTGTGGCACTGTGGTAGTGGGCGGGGTTAGGAAGCAGTAACATACACATTGATAATATGAAGAGATGGAGAAGGGGGTGTGGCACTGTGGTAGTGGGCGGGGTTAGGAAGCAGTAACATACACATTGATAATATGAAGAGATGAGAAGGGGGTGTGGCCCAGTGGTAGTGGGCGGGGTTAGGAAGAAGTAACATACACATTGATAAT
Organism: Rana muscosa; assembly: GCA_029206835.1. Taxonomy (NCBI): domain Eukaryota; kingdom Metazoa; phylum Chordata; class Amphibia; order Anura; family Ranidae; genus Rana; species Rana muscosa. The sequence continues at coordinate 5,544,658 of JARGYO010005628.1, forward strand.
ATGAAGAGATGAGAAGGGGGTGTGGCACTGTGGTAGTGGGCGGGATTAGGAATCAGTAACATACACATTGATAATATGAAGAGATGGAGAAGGGGGTGTGGTAGTGGGCGGGGTTAGGAATCAGTAACATACACATTGATAATATGAAGAGATGGAGAAGGGGGTGTGGCACTGTGGTAGTGGGCGGGGTTAGGAAGCAGTAACATACACATTGATAATATGAAGAGATGGAGAAGGGGGTGTGGCACTGTGGTAGTGGGCGGGGTTAGGAAGCAGTAACATACACATTGATAATATGAAGAGATGGAGAAGGGGGTGTGGCACAGTGGTAGTGGGCGGGGTTAGGAATCAGTAACATACACATTGATAATATGAAGAGATGAGAAGGGGGTGTGGCACAGTGGTAGTGGGCGGGGTTAGGAATCAGTAACATACACATTGATAATATGAAGAGATGAGAAGGGGGTGTGACACTGTGGTAGAGGGCGGGATTAGGAATCAGTAACATACACATTGATAATATGAAGAGATGGAGAAGGGGGTGTGGCCCAGTGGTAGTGGGCGGGGTTAGGAAGCAGTAACATACACATTGATAATATGAAGAGATGGAGAAGGGGGTGTGGCCCAGTGGTAGTGGGCGGGGTTAGGAAGAAGTAACATACACATTGATAATATGAAGAGATGGAGAAGGGGGTGTGGCACTGTGGCAGTGGGCGGGGTTAGGAAGAAGTAACATACACATTGATAATATGAAGAGATGGAGAAGGGGGTGTGGCACTGTGGCAGTGGGCGGGGTTAGGAATCAGTAACATACACATTGATAATATGAAGAGATGGAGAAGGGGGTGTGGCACTGTGGCAGTGGGCGGGGTTAGGAATCAGTAACATACACATTGATAATATGAAGAGATGGAGAAGGGGGTGTGGCACTGTGGCAGTGGGCGGGGTTAGGAAGCAGTAACATACACATTGATAATATGAAGAGATGAGAAGGGGGTGTGGCCCAGTGGTAGTGGGCGGGGTTAGGAAGAAGTAACATACACATTGATAATATGAAGAGATGGAGAAGGGGGTGTGGCACTGTGGTAGTGGGCGGGATTAGGAATCAGTAACATACACATTGATAATATGAAGAGATGGAGAAGGGGGTGTGGTAGTGGGCGGGGTTAGGAATCAGTAACATACACATTGATAATATGAAGAGATGAGAAGGGGGTGTGGCACTGTGGTAGTGGGTGGGGTTAGGAATCAGTAACATACACATTGATAATATGAAGAGATGAGAAGGGGGTGTGGCACTGTGGTAGTGGGCGGGGTTAGGAAGCAGTAACATACACATTGATAATATGAAGAGATGAGAAGGGGGTGTGGCACTGTGGTAGTGGGCGGGGTTAGGAAGCAGTAACATACACATTGATAATATGAAGAGATGAGAAGGGGGTGTGGCACTGTGGTAGTGGGCGGGATTAGGAATCAGTAACATACACATTGATAATATGAAGAGATGGAGAAGGGGGTGTGGTAGTGGGCGGGGTTAGGAATCAGTAACATACACATTGATAATATGAAGAGATGGAGAAGGGGGTGTGGCACTGTGGTAGTGGGCGGGGTTAGGAATCAGTAACATACACATTGATAATATGAAGAGATGAGAAGGGGGTGTGGCACTGTGGTAGTGGGCGGGGTTAGGAATCAGTAACATACACATTGATAATATGAAGAGATGAGAAGGGGGTGTGGCACTGTGGTAGTGGGTGGGGTTAGGAATCAGTAACATACACATTGATAATATGAAGAGATGGAGAAGGGGGTGTGGCACTGTGGTAGTGGGCGGGGTTAGGAAGCGGTAACATACACATTGATAATATGAAGAGATGAGAAGGGGGTGTGGCACTGTGGTAGTGGGCGGGGTTAGGAATCAGTAACATACACATTGATAATATGAAGAGATGAGAAGGGGGTGTGGCACAGTGGTAGTGGGCGGGGTTAGGAAGAAGTAACATACACATTGATAATATGAAGAGATGAGAAGGGGGTGTGGCACAGTGGTAGTGGGTGGGGTTAGGAATCAGTAACATACACATTGATAATATGAAGAGATGAGAAGGGGGCGTGGCACTGTGGTAGTGGGCGGAGTTAGGAAGCAGTAACATACACATTGATAATATGAAGAGATGGAGAAGGGGGTGTGGCCCAGTGGTAGTGGGTGGGGTTAGGAAGCAGTAACACACACATTGATAATATGAAGAGATGGAGAAGGGGGTGTGGCACAGTGGTAGTGGGCGGGGTTAGGAATCAGTAACATACACATTGATAATATGAAGAGATGGAGAAGGGGGTGTGGCACAGTGGTAGTGGGCGGGGTTAGGAATCAGTAACATACACATTGATAATATGAAGAGATGGAGAAGGGGGTGTGGCACAGTGGTAGTGGGCGGGGTTAGGAATCAGTAACATACACATTGATAATATGAAGAGATGAGAAGGGGGTGTGGCACAGTGGTAGTGGGCGGGGTTAGGAATCAGTAACATACACATTGATAATATGAAGAGATGAGAAGGGGGTGTGGCACTGTGGTAGTGGGCGGGATTAGGAATCAGTAACATACACATTGATAATATGAAGAGATGGAGAAGGGGGTGTGGTAGTGGGCGGGGTTAGGAATCAGTAACATACACATTGATAATATGAAGAGATAGAGAAGGGGGTGTGGCACAGTGGTAGTGGGCGGGGTTAGGAAGAAGTAACATACACATTGATAATATGAAGAGATGAGAAGGGGGTGTGGCACTGTGGTAGTGGGCGGGGTTAGGAATCAGTAACATACACATTGATAATATGAAGAGATGGAGAAGGGGGTGTGGCACAGTGGTAGTGGGCGGGGTTAGGAATCAGTAACATACACATTGATAATATGAAGAGATGGAGAAGGGGGTGTGGCACAGTGGTAGTGGGCGGGGTTAGGAATCAGTAACATACACATTGATAATATGAAGAGATGAGAAGGGGGTGTGGCACAGTGGTAGTGGGCGGGGTTAGGAATCAGTAACATACACATTGATAATATGAAGAGATGAGAAGGGGGTGTGGCACTGTGGTAGTGGGCGGGATTAGGAATCAGTAACATACACATTGATAATATGAAGAGATGGAGAAGGGGGTGTGGTAGTGGGCGGGGTTAGGAATCAGTAACATACACATTGATAATATGAAGAGATAGAGAAGGGGGTGTGGCACAGTGGTAGTGGGCGGGGTTAGGAAGAAGTAACATACACATTGATAATATGAAGAGATGAGAAGGGGGTGTGGCACTGTGGTAGTGGGCGGGATTAGGAAACAGTAACATACACATTGATAATATGAAGAGATGAGAAGGGGGTGTGGCCCAGTGGTAGTGGGCGGGGTTAGGAAGAAGTAACATACACATTGATAATATGAAGAGATGAGAAGGGGGTGTGGCCCAGTGGTAGTGGGTGGGGTTAGGAATCAGTAACATACACATTGATAATATGAAGAGATGGAGAAGGGGGTGTGGCACTGTGGTAGTGGGCGGGGTTAGGAATCAGTAACATACACATTGATAATATGAAGAGATGGAGAAGGGGGTGTGGCACTGTGGTAGTGGGCGGGGTTAGGAATCAGTAACATACACATTGATAATATGAAGAGATGAGAAGGGGGTGTGGCACTGTGGTAGTGGGCGGGATTAGGAATCAGTAACATACACATTGATAATATAAAGAGATGGAGAAGGGGGTGTGGCCCAGTGGTAGTGGGCGGGGTTAGGAAGAAGTAACATACACATTGATAATATGAAGAGATGAGAAGGGGGTGTGGCCCAGTGGTAGTGGGCGGGGTTAGGAATCAGTAACATACACAATGATAATATGAAGAGATGGAGAAGGGGGTGTGGCCCAGTGGTAGTGGGCGGGGTTAGGAAGCAGTAACATACACATTGATAGTATGAAGAGATGAGAAAGGGGTGTGGCACTGTGGTAGTGGGCGGGGTTAGGAATCAGTAACATACACATTGATAATATGAAGAGATGGAGAAGGGGGTGTGGCACTGTGGTAGTGGGCGGGGTTAGGAAGTGGTAACATACACATTGATAATATGAAGAGATGGAGAAAGGGTGTGGCCCAGTGGGAGGGGTCAGGATAGGCTGACATACATGGAGACAATAGATGACAGGAGGGGCGTGGCACAAGGACAATAAGCTGTGTAATACTGCGGCAGGAGCGGTGCATGCTGGGACATGTAGTCCACGCCCCGTTCTAAGCATGGCCAGAGCGGTGTGAGAGAACTACAATCCCAGAATCCCCTTCTCCCCAGTGCCTTGTCCCCGCCTACTTTTCCTTTCCCTATGTCCCCCCTGATGTTTCCGGCTCCACCTCCTCCTCCTTCCCATTTGTCCACCCGACCTTCCCTCCTCCCCCTCACATGTCCGGCCCCTCCTTCCCTTCCTCCTCATTGGTCAGTGCCGGTGTTTCCTCCTCCTCCTATGTGTATATGTCAGTCCCCGCCCCTTTCCTGTCACTCTCCCGGAGATCGGTGGACGGATCGGATATGGCGGACCCGGGCGGAGTGTCGGAGGACAGTACGGCGGGGGGGAATGTGGAAGTGTCGGCGGTACAGAACGTAGCAGACCCCTCGGTATTACAGAAATATATCCGGAAGTTGGTGCCGCTCCTGTTGGAAGATGGAGGGGAGGCGCCGGCTGCTCTGGAGTCCGCACTGGAGGAGAAGAGCGCCATGGAGGAGATGAGGAAATTCCTCTCAGAACCGCAAATACACACCGTGCTGGTGGAGAGGAGCACACTGAAGGGTGAGCGGGGGGGAGGGGACCGCCTGTCATGATTGGTCCTCCGATCACAGGGGGGCGCTGTGTTCTGTCATATTAGGAAACTCGTCAGAATCTCCATTACGTCACTTCTGGTTTCTTTAAACCATCAGTAATTGGAGATTTGGATGAATTTCTGATTGGACAGAACGCTGACAACCCAATACAGTCCAGTACAGGATGACTTGGCTGTTTTGGCAGCACAGCGTCTAACGAGGACAAAGTTGTCGCCGCCTCGGAGGCGGCCATTTTGTTGGTTAGTATTGGTGCAGAGTAACAGTCTCCGCTCATCATGTCGTACATCGGACTGTATCCGGTTGCCGGTGTTTTGTCCAAACAGCGATTTGTCAAAATCTCCTTCAATTACTGAGGGTTTAAAGAAAACTGAAGTTACGTAGTTGGCGTTTCTGACGAGTTGGTTACTTTGACAGAACCCCGGCACAGAGCGGATCTCCGATGACCGGTGTCTTATCGACCTAGTTTCCCTATCGATATGGTTCCTTAACGCGTCTGCGCATGCACACTCGGGACACACGGAAATCGACGAACATCTACAGCTGTAGACGCGTTCGCTCCCGAGCATACACGCTGCTCAGCAAGGGGCGGAGACTGGGACACAGGCCGCTCCATAGGGCAGCATTAAAGTTGTTGATGGGCGGCTGACACGCCGCTCTGTATTTTTGTCAATGTTGATGAGCGCCCGCAAGGGGCGGAGACTGTGACACGCCGCTCTATAGGGCGAGTGTTGTACATATAATTGTTATATGCTGCCCTATAGAGCGGCGTGTCCTAGTCTCCGCCCCTTGTGGCCGCTCATGAACATTTAAAAAAAATACAGCGGCGTGTCGTGTCCCATCAACTTGCTAGTCTCCACCCCTGCCGCTTTCTTGTCGAGCTGGTTCCCTAGCATCGGGAGCGAGCGCGTCTACAGCTGCTTCGCTCTGAGAATTCCGTCACCTCGGATTGCGCCTGCGCAGTCGAGCTCGGCAGAACACCGGCGTTCTATCGGGAAGTGCCCGGCTACTGAATAGTGCTCGAGACGAACCGCGCATGCGCCGTACGATCAGCTGTAGTGTCGGCGAGACCACGCATGCGCACAATAGGTGACTGAAGACATTTTGGAGTCAGACTGCCTCGCGCTGACGAGGCACGTTCATGTAGATGAGGGGGCGGAGTTTTACATGAAGGGGGCGGGTTTTTCAATGATTGGCTGTGCTGCAAAGATGGGGCAGAATTTTTTTAACGTTGGCCCAAGAAATCTGCAAAACAAATCTTTATCTGCTACAGAAAAAGCCGCCCTTCAGTTGACTAAACGCGCCCCGTAAGCGTCCAGGAAGAATAACAGATAAAAATTTGTTTGGCCATCGATTAAATAATTCCGCCCCCCAGCACTGCCAACCATTGACAAAACCGCCCCCTTCATGTAAAACTCCGCCCCCCCCACCGACATGAACGTGCCTCCTCTTGCCTGCGTCCCCCCCGGTGGGCGTGCCTTGCCTGCGTCCCCCCCGGTGGGCGTGCCTTGCCCGCGTCCCCCCCGGTGGGCGTGCCTTGCCCGCGTCCCCCCCGGTGGGCGTGCCTTGCCCGCGTCCCCCCCCGGTGGGCGTGCCTTGCCCGCGTCCCCCCCGGTGGGCGTGCCTTGCCCGCGTCCCCCCCGGTGGGCGTGCCTTGCCCGCGCCCCCCCCCGATGGGCGTGCCTTGCCCGCGCCCCCCCCCCCGATGGGCGTGCCTTGCCCGCGCCCCCCCCCCGATGGGCGTGCCTTGCCCGCGCCCCCCCCCCCGATGGGCGTGCCTTGCCTGCGCCCCCCCCCCCCGATGGGCGTGCCTTGCCTGCGCCCCCCCCCCCCGATGGGCGTGCCTTGCCTGCGCCCCCCCCCGATGGGCGTGCCTTGCCTGCGCCCCCCGCCGGTGGGCGTGCCTTGCCTGCGCCCCCCGCCGGTGGGCGTGCCTTGCCTGCGCCCCCCCCGGTGGGCGTGCCTTGCCTGCGCCCCCCCTGATGGGCGTGCCTTGCCTGCGCCCCCCCCCCTGATGGGCGTGCCTTGCCTGCGCCCCCCCCCCTGATGGGCGTGCCTTGCCTGCGCCCCCCCCCTGATGGGCGTGCCTTGCCTGCGCCCCCCCCCTGATGGGCGTGCCTTGCCTGCGCCCCCCCCCTGATGGGCGTGCCTTGCCTGCGCCCCCCCCCCCCGATGGGCGTGCCTTGCCTGCGCCCCCCGGTGGGCGTGCCTTGCCTGCGCCCCCCGGTGGGCGTGCCTTGCCTGCGCCCCCCGGTGGGCGTGCCTTGCCTGCCCCCCCCCCCCGGTGGGCGTGCCTTGCCTGCCCCCCCCCCCGGTGGGCGTGCCTTGCCTGCCCCCCCCCCCGGTGGGCGTGCCTTGCCTGCGCCCCCCCGGTGGGCGTGTCTTGCCTGCGCCCCCCCCGGTGGGCGTGTCTTGCCTGCGCCCCCCCCCCCGGTGGGCGTGTCTTGCCTGCGCCCCCCCCCCCCGGTGGGCGTGTCTTGCCTGCGCCCCCCCCCGGTGGGCGTGTCTTGCCTGCGCCCCCCCCGGTGGGCGTGTCTTGCGTGCGCCCCCCCCCGGTGGGCGTGTCTTGCGTGCGCCCCCCCCGGTGGGCGTGTCTTGCGTGCGCCCCCCCGGTGGGCGTGTCTTGCGTGCGCCCCCCCCCCCCGGTGGGCGTGCCTTGCCTGCACCCCCCCCCCCCCCGGTGGGCGTGCCTTGCCTGCGCCCCCCCCCCCGGTGGGCGTGCCTTGCCTGCGCCCCCCCCCCCCCCGGTGGGCGTGCCTTGCCTGCGCCCCCCCCCCCCGGTGGGCGTGCCTTGCCTGCGCCCCCCCCCCCCCCGGTGGGCGTGCCTATCCTGCGCCCCCCCCCCCCCCGGTGGGCGTGCCTATCCTGCGCCCCCCCCCCCCCGGTGGGCGTGCCTATCCTGCGCCCCCCCCCGGTGGGCGTGCCTATCCTGCGCCCCCCCCGGTGGGCGTGCCTATCCTGCGCCCCCCCGGTGGGCGTGCCTTGCCTGCGCCCCCCCCCCCGGTGGGCGTGCCTTGCCTGCGCCCCTCCCGGTGGGCGTGCCTTGCCTGCGCCCCTCCCGGTGGGCGTGTCTTGCCTGCGCCCCCCCCCCCCCGGTGGGCGTGCCTTGCCTGCGCCCCCCCCCGGTGGGCGTGCCTTGCCTGCGCCCCCCCCCCCGGTGGGCGTGCCTTGCCTGCGCCCCCCCCGGTGGGCGTGCCTTGCCTGCGCCCCCCCCGGTGGGCGTGCCTTGCCGCCCCCCCCGGTGGGCGTGCCTTGCCGCCCCCCCGGTGGGCGTGTCTTGCCTGCGCCCCCCCGGTGGGCGTGCCTTGCCTGCGCCCCCCCCCCCCCCCCGGTGGGCGTGCCTTGCCTGCGCCCCCCCGGTGGGCGTGCCTTGCCTGCGCCCCCCCCGGTGGGCGTGCCTTGCCTGCGCCCCCCCCGGTGGGCGTGCCTTGCCTGCGCCCCCCCCGGTGGGCGTGCCTTGCCTGCGCCCCCCCCCGGTGGGCGTGCCTTGCCTGCGCCCCCCCCGGTGGGCGTGCCTTGCCTGCGCCCCCCCCCCCGGTGGGCGTGCCTTGCCTGCGCCCCCCCCCCGGTGGGCGTGCCTTGCCTGCGCCCCCCCCCCGGTGGGCGTGCCTTGCCTGCGCCCCCCCCCCGGTGGGCGTGCCTTGCCTGCGCCCCCCCCCCGGTGGGCGTGCCTTGCCTGCGCCCCCCCCCCCGGTGGGCGTGCCTTGCCTGCGCCCCCCCCCGGTGGGCGTGCCTTGCCTGCGCCCCCCCCCGGTGGGCGTGCCTTGCCTGCGCCCCCCCCCCGGTGGGCGTGCCTTGCCTGCGCCCCCCCCCCGGTGGGCGTGCCCTGCCTGCGCCCCCCCCCCGGTGGGCGTGCCCTGCCTGCGCCCCCCCCCGGTGGGCGTGCCCTGCCTGCGCCCCCCCCCCCCGGTGGGCGTGCCCTGCCTGCGCCCCCCCCCCCGGTGGGCGTGCCTTGCCTGCGCCCCCCCCCGGTGGGCGTGCCTTGCCTGCGCCCCCCCCCCCGGTGGGCGTGCCTTGCCTGCGCCCCCCCCCCCGGTGGGCGTGCCTTGCCTGCGCCCCCCCCCCCCGGTGGGCGTGTCTTGCCTGCGCCCCCCCCCGGTGGGCGTGTCTTGCCTGCGCCCCCCCCCCCCCCCGGTGGGCGTGCCTTGCCTGCGCCCCCCCCCCCCCGGTGGGCGTGCCTTGCCTGCGCCCCCCCGGTGGGCGTGCCTTGCCTGCGCCCCCCCCCGGTGGGCGTGCCTTGCCTGCGCCCCCCCCCCGGTGGGCGCGCCTTGCCTGCGCCCCCCCCCGGTGGGCGCGCCTTGCCTGCGCCCCCCCCGGTGGGCGCGCCTTGCCTGCGCCCCCCCCCGGTGGGCGCGCCTTGCCTGCGCCCCCCCCCCCCGGTGGGCGCGCCTTGCCTGCGCCCCCCCCCCCCGGTGGGCGCGCCTTGCCTGCGCCCCCCCCCCCGGTGGGCGCGCCTCGCCTGCGCCCCCCCCGGTGGGCGTGCCTCGCCTGCGCCCCCCCCGGTGGGCGTGCCTCGCCTGCGCCCCCCCCGGTGGGCGTGCCTCGCCTGCGCCCCCCCGGTGGGCGTGCCTCGCCTGCGCCCCCCCCGGTGGGCGTGCCTCGCCTGCGCCCCCCCCCCCCCCCCGGTGGGCGTGCCTCGCCTGCGCCCCCCCGGTGGGCGTGCCTCGCCTGCGCCCCCCCGGTGGGCGTGCCTCGCCTGCGCCCCCCCGGTGGGCGTGCCTCGCCTGCCCCTCCCCGGTGGGCGTGCCTCGCCTGCGCCGCCCCTCCCCGATGGGCGTGCCTTGCCTGCGCCGCCCCTCCCCGATGGGCGTGCCTTGCCTGCCCCCCCCCCCCCCGATGGGCGTGCCTTGCCTGCGCCCCCCCCCCCCCCGATGGGCGTGCCTTGCCTGCGCCCCCCCCCCCCCCGATGGGCGTGCCTTGCCTGCGCCCCCCCCCCCCCCCGATGGGCGTGCCTTGCCTGCGCCCCCCCCCCCGATGGGCGTGCCTTGCCTGCGCCCCCCCCCCCGATGGGCGTGCCTTGCCTGCGCCCCCCCCCCGATGGGCGTGCCTTGCCTGCGCCCCCCCCCCGGTGGGCGTGCCTTGCCTGCGCCCCCCCCCCGGTGGGCGTGCCTTGCCTGCGCCCCCCCCCCGGTGGGCGTGCCTTGCCTGCGCCCCCCCCCCGGTGGGCGTGCCTTGCCTGCGCCCCCCCCCCGGTGGGCGTGCCTTGCCTGCGCCCCCCCCCCGATGGGCGTGCCTTGCCTGCGCCCCCCCCTCTGATGGGCGTGCCTTGCCTGCGCCCCCCCGGTGGGCGTGCCTTGCCTGCGCCCCCCCCCCCCCCCCCGGTGGGCGTGCCTTGCCTGCGCCCCCCCCCCCCCCCGGTGGGCGTGCCTTGCCTGCGCCCCCCCAGGTGGGCGTGCCTTGCCTGCGCCCCCCCCCTAGGTGGGCGTGCCTTGCCTGCGCCCCCCCCCTAGGTGGGCGTGCCTTGCCTGCGCCCCCCCCCAGGTGGGCGTGCCTTGCCTGCGCCCCCCCCCGGTGGGCGTGCCTTGCCTGCGCCCCCCCCCCGGTGGGCGTGCCTTGCCTGCGCGCCCCCCCCCCCCGGTGGGCGTGCCTTGCCTGCGCGCCCCCCCCCGGTGGGCGTGCCTTGCCTGCGCCCCCCCCCCCCCCGGTGGGCGTGCCTTGCCTGCGCGCCCCCCCCCCGGTGGGCGTGCCTTGCCTGCGCGCCCCCCCCCCCCCGGTGGGCGTGCCTTGCTGCGCCCCCCCCCCCGGTGGGCGTGCCTTGCCTGCGCCCCCCCCCCCCGGTGGGCGTGCCTTGCCTGCGCCCCCCCCCCCGGTGGGCGTGCCTTGCCTGCGCCCCCCCCCCCCGGTGGGCGTGCCTTGCCTGCGCCCCCCCCCCCCCCCGGTGGGCGTGCCTTGCCTGCGCCCCCCCCCCCCCCGGTGGGCGTGCCTTGCCTGCGCCCCCCCCCCCGGTGGGCGTGCCTTGCCTGCGCCCCCCCCCCGGTGGGCGTGCCTTGCCTGCGCCCCCCCCCCCGGTGGGCGTGCCTTGCCTGCGCCCCCCCCCCCCGGTGGGCGTGCCTTGCCTGCGCCCCCCCCCCCGGTGGGCGTGCCTTGCCTGCGCCCCCCCCCCCGGTGGGCGTGCCTTGCCTGCGCCCCCCCCCCGGTGGGCGTGCCTTGCCTGCGCCCCCCCCCCGGTGGGCGTGCCTTGCCTGCGCCCCCCCCCCCGGTGGGCGTGCCTTGCCTGCGCCCCCCCCCCCCCCCGGTGGGCGTGCCTTGCCTGCGCCCCCCCCCCCGGTGGGCGTGCCTTGCCTGCGCCCCCCCCCGGTGGGCGTGCCTTGCCTGCGCCCCCCCCCCCCGGTGGGCGTGCCTTGCCTGCGCCCCCCCCGGCCCCCCCCCCCCGGTGGGCGTGCCATGCCTGCGCCCCCCCCCCCCCCCCGGTGGGCGTGCCTTGCCTGCGCGCCCCCCCCGGTGGCGTGCCTTGCCTGCGCCCCCCCCCCCCCGGTGGGCGTGCCTTGCCTGCGCCCCCCCCCCCCCCCGGTGGGCGTGCCTTGCCTGCGCCCCCTCCCCCCCCCGGTGGGCGTGCCTTGCCTGCGCCCCCTCCCCCCCCGGTGGGCGTGCCTTGCCTGCGCCCCCCCCCCCCCGGTGGGCGTGCCCTGCCTGCGCCCCCCGGTGGGCGTGCCCTGCCTGCGCCCCCCCCCCCCCCGGTGGGCGTGCCTTGCCTGCGCCCCCCCCTCGGTGGGCGTGCCTTGCCTGCGCCCCCCCCCCCCGGTGGGCGTGCCTTGCTGCGCGTCCCCCATCCCCGGTGGGCGTGCCTTGCCTGCGTTTCTCCCCCCACCCGGTGGGCGTGTCTTGCCCCTGCGTGTCCCCCCCCCCCCCCCCCGTGAGCGTGCCTTGCCTGCGGACCCCCTGTGACATGTTTGCATGCTAGTGTGGAGTTCAAGGGATTGAAGCAGGTGGTGATGGGATGATTCAGCGCCTCCTCACGGCTGTTCAAATGCCCCCTGAAGCGCAATCAGAATCTCCCTTTAGAGGGCTACTGTGTATACAAGCTTATGAGTGATGCTGCATCAGGGCTGGGGAGGGGGGGAGGGTTAGCGGCCTGAACCCCCCAGCACAGGGGCTGGGGAGGGGGGAGGGTTAGCGGCCTGAACCCCCCAGCACAGGGGCTGGGGAGGGGGGAGGGTTAGCGGCCTGAACCCCCCAGCACAGGGGCTGGGGAGGGGGGAGGGTTAGCAGCCTGAACCCCCCAGCACCGGGTTTGTTTCTTAGTACAATGGAGGAGATTGTTGGTTTATTTATATTTGTGATGAATAGACGTCGGGTGACACCCCATGACATGTGACCGTTCAGTTTTCAGCATGCGTGTGTCTTCTATATCAGTGGGGGGTAAATGTTCCTGGCGGTGACGCTCGCTGATCTCCAGATTATTTGACGCTGAAGATTATTTAGGGTGTGCTGTGCTGCATTGCACTATGAAAGGAGAAACTCACACAGGACGCTTTTCAAAGTCACTTCCCAGCCGCACTGCATGTATGTGAGTGGACTCCATAGGAAGGCGTGTTCTGTCACATGTCATGTATATGAGTGGAGTCCTTAGGAAGGCGTGTTCTGTCACGTGTGAGTGGACTCCATAGGAAGGCGTGTTCTGTCACGTGTGAGTGGACTCCATAGGAAGGCGTGTTCTGTCACGTGTGAGTGGACTCCATAGGAAGGCGTGTTCTGTCACGTGTGAGTGGACTCCATAGGAAGGCGTGTTCTGTCACGTGTGAGTGGACTCCATAGGAAGGCGTGTTCTGTCACGTGTGAGTGGACTCCATAGGAAGGCGTGTTCTGTCACGTGTGAGTGGACTCCATAGGAAGGCGTGTTCTGTCACGTGTGAGTGGACTCCATAGGAAGGCGTGTTCTGTCACGTGTGAGTGGACTCCATAGGAAGGCGTGTTCTGTCACGTGTGAGTGGACTCCATAGGAAGGCGTGTTCTGTCACGTGTGAGTGGACTCCATAGGAAGGCGTGTTCTGTCACGTGTGAGTGGACTCCATAGGAAGGCGTGTTCTGTCACGTGTGAGTGGACTCCATAGGAAGGCGTGTTCTGTCACGTGTGAGTGGACTCCATAGGAAGGCGTGTTCTGTCACGTGTGAGTGGACTCCATAGGAAGGCGTGTTCTGTCACGTGTGAGTGGACTCCATAGGAAGGCGTGTTCTGTCACGTGTGAGTGGACTCCATAGGAAGGCGTGTTCTGTCACGTGTGAGTGGACTCCATAGGAAGGCGTGTTCTGTCACGTGTGAGTGGACTCCATAGGAAGGCGTGTTCTGTCACGTGTGAGTGGACTCCATAGGAAGGCGTGTTCTGTCACGTGTGAGTGGACTCCATAGGAAGGCGTGTTCTGTCACGTATGTGAGTGGGCTCCATAGGAAGGCGTGTTCTGTCACGTATGTGAGTGGGCTCCATAGGAAGGCGTGTTCTGTCACGTATGTGAGTGGGCTCCATAGGAAGGCGTGTTCTGTCACGTATGTGAGTGGGCTCCATAGGAAGGCGTGTTCTGTCACGTGTGTGAGTGGGCTCCATAGGAAGGCGTGTTCTGTCACGTGTGTGAGTGGGCTCCATAGGAAGGCGTGTTCTGTCACGTGTGTGAGTGGGCTCCATAGGAAGGCGTGTTCTGTCACGTGTCATGCATTTTGATTTTTTCATTTGGTTTAATGATCTGACCCGCATTTGGAAACGCGTCGGTGTGAAGCGCGGTCACCAGAATGAGAAGCGGCCGAATTCCTCCAAATATCTCCCTGCTGTGCTCAGTCTTTATCCCGAGGTCCTTAGGAAGGCGTGTTCTGTCTCCTACGTTAGTGGACTCTATAGGAAGGCGCGTTCTGTCACGTATGTGAGTGGGCTCCATAGGAAGGCGTGTCATGTATGTGAGTGGACTCCATAGGAAGGCGTGTTCTGTCACGTGTCATGTGAGTGGGCTCCATAGGAAGGCGTGTCATGTATGTGAGTGGACTCCATAGGAAGGCGTGTTCTGTCACATGTCATGTATGTGAGTGGGCTTCATAGGAAGGCGTGTTCTGTCACATGTCATGTATGTGAGGAGTCCTTAGGAAGGCGTGTTCTGTCACATGTCATGTATGTGAGTGGGCTCCATAGGAAGGCGTGTTCTGTCACATGTTATGTATGTGAGTGGGCTTCATAGGAAGGCGTGTTCTGTCACATGTCATGTATGTGAGGAGTCCTTAGGAAGGCGTGTTCTGTCACATGTCATGTATGTGAGTGGGCTTCATAGGAAGGCGTGTTCTGTCACATGTCATGTATGTGAGGAGTCCTTAGGAAGGCGTGTTCTGTCACATGTCATGTATGTGAGTGGGCTCCATAGGAAGGCGTGTTCTGTCACGTGTCATGTATGTGAGTGGGCTCCATAGGAAGGCGTGCTCTGTCACATGTCATGCATTTTGATTTTTTCATTTGGTTTAATGATCTGACCCACATTTGGAAACGCGTCGGTGTGAAGCGCGGTCACCAGAATGAGAAGCGGCCGAATTCCTCCAAATATGTCTCTGCTGTGCTCAGTCTTTATCCCGAGGTCTGCATGTAGAAGGAAGAGGCTGTTGCCTCATCAGCCTCAGAAGTGTCCTGATAGGAACAACAAATCCGATCCAAACTGAGATGTGAATTTTAAAACCTTTTTATAATATTTGTAGCTGCTGACTTCATTTTTTTTATCTTGTATCAAGTTCCTCCTCTGGGTTTCCTCTTTATGGGGGGGGGGGGGCAGGGATCCCTTTTATCGGGGGGGTCCTTTTTATCGGGTGGTTTCCTCATTCTCCAGACTGATTTCTGCTCTTTTCTCCCACAGAGGATGTCGGGGATGAAGGAGAAGAGGAGAGAGAATTCATCTCTTATAACGTCAGCATTGATATTCACTACGGACTGAAATCCAACAGGTAATCCAATGTTTCCTCTTCTACAATCGCTCATCAATTATCGCCTCTAACAAAGTCTGCGCTCCGGAATTGTTACCAGTCAGAGAAGATTGGTGAGGAAGTTCTTTGCTGACTGGGAAAGAATACAAATAAAATAGAAGGACATCTGATTTCTTTCAGTGATGAGACTTTAACCCCTTCCATACCGGGCACTCCCCTCCCCCTTTCCTGCCCAGGCCAATTTTCATCTTTCAGAGCTGACGGATTTTGAATGACAATTGCGCTATCGTGTAACGCTGTACCCAAACAAAATGTTTATAAAAAAAAATTTCCCCCACAAATAGAACTTTCTTATGGTGGTATTTGATCACCAGTGGGGTGTTTTTTTTTTTTTCTTTTTGCACTACAAATAAAAAAATAAATAAATACCGAAAATGTAAAAAAAAAAAAAAATTTTTTGTTACAAAACGTTGTAAATAAGTACATTTTCTCCTTCACTGATAAGGTGGCACTGATGAGGCAATTGTATGCAGCGCTGATGGGCACTGATGGTGGGCACTGATATGCAGCATAGAGCTGCACCATTCTGGGGAAAAATGAGAATCGCAATTCTTTTTCTTGGAATACAGATCGCGATTCTCAAAAAAAAATCTCTCAGTCCTCCCCATGTCACCGCGCTGCACCACCCACAGATCTACATTTTAAAATGGTTTAATCAAAACTCAACAAGAAAAAAATTGTATTGATGTATATATTATATCTATTGTATACATCCCTTTTTTTTTTTTTTTTTTTTTTTTTTGTTGTTGTTTAACTTTGATATACCGTAGATTTTTTCTTTTTTTTTTTTTTTTAATGAACCATTTTTAAATGTAGATGACTGTGTGGTGTGCAGCATGGTGACATAGGAGGGGGTAATCTCAGTCCTCCCTATGTCATGGGCTTTCTTTCTGGCCTGGGTAAATCAATCAATCAATCAATCAATCAGCAGCAAGCACAGTAATATATTCACGATTAAATACCAGCAAAGATCTCCATTTGTGTGATAAAAATGTCATATGGGTACAGCATTGCATGACCGTGCCAATTATCATTCAAAGTGTGACAGCGCTGGGGGGGGGGGGGGGTGACAGCCCTGGAAATTTGCCTGGGTGGGGAGGAGGAGGGGGGCGGGAGGAGTACCTGATATTGAAGGTGGTTAACCTGCTTTTTTTAAAGTCAGCAACTACAATTTGTACATTTTATATCTGTAGCTGCTTTTTAATTTTAATAAACTTCCTCTTTCGACTGTTGTGGTAAAACGTGTTTCTACCTCCCAGACTTTCTGTAAATAAATGTCTCTTCTCCTCTATATTTGCTCTGTTGCAGTTTGGCGTTCATTAAACGCACGCCCGTTATTGATGCCGACAAACCGATCTCGTCTCAGCTACGGGTGCTGACGCTCAGCGAGGATTCTCCGTACGAGACTTTACACTCGTTCATCAGCAACGCCGTTGCCCCTTTCTTCAAGTCTTACATCCGAGAATCCGGGAAAGCCGACAGGTAATTGTAACCATAAGATGATTGGTGGGCGCTTAGATCTGTGGTTCTCATTCTGGTCCTCAAGTACCCCCCCCCCCCCCCCCCGACAGGACGTGTTTTGGGAATTTCTCTTTAATAAAATATCTGTCAAATATCAAGTCATTGACTCTGATTTAAAGCACCTGTGCAAGATAAAGGCAAACCTGGCCTGTTGGGGGGTGGGGGGGGGGGGTACATGAGGACAGAGAACCCCAGACTTAGAATATCCTTGATTAGGGCAGCAGTCACAATGTATCTTGTAGTCACTTTGCACTCCTGTGTTGCGCTTTCTTCTAATTCAGTAAGTCCATACACCTCCCAGGACGTGTCCCCGTCTGCCAATTGTGCCTCTGTGTTGTCACCCTGACACATTGGCTACTGATGGAGACTACAAGTGGCTGTTTCAGAACCGTGTAACGTGGTCCATTGTTGTCACTATCAGAAACCCGCCCTGAGAAATGAGACGTAGACAGGAAGTGGCTGCAAAGAGACCCTTTAGATTTGGACGTCGGTATTGGAGGGTCATCTGATCCCGATTCCGTCAAAGCTTCAGCAGTGTTGTAGGGCTGGGAAAAAAATCGATTTTAATCTTGAATCGAGTTTTGAGCTCAAATCGATTCAGATTTGAAGAAAATCGATTTTTTTTTTTTTAGATTAAAAAAAAAAAAAATTTTTTTTTTTTTTCCTTCAAACTTTCCGTAGCAGGACTGCAGGGGGCGTATCCGGAATGGCACTGGGCAGCGTTACCCCAATTACATCTACTCGCTGCAGCCACCGTCTGCCTACCTGATCAGCGTGTCATGCAGACAGACGGCGGCCATTGCAGTGTTCAAAAGCCGCGCCTCCTGAGTCCTCGTTGTCTGTGATAGGCGGAACACTCAATTTCACAGCAGGCAGTATTCAGCCTATCACAGACATCCTCTCATCCTCGTCTGTGTTATGAGGATGACCATGATAGGCGGAACACTGAATGCTGGGAAATTGAGTATTCCGCCTATCACAGACGAGGAGGAGGCGCGGCTTTTGAATACTGGAATGGCCACCGGTGTAGCAGTAAAATCCGTATACCATGAAAATCTGCATCAGGCACGGGCACAGTGAGGCACGGGCACAGTTCAATTCAACTAAGAGTAACCTCAGGATTTTTTGTTGTTTTATTAGCTAAATCCAAATACAGTATTAATAATTTGGATGTTTAACAATCTTTGTTGCACAGGGCAAAAAACAACAAAAGGTCACAAGCGCTAAATTGGTGGATAAAGAAAAAAATATAATGGATGATAATAATAAGAAAAAAATCCCAAATATTTTGGGAAGTACAAAGTATCCAAAAGGGGGAAAAAAACAGGATCCAGCGCAGCAAGAAAAAATCCGTACCCAGAAGTACAAAATACACAACATGCACACAATATAATCCAGCGCTCATGGAACATACATTATTAACTATTGAAAACTCTTGAAGAATTGATAAAAAAGCTTAGTCCATTTATCACAATAAAGAGAGGGATCCAATCCCAAATGTGCAGAGGGCAAATGAATCTTAACTCTCCAGTTGCCAGTGGTGACAAACTTGTTAAACTTGCAGTGACATCCGTGGAGCAAGGAGGGGTTAAAGTCAAAACAAAGCCTGTGGCATGATCTGGAGCACAGTACCTTGAATGATGGACAACAGGCAGACCAGCGTGTGGAGGGCCCTCCAACCCAAGGATGCAGAGCCAGGATCGCAGCAAGGCTGGGACAGAAGGAATCACACAGAGTTTCAAGAGTTTTCAATAGTTAATAATGCATGTTCCATGAGCGCTGGATTATATTGTGTGTTTGCACACTGACTTTGCAGTTGCAGAAAGGGTTTGCCTTTGCAATTTTGTTTGTTGATGCACTTTAATATAATGAAAAAAAAAAAATCGAATCGTAAATCGAGTTTTTTATAAAAAAATCGCAGATTTTTTTTGGGGGGGGGGGGGAATCTCCCAGCCCTACAGTGTTGTACAACGATCATTAGGCCTCATTCACATGGTGGTTAAAAAAGAGTGGTGCACCGAGATGAATATTTTGGTACCAAAAATTCAGGACGCACTTCACCAAAACCAAAATTTTTATGTTTTTTTTTTAACAAATGTATTTGTGAATAATCATATTGCATTCAACTTGATATCATGAATTTATTGTCAGTTTTTTTTATTTTTCTAAAGTGGTGTTAAAAATCCGGCTTGCTACATATTTGGCAAAACGCACTTCCCCAATGAATTGCATTGGAAGAATGCATCAAAAATGCAGTAATGTTGTGTTTTTTTCTTTTTTCCTTTTTTCTTTTTCCTTTTTTTCTTTTTTTTTTTGTCGCATGACTTCTGAAAAACACACCATAAGCAAGGAAAAATCGAGTCAAAATTGTGGGCGTTTGACAGCCATTATTGGCTTTTTTTTTTTTTTTTTGCGACGCAACGTTGAAAATGCTATATTTGGTTGGTTAATTTTTGGTGGCTGAAATTTCAGTGCATTACTAAAAACCCCCTGAGATGTCATTGAGGAATGTAGACACACTGCATGTGCAACACAAATTCTATCCCCTGTAGCATTTGGCGGGCAGTACTGCCACCACAGTGACCCAATCAAATGAATGGTTCTGCGTTGCAATCACTTGTCTTGCGGTTGTTGTGCTTTATCTACACAACGAAATCCCTATTCATGGAGGAAAAGCTGCATTTTGGAGGTGGCAGTGTCACCTTGTCAATGCCTGGCAGCTTTTTCTCTACAGCCAACTGAAAAGCGATACAGGACAATGGTTTTTCAGAGACAGCAAGGGATGTCTTTTTTGTGTCAACAAGGCCTTAAAGTGGTTGTAAACCCTTTTTAAACAATTTTTTTTTTTTTTACACAACCTGCAAGAGAAAGGCATAATGAGCTATTATGACTAGCATAATAGCTCATTATGTACCACTTACCTTAGATCGGGGCCCCCGAGGCAGTCCGCGTCCCTCTGTCCAGCCGCAGACATCACTGCGGCGATAGCCAGAATGTTACTTCCGGGTATCGCCGCACCAGCCAATCACAGCGCCGCTCCGGCGCTGTGATTGGCCGGAGCGGCGGAGACGTCACTCTGCGTATGCGCGCGGGAGGCGTCCCATTCGGCTATGTCCAGCTATTGCTGGGAAGTAGCCGAGTTTGTGAATGGGATTAACCCCATGAATGCGCCGTTATCTACAGCGCGCATGCGCCGTAGACAGCGGCGCCTGTCATTTTAGTAAATATCTCCTAAACCGTGTAGGTTTAGGAGATATTTATTGCACCTACAGGTAAGCCTTAATCTAGGCCATCCTGTAGGTGCAAGTTGAAAAAGTGGGTTTACAACCACTTTAAAGTGATACTATAGGTTCGATTGTTAATTATAAAAAAAAAAAAGTCGCCTCCACTGTGCAGTTCGTTTTGCACTGAATGTCCCCGAACTTCCTCTTCTGGGGTCCTACGGTGGCTCTCGGCTCCTCTCAGCATCAGATAACCTCCCTCTGGGAAGCTCCCTTGTCCAGCATTTGGCATCTGAATGCAGGACTTGGCGCCCGTGTCCTTGGATTTGATTGACAGCAGCGGGAGCCAATGGCTGCACTGCTATCTATCCAATGAAAAGCGGAGAAGCCGTGGAGAGAGCGACGACGGGATCGCGCCCGCGGAAATTCGGGGCACAGGTAAGTAAAACGGGGGCTGGACAATGTGAGGGGTATTTTTCACCTTCATGCATAGGATACATCAAGGTGAAAAAACACGAAGGTTTACAACCCCTTTTAAGGATGAACCGGAAGTCTCTGTGGTAAGACGGGTAGATCCAATCCTACATGTCTACATTCCAGGCGTGGCTGATTGTCAGGTTTCCTCAGTCGGCAGAGCGTGGACCTGGCAGACGGATCGTCCACATCCAAAGGTGCGGGAGATGCGGATGTGGACCTCCTGACCTCCCCAGGTTCATCCATACATGGGACAGGTTTCTCTCCAGGAACACAAGTTCTCTGGGGGAAGCAATGTATCCCCTTGGTGACTCGGTGGGATTAGTACACCCCTCCTCCATCTTCATTCAGTGATCCTCATGTGATGGTTTTGAACCTCAATGGGGTTCAGGATGGAATTCTGCTGCTGTTCCAAATTTGTAAAGTGAGAATGTACGTGCACGTAAGAAGTCAACTCGGTTCAATCACCTCCTCAATTCTGTTTTAATATCAGGAAGTGCCCTACTTCTCATACACAATTAGAGTATACGTCACTAGTATGCAAATGTTATCAGTCTAAAAGGTACATCTGGCTGGCTGAAATGCAGGAAGAATACAAAAAATGGTGGTCGAAGTTTGATTGAGCTCGTCCTCTCTTGTATTTCCTCATACCTGCGTGGGCAGTGGGGGGCAGACGCCATCTTTCAGCCACATTCTTGTCTCGATGGGAGGGAGTGCTACTAGCGGCCGTTTTGAGTAAGGACTTTACAAAAGCAGTTTATATATATACAAAGTAGAATATAGACTTTATGGTATAGAAAATAAGCCTTTTTTGGTTATCATGTTTGTAACGACAGGGGTTAACGTCGTTTAAGATATTCCATTCCCGAACACATGACAGCTACCAGACACTCCAACCAGCCGAATAAGACCCCATACAAATAATTCTCCCTCCACAAACGAGACAAGGCTCTGTGTTGAGGTTCCAAAACAGGGAATGACTCTTTATTTTCCACATGGTAACATATCTTTCTTCAGAAAAACTCCCGCCACCCTTGGGAAACTGGGTGGGTTTGACTGTCCAATGACAATGGGGATACATGACAGGTGTGTTCTAACTTCTCATCAGTACACAGTCTTAGCGGGGGGGGGGGGGGTTTGCTGGAGTGATTTCCCCCCCCCCCCCTTTCCTCACAGCAAGACACTTAACCACTTGACAACTGGGCACATAACCCCCTTCCTGCCCAGGCGAAATTTCAGGTTTCAGCACTGTCACGCTTTGACAATTGCACGGTCGTGCGACGTGGCTCCCAAACAAAATTGACGTCCTTTTTTTCCCACAAATAGAGCTTTCTTTTGGTGGTATTTGATCATTTCTGCGGCTTTTATTTTTTGCGCTATAAACAAAAATAGAGCGACAATTTTTAAAAAAACACAATATTTTTGCTATAATAAATATCCCAATTTTTTTTTCAAAAAAATATTTTTTTTCCTCAGTTTAGGCCGATACGTATTCTACATATTTTAGGTAAAAAAAAACGCAATAAGCGTATAGTGATTGGTTTGCGCAAAAGTTATAGTGCCCATAAAATAGGGAATAGAATTATGTTTTATTTTTTATTTATTTTTTTACTAGCAATGGCGTCGATCTGCGATTTTTTTTTTTTTTTTTTTTTTTTTTTTTTTTTTTTTTTTATTATTATTTTTTTTGTGACTGTGACATTATGGCGGACACATCGGACACTTTTGACACATTTTTGGGACCATTCACATTTATACAGCGAACAGTGCTATAAATATGCACTGGTTACTGTATAAATGTGACTGGCAGGGAAGGGGTTAACCATTAGGGGGCGATCAAGGGGTTAATATGTTCCCTGCTAGATGGACTGACTGGGGGAGGTGACTGATGGTTGTCCCTATGTACAAGGGACACACCATCGGTCTCCTCTCCCTCACAGGACGTGGATCTCTGTGTTTACACACAGAGATCCACGTCCCTGGCTCTGTGACAGCCGATCGCTCGTACCTGGCGGACATCGCGGCCGCCAGGCACGTGCATCGGCACCCGCCTGACACGGCGGGCACAGCTTTTCCCCGATGCGCGCCCGCGGTGGCGCGCATCGCGGAAGTGATTCAGCAATTGACGACAGCTTTGCGGACGTCTTTTTCATATGGCCCGGGCGCGAAGTGGTTAAACATCCCATAATAGGCAGCCAGGCTGTCAACAAGCTCCAATCCACATCATCACAAACAACAATGAAAAGGTCTTTAGAAGTTAGTCTGGACTCATTTACATTACACAGGCAGCCAGGTGGTTGGAGGTGATGACATGAACATCTTTCAATGAACCTGTTGTGTTCAGAATCAAACACACAGTAAATATTTCTTTACAGGTATCCTGGGGAATATTGTGGATTAATATCACAGACCCATTTTAAAGGAATCCAAGACATATTCTCAATGTCCATTATTTTCTGGCTCATACTTTCTAAGAACTTCTGGGCTCCACGGGCCCTCCAGTTACAATGTTCATCACATTCCTTCACACTCTTTGCTCCAGACTTCTATCTCTTCATACTTTTTACTTTTTTTTTCTTTCCAGGGATGGAGACAAAATGGCGCCTTCAGTTGAGAAGAAGATCGCGGAGCTGGAAATGGGTCTTCTACACTTGCAGCAGAACATTGAGATCCCAGAAATCAGTCTTCTCATCCATCCCATCATCACCAACGTAGCCAAGCAGTGCTACGAGAGAGGAGAAAAACCCAAAGTTACTGATTTTGGAGACAAAGTAGAAGACCCGACATACCTCAATCAGCTGCAATCCGGGGTCAACCGCTGGATTCGTGAGATTCAGAAGGTGAGATTCCAGCCAGTAATCCAAGGCAAAGAGCCTTGTCTGTAGCACTTGCTGTATTTCTTCAATTCTTGACCTAGATGTGTCCCCAAAACTTACATCTTGGAGTTTGGGGGGGTTACAGAGCTAGGAAGTCTGGAGGATCTTGGTTGCCTCCCCCCCCCCCAAGGTTATAGAAGCCCAAGAGATTCAGCCCATTAGTGTTCACCCATGTTCTGAATCTCACACCAACAGTTTACACAGCACTGTACTTTCACATCAGTCCCTGCCCTCTAGGAGCTTACAATCTAAGTTGTATCTCACACATTAGAGGCAATTGACCTCCCAGCATGTCTTGGTGGATGTGAGGAGTACCTGGAGGAAACCCAATGCAGGCAAACTCCATGGTTTTTATGATCACGGGCAGACCAATTTAATTATACCACCACATTCCTGATTTTAATAGATAAAGAGAAGGATTGAGATTTTTTAGGTGCAGAGTAAGTTACGATAATATCAAACATAATGTATAATAGATTTTTTATTTTGAAAGGCAAAATTAAAAAAATATTAAAACATGACAGTTGGCAGGTACAGCTTAATGCAGTTTTATTGAAACAGCACTACAAGATGGACTTCCCCATGTTTCGCCCATATGTCAGGCTTCTTCAGGGGATGCTGTCCGATTTTAAGAGGTACAAGCCTTCTAATAAGAAAACAGAAACCTATACATATGATATTAGGTCAGTTAATTTGAAATTTGTATATCATAATATATAACGTTACATTTTAATCGCATTTTGCATGCGCATCTCTATTGCGAAGGCGATATAGGTAAGCAGCATCCACTTGGCAATAGAGATGCGCATGCAAAATGTGATTTAAAAATGTAACGTTGTATATTATGATATACAGATTTCAAATTAACTGGCCTAATATGATATGTATATGTTTTCTTGTTAGAAGGCTTGTACCTCTTAATCGGACAGCATCCCCTGAAGAAGCCTGACATATGGGCGAAACGTGTTGGGAAGTCCATCCTGTAGTGCTGTTTCAATAAAACTGTATTAAGCTGTACCTGCCAACTGTCATGTTTTAATATTTTTTTTAATTTTGCCTTTCAAATAAAAAATCTTTTTATACGTTATATTTGTTATTATCGTAACTTACTCTGCACCTAAAAAAAAATAATCCCAATCCTTCTCTTCATCTAGGCAAACTCCATGCAGTTGGTGGTCAGGATTCAACCCAAAGTGCTTTCCGTTTTAGCCATTTTTTATGTTCTTTTTGGGTGGGCTGACCCTTTTGAAATAAAGTCCTTCTTCTTTTTCAGTAACTAAATCCAAACCTGTGTGTTTTTTTTTTTTTTTTTTTAGGTAACAAAACTAGACCGCGATCCTGCATCTGGCACAGCCCTGCAGGAGATCAGTTTCTGGCTAAACCTGGAGAGGGCGCTCTACCGCATCCAGGAAAAGCGCGAGAGCCCCGAGGTTCTTCTGACTTTGGACATCTTGAAGCACGGCAAGCGATTCCATGCCACGGTCAGCTTTGACACGGACACCGGTAAGCAATGGAACCGGGAACTGCATGTTCGTGTTGTGATTGGTTTGCCTTTAACATGAACAGAAGTGGAGTCTCTATTAACCACTTCAGCCCCAGAGGATTTGGCTGCACAAAGACCAGAGCACTTTTTGCGATTCGGCACTGCGTCGCTTTAACTGACAATTGCGCGGTCGTGCGACGTGGCTCCCAAACAGTTGATGTGGTGTTTTTTTTTCTCACAAATAGAGCTTTCTTTTGGTGGTATTTGATCACCTCTGCGGTTTTTATTTTTTGCGCTATAACACAAAAAAATTGCGCCAATTTAAAAAAAAACTCTTTTTTTTGCTAAAATAAATATCCCCAAAAAATATACAAAAAAAAAATAAAAAATTTCCACAGTTTAGGCCGATACGTATTCTTCTACATATTTTGCGTAAAAAAACCCCCGCAATAAGCGTTTATTTGGTTTGCGCAAAAGTTATAGCGCCTACAAAATAGGGAATAGATTTATAACTTTTTTTTTGTTTATTATTGTGACTGCGACATTATGGCGGACACATCTGGCACTTTTGACGCTATTTTGGGACCATTCACATTTATACAGCGATCAGTGCTATAAAAATGCACTGATTACTGTGTAAATGTCACTGGCAGGGAAGGGGGTTAAACACTAGGGGGCGGTGAAGGGGTTAAGTGTGTCCTAGGGAGTGATTCTAACTGTAGGGGATGGGTAGCGAGTGACACGACACTGATCCCGATGACAGGCAGCAGTAGATTAGTGTCCTGTCACTCGGCAGAACAGGGAAATGCTGAATTTACAACAGCATCTCTTCGTTCTGCAGCTCCGTGACACGATCAAGGTCACGGAGCTCGCGGCAGGCGCACGGCAGCAAATTTAAAGTGTGTATATATACGTTACTTTGCGCAGCCGTGCCATTCTGCCGACGTTTATCTACAGGAGGTGGTCGGCAAGTGGTTAAGGGTTTGCCCTTGATGTAGAATTTGTCACCTTGTTGGAACAGGTCTCAAGCAAGCCTTGGAAACGGTGAATGACTACAACCCTCTCATGAAGGACTTCCCTTTGAATGACCTGTTGTCGGCCACCGAACTGGACAAAATACGGCAGGCTCTGGTCGCCATCTTTACCCACCTCCGAAAAATCCGCAACACAAAGTACCCCATTCAGAGGGCCCTGCGGCTGGTGGAAGCCATCTCCCGAGACCTCAGTTCTCAGCTGCTGAAGGTTCTGGGCACCAGGAAACTTATGCATGTGGCTTATGAGGAGTTTGAGAAGGTAGGTTTTCAGCTCAAAGTGTACCTGTCAATATTCAAATCGCAACGAACGGCTGCATTGCAACACAGCGGCTGATGTTCCAATCCCGGCGCTTCGCCCCGTCCATGACACATTACTTCTGTTTTTAGGTCATGGTCGCCTGCTTTGAGGTTTTCCAAACTTGGGACGATGAGTACGAGAAGCTTCAGGTTCTTCTGAGGGATATCGTTAAAAGAAAACGCGAGGAGAATTTGAAGATGGTTTGGAGGATTAATCCCGCCCACAGGAAGCTTCAGTCCCGCCTGGACCAGATGAGGAAGTTTCGGCGGCAGCATGAACAGCTGAGAGCCGTCATTGTGCGGGTCCTCCGACCGCAGGTGAGTGCCGGGATTATGAAGTGTCTGAATGATGGAATACAGGTCATAGATAAAAATGGACGACTAATTGTTTGGACTTTTCACTGCAAACTCCTAGAGGTTTTCCACATATTATTTATCTCTATCAGAAACGGCATCTATTGAATTTTGGTATAAGATTCGTCATCCCGCCACACCTGCTGATATGACTTGTAGATAAGTTGGCGGACCCAGGTCCTTTATGGAGTAGGTCTTCCATCTGCCAGAGTCTTCCCTTTTTTACATCTAAACATTCATGGCAATTCCTGACAATATCTCCTTTTGCGTACCATCTATTTGTTGCTTGGGAAGACTTTTCAGTCTGACTGCAACTTGCCAACCCCCCCCCCCATTGCCTGTTGGAACAGCTAAAGAGGGTTATGTGGGACAGCACAATGGGAAGTTTTCATAGGCCATCCCAAGCACAGGAACACATCTCATTGCAGAGGATGTTGTGATTCTATTTTATTTCTTTTGTGGCTCAATATTTGCATTACAGAAAATGTTGGCACGAGGGGTGGAAATTTTGGTGCCGAAAATGCAGGATGCACTTAGCTGAAAAACAAAAATTACAATTTAAAAAAAAAAAAAAAAAATTATAATTTTATATACAATTGTATTGTATTCCACTTTTAAATATCACCCATTTAAATTCATATCAATTTATTGTTGGCCATTATTGGCACCTTTTTAGTTCAAGAAAATGCAGTCTCTGACCATCTCTTGTATCATGTCTGCAATCTCTTGCCTAAACTTAAACACATTGTTAATAGTATTGGCAAAAATTTCCATTTGGTGCATTTCTAGCAGACGTGGTACAGGAGGCGGTCAGAGACTGCAGACGTGGTACAGGAGGCGGTCAGAGACTGCAGACGTGGTACAGGAGGCGGTCAGAGACTGCAGACGTAGTACAGGAGGCGGTCAGAGACTGCAGACGTGGTACAGGAGAGCAATGCAGCCTGCCGGTGCCTGGTAGTGCGATCGCACGCTGTGTCAGGGCTGGATTTGAATTGCTGAGCAGCTGCTGTAACAAAGTCCTGCCTCCTATGACACACGGCACAATGATTCCCGCTATTGGATCAGTGTGCCGTCTATCACAAGAGCCGGTCTTGAATGCGGGACATTGTTACAGCGCTGTCCGGCGATTCAATCCAGCTCCGTGACACAGCTGTTGTGTGTATGGGCCCTTATCTAAACACCTTTTCAAATTTTTCCGCGTGCAGCCACCAGAGCCTCTTAATCACTGACTGACATGTTAGAAGGGAGTAGTATTTGAGAAGACCTGAATTGCTGGATATTGGGGCACACATCCCCACATGAGCAGGCACAATTCACCCCCCCCCCCCCCCCCAATCCCTCCACTTTTCCAATTAATTAAAAACCTCCTCAGACTTTGTGGTTAACAAGTGCAGAATTTTTCTTCCCCCTTTTGGGAGGGGGGAGGGGAGATCCGAAAACATGTATAATTTAGAAGGGAACGCGACAACTAGAAATAAGAAGACCCATAGAAATACAACACCTAAAACACAAAAGGGAAAGAAAAGGGGGGGGGGAAAGAGAGGAAATTATTATTCTACTGAAGCCCCCACTCCCCAAAAAAAGTGACATGCCAAATGTGGCATGTAAGGGGGCGAGGAGTGGATTAAGTGGAAGTTCCACTTTTGGGTGGAACTCTGCTTTAAAGGTTTTATTAGAAGTTGAGTTTTATAAGCTTGTAAATTTGCACAAAAGCCATTATATTCCCTTTTTTTTTGTGTTCCTCCAGGTCACAGCGGTGGCTCAGCAGAACCAGGGGGACGTACCTGAACCCCAGGACTTGAAGGTGGCAGAAGTCTTATTTGATGCCGCAGATGCCAACGCCATTGAGGAGGTCAACCTTGCCTACGAGAACGTAAAGGAAGTTGATGGCTTGGATGTCTCAAAAGAAGGCACGGAGGCGTGGGAAGCGGCGCTGAAAAGATACGATGAAAGGATAGACCGAGTGGAGACCAGAATCACAGCCCGTCTCAGAGATCAACTCGGAACAGCCAAAAACGCCAACGAGATGTTCAGGATCTTCTCCCGTTTCAACGCTCTGTTTGTTAGACCTCACATTAGGGGAGCGATACGTGAGTACCAAACGCAGCTCATCCAGCGGGTGAAGGATGACATCGAATCCCTTCATGACAAGTTCAAAGTACAATATCCACAAAGCCAAGCGTGCAAGATGAGCCACGTACGAGACCTTCCGCCCGTCTCCGGCTCCATCATCTGGGCCAAGCAGATAGATCGGCAGCTCACCGCCTACATGAAGCGAGTGGAAGACGTCCTCGGCAAAGGCTGGGAAAATCACGTGGAAGGACAGAAACTGAAACAAGATGGGGACAGCTTCCGCATGAAACTCAACACCCAAGAAATATTTGATGACTGGGCAAGGAAGGTTCAGCAGCGTAATCTCGGCGTGTCCGGGCGCATCTTCACCATTGAAAGTACACGTGCCAGAGGGAGGACCGGGAACGTGCTCAAGCTAAAGGTTAACTTCCTGCCAGAAATCATAACCCTCTCCAAAGAGGTCCGGAACCTCAAATGGCTCGGGTTCCGTGTCCCATTGGCCATCGTCAACAAAGCCCACCAGGCCAATCAGCTGTACCCATTTGCTATTTCCCTTATTGAAAGCGTCCGTACCTACGAGCGCACTTGTGAGAAAGTGGAGGAGCGCAATACCATCGTCTTGCTGGTCGCGGGTCTAAAGAAGGAGGTCCAGGCTCTGATAGCTGAAGGAATCGCTCTGGTTTGGGAGTCGTACAAACTGGATCCTTATGTCCAACGTTTGGCTGAAACCGTCTTCAACTTCCAAGAAAAGGTATGAGGTGGTTTTTATTTTATTTTTTTAAATAGTTTTCTCTGGATGTTCATTGGGGCACAGAAGAAATGGAGTGACACCAATGAACTATTGAAGGAAAAAATGTTCTAATTGGAATTGGTGTTTTGTGTCTCCCAGGTGGATGATCTACTCATCATTGAAGAGAAAATCGACTTGGAAGTTCGGTCTCTGGAGACTTGTCTGTACGACAACAAAACCTTCTCTGAGATCCTGAACAGAGTCCAGAAAGCGGTGGATGATTTGAACCTTCACTCTTATTCCAACCTTTCCATCTGGGTCAACAAGCTGGATATGGAGGTGAGGGGCTGCAGTTAGTATGATGACTTGGTTTAATCTTTTTATGCGGGACAGACTATGGGGGGGGGACAGACTATGGGGTAAACTCTACTTCTAATTTGTCTTTCTAAGACCTACCTTTTGTTGGTGATCAAAGGGCTAATATTAGGGTTGTCCTGATACTAGTATTGGGACCAATATCAAGCTTTTTCGCGAGTACAGTGAAACCTCGGATTGCGAGTAATGCGGTTAACGAGTGTTTCGCAATATGAGCTCTGTTTTTTGGAAAATCCTGACTCGGTTTGCGAGTGTCTCCAAAACGAGCAGGATTCAAGCCAAAGCGGTGTGCAGTACTGCATTTGGCCTGAGGTGTGGGGGCGCTGGAGCCATTTGGATATACTCTGTTCCCGAGTTCAGCCGAGCTGTCCTGAGCCTTTCCGAGTATTACCGAGGCTCTCTGGCGCCCCCCACCTCTGGCCACATGCGGCATTGCATGTCATAGAAGTCAATGAGAAACAAATTTTTACTTTCTATTGAAACCGGCGGTTCTGGTAAGTGGCGGAGACGACCGGAGAGCCACAGGAGGTGGGGGGGCCCTTCTCCCGCCCCGATGAAAGTGATCTTGCGGCGAATCTGCCGCAGAGACCACTTTTATCTGAAAGTGAACCTCCCGCTGAAGAAGAGGATACTGTGGTTATTGTAGCCATCTGCTTCCATAACAATGATATTCCTGTTTAAACTGCCGACGTATAACCATGGTCACGGTCCTGTTTTATGACAGATTTGGACCGCTCTCCATGGTCGATTGAGTTGTTCAATTGATTGCGACAGAAGTTATTCATCTGATTCCTCCATTTCTTGTTCCGTAGATTGAAAGAATTCTGGGAGTGCGTCTTCAGGCCGGTTTGAAAACGTGGACACAAGTCCTCCTGGGTCAGTTTGATGATAAAGCCGACGTGGACATGGACACGGACGCTCCTCAGGCCAGCCACAAACCAGGCGGAGAACCCAAAATCAAGGTACCCGATCGTTCCTCTATATATTTCACCTCTCAGGATCCTTCTCCTCCTCCTTCTCCTTCTCCTCCTCCTTCTCCTTCTCCTTCTCCTTCTTCTTCTCCTTCTCCTTCTCCTTCTCCTTCTCCTCCTCCTCCTCCTCCTCCTCCTCCTCCTCCTCCTCCTCCTCCTCCTTCTTCTTCTTCTTCTTCTTCTCATTTTTTTTTTTTTTTTTTTATATATTCTACAACCATTGTGTAATTTTTCTCTTTTCCTTGCAGAACATTGTCCATGAACTCCGCATCACCAATCAGGTCATCTATCTCAATCCTCCCATTGAAGATTGCAGATATAAGCTGTACCAGGAATTGTTCAACTGGGAAACCCACGTTCTGGCCCTCCCCCGAATCCAGAGCCAGAGATATCAGGTAAGGCCGTTTCTTTCTCGTACATCACGGGACACAGAGCGACATAGTCATTACTAATGGGTTATATAGTTACCGTCAGGTGCTGGCACTGGCAACTTCCAAAACCGGAAGTACCCTCCCCTATATAAGCCCCTCCCATCCGGGAGCACCTCAGTTTTTTGCCAGTGTCTAAGGTGTTGGCCAAGAAGAAACATGTGTTTTTCACTGAGCTTGCGTACAGGTTCTTTTGGGCCTCAGTAAGCTATTCCGGATCTGACCAAAAAAGCTTCATAGCTAAACGGTCGGTACCCGGGCCTTGCAGAGAAGAGCAAGGTTCTGCCTGTAATGCTTCTCTTAGGAGAGCTGGACCCTGGGATCCAGAGCTCTGGTCATACCCACGACCAAGATGTTTTCTGTGCAGGGTGCTATACAGGTCCAGGGGAGTGGAATCCTTGGGAACCCGGTCCCTGAAGGTTTGATTACAATGCCTGCCGTGATAGGTGAAGTTTGGGCTTTTGTGGACCAAACAAAGTCCTGCGGCGGGGAACAGGTAAGTGGGGGCCCCCAGGAACTTGGTTCTATTGGGGGACCCCCAAGCCTAATTTGTCTTTCTGTCTGTTACCTAACGGTATTCCCGCTAATATCTGTGCATGCCTGTAACTACTAAAAAAATGTAATAATTTTTAATGGTGGTCAAGAAAAAAAAAAAAAAAAAGGAATGTTTTTTTATATATGTTTAGTATATTAAACTGCGGTACCTGTGTTTGTCCACTAGAGGCCGCTGTGGAATGTTTTTCTTGTCATATGGACTAGTTTCTTCTCAGAGAACAAAGTCCAGGCAGCTGGTGAGTTCTCCTACAGGAAACTGTTTCCTCTGCCATGTTGCAGTGTTCGTCTATCCCCCGGCCTGCGGCAAAGGGGGCCCTGGCTCCTGTCCCTGGTTTCCATGTTTGAAAATTAGCGCCGAGGCGCACGTGGCCGCGCACGTGCGCGTGCACGCGCCTCTATATATAGAGGTGGCTGGAAAAAGGGGCGGGGCCTGGGGGATGACGCTCTGTGCGCGCCGCAGCGCTTCTGCGCATGGGCGGGCGTCCCAGCAGGTTTTTAAAAAGCCACATTATTGCAGTAAGCTGGCTATGAAGTACAGAGACAGAGCTGGCAACATTTAAAGGCATACAGCAAGCGGTTGATACAGGCATCCCCTAGAAAGGCACATTAGTAGACACCAACTGTGATATAGCAGCAATTGTGCTAGACTATTCTCAGTAAAAGTGGTGTATTACGGCTGGAATACCTCAGCTTTAGGCTTAGGAATATGCCGTCCAGTAGCTCCGGAACTGAATCTTCCAGGAAGCGAAGGGGGTCTCATCGGG
Source organism: Rana muscosa (assembly GCA_029206835.1). Classification (NCBI taxonomy): domain Eukaryota; kingdom Metazoa; phylum Chordata; class Amphibia; order Anura; family Ranidae; genus Rana; species Rana muscosa. The sequence goes on from JARGYO010005628.1 coordinate 5,576,616, forward strand.
CTCTGAGGATCTTGGGCATACTCCTGCTGCACCAGTCTCCCCTGAAGTTCAGAGGTAAGTGACCGTAGAGACCCCGCAGGGGTACTTGGTACTGTGGCTGTCCTCAGTCACCTGCTCCTGTGTATGTAACAGAGGAGGTTTTTTCCTCAGCTCTGGGAGGATTAGAGAGAGATTGTCAAAATTTATCGCTGCCTCCCTGTCAGGGAAAGCACGCCCGATCTCCGTCTCCTCCTTCAGAGTGCCTGTTAGCAGAGCAACAGTCCCATACAGGGATCGACCTGCCTGAAGGGGATCAGGATAAGGTTGATTCTGTTATAGAGGAATCAACAGTGGGGGAACCTTTTCTCAGCATCTCAAGCTGAAAGATTATGGGTTCAGTCTCTGACTAACATGGTCCGATCAGCATTTAAAAATGCACCTTGCGGAACCATCAACCACTACTGTATCCTCGTTGGGGTCGCTAGAAGCCCCCAGACTGTTTGTTCTTTTCCACTTCACCCTTTACTGAAAGGGCTCATTTACCAGGATTGGGAACGTCCTGAGAAAATATTTATTCCCCCAAGAGATTTCCGGTGGTCTATCCCATGGAGGATAAGTTCATCAAAAAAAAAAAAAAAAAATGGAAGGTCCCTACAGTGGACGCAGCCATCTCTTGTATGTATAAATCACTGACATGTCCAGTGGATAATGTCCAAATGTTCAAGAACCCAATAGATAAAAGATTGGAGTCCTTATGAAAATCTGCTTGGTGATACAACCAGCAGTAGCAGCTATTGGGGTCTGCTAAGCAGTGAAGGATCAGTTGAAACAGGTCTTGAGGGACTTGACAGATCAGCAGGCTTTGCCCTAGCTGATCTACCTAGAGCCTTAGGCTTTGCGGTTGACGCCATAGAGGATTCAGTCCATCAGGCCTCCCGCCTTACGCTGTCTATAGTACATATGCGTAGGCTCCTATGGCTCAGAAACTGGTCTGCTGAAGCTCCCTGTAAAGAATGGCTGGTTAGCGTCCCATTTCATGGTGAACGCTTATTCAGGGAAAACCTGGACAAATATATCCAGAAAATTTCCAGCGGTAAAAATACGCTCTTGCCGGTTAAAAGCAGAGTTAGAGGTCCCTCTTTAAGAGGCCTGCTTCTCCAGTCCCTGGGGCATCGGCTGTGTAACAGTTCCGACGGCCTCCTCGGTCAAATCCCGGGGGTAAAAAACAGGGACAGTAGCAGGGTAATGAGAAACCCTGGGTCAGGGGAGGTACAAAACCTCCCCCAAAGTTAAATTCATTAAAGCCCCCACTCAGTCGGGTGGGGGGAGGACTCCAGTTGTTCGCAAAGAGACCTGGCGGGACACGATCAAGACAGATAGGTGCTCTCCGCAGTAGGTTTGGGATACAGTTTGGAGTTAAAAGACTCTCCTCCTTCCCATTTTGAGGTCAAACGTGCCAAGGGATCCCCGGAAGAGAGAGTCCCTCCTGTTGGCACTAGAACAACTATTGCTCCAAGGAGTAATTATGGAGGTTCCCCTGGAAGAATGAGGGTTCGGGTTTTACTCAAACCTCTTTACAGTCCCGAAGCAAACGCGGACGGGAGGCCCATATTAATTCTAAAAAGGGCTATACAAATTCCTGTATATCAGGACTTTCCGATGGAGTCGATCCGATCGGTGGCCACTGCCCTACAAGGGGAGGATTGGTTAGCCACGATCGACATCAAAAATGCTTATTTGCACATTCCCATCTTTCCAGTCCACCAAAAATTTCTACGCTTTGCAGTAGAAGGGCGCCATTTTCAGTTCAGAGCCTTACCCTTCGGTTTGGCCACAGCACCAAGAGTGTTCACAAAAATTCTGGCCCTTTATTGGCCAATCTAAGAACACAAGGTGTAATGATAATGGCATATCTGGATGACTTGTTGCTGATAGACCACTCAGTGAAAAAACTAGACGTGGTCGTTCACAAGACGATCAAGTATCTGGAATCTCACGGTTGGATTATCAACCGAGACAAGTCAGCCCTAAAAACCAGTCAAAAGTCTGGAATACTTGGGGCTAGGGTTGGATTCAGGCCAGAGAAAAATATTCTTGCCTCGAGGAAAGGTGTTGTCTTTGAAAGATTTGATCCACTTAGTGGGTACAAAAAAAGACAGCCGTCCATACGCCTGTATATGAGGCTGCTGGGAAAAATGGTGACATCATTCGAAGCAGTACCCTACGGTCAATTCCATTCAAGGAATTTGCAAGGGGCCATACTGTCAGCCTGGAACAAAAAAAGTTCAGGCCCTAGACTTACAATGTCCTTGTCCCCTTCCGTTCGCAAGAGCCTCCGTTGGTGGTTGGTTCCCCAGAATCTGGAAAAAAGGAAATCCTTCAGTCCGATTTCTTGGAAGGTGGTCACTACAGATGCCAGCCTTATAGGCTGGGGAGCAGTACTGGAGCAATGGTCTCTCCAGGGCAGATGGTCGGATGCAGAAGGCCCTGCCCATCAATCTCTTAGAGATACGAGCAGCCCGGTATGCCCTAGTAGCATGGACATCCAAACTCCAAGGGTCCCCTGTCAGAATGCAATCAGACAATGCCACAGCAGTGGCATATATCAATCATCAGGGGGGCACCAGGAGTCGTGCAGCCCAGAGGGAAGTAAATTACATCCTGAAATGGGCAGAAAAATATGTCCCAGCCATATCTGCGGTATTCATTCCAGGAGTGGAGAATTGGAAGGCGGACTTTCTAAGTCGCCAGCAATTAGGCCCAGAGGAAGGGTCCCTTCACCCCGAGGTTTTCTGGACAATATGTCAGCGGTGGGGAACATCGGATGTAGATCTTCTAGCATCCAGATTCAACGCAAAGGGGGACAGGTTTGTCTCTCGGACAAGGGATCCCCTAGCTTGCGGCTCGGATGCCCTAGTGTTCCCTTGGGATCAGTTCAAGCTGATATATGCATTCACACCGCCACAATGGTTACCTCGATTATTCCGCAGAATCAGGGTAGAAAAGAAACCGGTGATTCCGGTGGCTCCAGCGTGGCCCCGAAGAGCGTGGTACGCGGAGATTGTAAAATTTCAGTGGGGAGTCCTTGGACTCTCCCACGTCGTCCGGCTTTCGCAAGGACCGATATACCACCCTTCCTTACCAGCCCTAGGTTTGACGGCCTGGCTATTGAAGCCCACATTCTAAAAAAGAGAGGGCTCTCTAATGCTGTGGTATCTACCATGATCAATGCCAGGAAGCCGGTATCCAGGCAGATCTACTATAGAATCTGGAAGGCGTACATCGCGTGGTGTGAGGCCAAGAAATGGCATCCACGTAAGTACGTAATAGGTAGGATTCTGGACTTCCTACAGTGGGCTGTAGATAGGAAGCTTGCCTTGAGTACTATCAAGGGTCAGATTTCGGCCTTGTCAATATTTTTTCAAAGGCCCTTGGCTTCGCATTCACTAGTCAAAGCCTTTATACAAGGAGTGATGCGTATTAGTCCTCCGGTTAATATTCCCATATGTCCATGGGATCTAAACTTGGTTCTGTCGGTTCTACAGAAACAACCATTTGAACCATTACAGCATATTTCCTTGGTGCTTCTCACCAGGAAATTGATTTTTCTAGTAGCCATTTGTTCGGCTAAAAGAGTATCGGAATTAGCAGCTATGTCCTGTAAGGAGCCATATCTGGTTATCCATAAGGACAGAGTAGTGTTACGTCCTCATCCAGCCTTTCTTCCTAAGGTGGTATCGAGGTTTCATTTGAACCAAGATGTGGTTCTTCCTTCTTTTTTCCCCAAACCTACTTCGGTAGAGGAAAAGTTATTGCATTCTTTGGATGTAGTAAGAGCAGCTAAAGCTTATCTAAAAGCCACTGCTCAGATTCGCAGAACGGATACTTTGTTTATTCTGCCGGAAGGCCCCAGAAAGGGTCAGGCAGCGTCAAAATCTACTTTAGCCAAGTGGATTCGACAGGTCATTATGCAAGCTTATGGCTTGAGAAGGAGACCGCCTCCGTTCAAAGTTAGAGCGCACTCCACGAGAGCAGTTGGAACTTCATGGGCAGTGCATCACCAGGCCTCCCTGGCTCAAATCTGTAAGGCCGCAACGTGGTCTTCAGTTCACACGTTTACTAGGTTCTACCAGGTGGACGTTAGAAGTCAGGAGGATGTCGCCTTTGGGCGCAGTGTGTTGCAGGCCGCAAAAGATCCTCATGTCTGATAGCGCTCAGCTTATATATGGTGTATCCCCCCCCTCATTGGGCATTGCTTTAGGACATCCCATTAGTAATGACTATGTCGCTCTGTGTCCCGTGATGTACGAGAAAGAAAATAGGATTTTTATAACAGCTTACCTGTAAAATCCTTTTCTTAGGAGTACATCACGGGACACAGAGCTCCCGCCCCTCTTTGGGGACACTTATTGCTTTGCTACAAAACTGAGGTGCTCCCGGATGGGAGGGGCTTATATAGGGGAGGGTACTTCCGGTTTTGGAAGTTGCCAGTGCCAGCACCTGACGGTAACTATATAACCCATTAGTAATGACTATGTCGCTCTGTGTCCCGTGATGTACTCCTAAGAAAAGGATTTTACAGGTAAGCTGTTATAAAAATCCTATTTTTTTGGCAGACTTTCCCTAACCCCCCCCGAGTCTCCTCCTCTGACGTTCTCTCTAGTACTGGTGAGTTAATGGCGGTGTTTGCATTTGAACAGGTGGGCGTCCATTATGAGTTGTCAGAAGAAGAAAAGTACTACAGGAATGCCCTGACCCGTATGCCGGATGGTCAGTTTGGATTGGATGAAGCGTACAGCGCTATTCTGGGTATTGTGACAGAGGTGGAGCAGTATGTCAAGGTGAGACCCTCCAGGGTTATGATGGGTTATTGCAGCGTTCAGTGTGTGGGAACACAAGGGTATTAAAGTGGTTGTAAACCCTTCCACATCACTTCACTACAGGGAAGCCTATAATGAGGCCTATAACAAGACTTGCCTGTAGGTACCCCGGATATCTCCTAAACGTGCACCGTTGAGGAGTTATTTACTGTGTCGGCGTCATTGCCACATGCGCATTTAAAGGGGTTGTAAACTAATGAATGAGTCACTTGTATAGCGCTACACATGTGAACCGAATCGCCTCTAGGCGCTTTTTGCAGCCAGTGTCTGCTTGGCTGTTGCGGTCATTTTACCCCATAGGATCTCAACGCGCTTGGGACACAGTCGTACACACATATATACATATATACTGGGCCAATTTGGACAAGATCCAAATAACCTACCAGCATGTCTTTGGAGTGTGGGAGGAAACCAGAGTACCTGGAGGAAACCCACGCAGACACAGGGAGAACATGCAAACTCCACGCAGATGGTGACGTGGTGGGATTCGAACCAGTGACCCTTTTGCTGCTAGGGGAAAGTGCTAACCACTACACCACTGTGCTGCCCTGATCGTAGTAAAGGTTTTGTGTTTTTTCACCTTAATGCATCCTATGCATTAAGGTGAAAAAACACCTGGCAATCACCAGCCCCCCCCGTTTTACTCACCTGAGCCCGATCACCTGCTCGGCGCGTCCTCTTCTCAACGGAGTCCTGGCGTTGATTAAATAGATTGATAGCAGTGGCAGCCAATGGCTGTGCTGCTATCGATTTTAAATCCAATGACGTGGGGCCGAGTCATACACTCAGCGTCTGGACGCCAAGTGTATAACTCGGGAGCGCGTCCGCAAGGTAATCCCCTTGGGAGAGCTCTTCTCCAAAGGGGTTATCTAATGTGGGGAGGAGCCGCCGAGGGACCCCAGAAGAGGAGGTTCAGGGCCACTCTGTGCAAAATGAGCTGCACAGTGGAGGTAAGCATGACATGTTTGTTATTTTAAAAAAATAAAAAAGGAACCTTTTAGTGTCCCTTTAAGAAATGGCTCGCTCGTACCGTTTTTTCAGCTGCTGTGCCGTGACCGGCGGCTTCCACGTGCATGTACGGGAGTGTCGTAATTGCGGCTCCGGCCAATCGCAGTGCCAGAGCCCGCAAACCCAGAAATAACTCCAGAGAGACATGTTGCCAGTCACAGCGGTGTACGGGGGCCGCTGTACCAGCTTCGATCTAAGGCAAGTGATGCATACGAGATCATTATACCTTTTTTTTTTTTTCCTGGGTTTACAACCACTTTAAAATGCAGGCTGCATTGTCTACCGCAGGTGTAGGCAACCAGTAGCCCTCCAGCTGTTGTGGAACTATGTTTCCCATGAGGCATTGCAAGGCTGGCGGTTAAAATTACTCCCAGAGGCATGAGGGGATTTGTAGTTCTGCAAAGGCTGGAGGGCCCCAGGTTGCCTCCCTATGGTCTACCTGCATGAGTTCTTTAAGAGCAGTCTGCTTCCGAATGAGATCCTTTTTTAACTCTTTCCTTCCCCGGTTGCCCAGAACTCTTTAAAGGTGTGCCGGGGGTTAAAGTGTTTCATGGGAAGACTGGTTCTCACCTTCAAGAACTTTTTTATATCTGCCCTTTAGGATGCCAATATCTGCAAAGAATAAATGCTAATGGCCGTGTAATGTTGTTGTGACGATCAGAGAAAATAAAATGGCTATTCTAAGAGGTTATTTATTTTTGATATTCGAGTCTTCTTTCTGCGTTGTGAATAATTGATGATTGTATGTTTCAGGTGTGGCTGCAGTACCAGTGCTTGTGGGACATGCAAGCCGAAAACATTTACAACCGTCTGGAAGAAGACCTGAATAAGTGGCAGGCGCTGCTGGTGCAGATCCGGAAGGCCCGCGGGACGTTTGACAACGCCGAGACCAGGAAGGAGTTTGGACCCATCATCATTGACTATGGAAAGGTGGGTTCAAGTGGCCCCTCGGACATATCAGCCATGGGAGGGAGTCCAAATATCCTCCTTCCCTGTCACCAACAAATATCTTCCCCTGAGGTTATAATAGCACTGCTAATGTTTCTGCACTGTGGTGGGAGCCATAAAAAAATTGCATCCAACAGCAAATCGTGCATCCAGAGCGGAGGGTGGGAAGTGAGGGCTCGCCACAAAGTAACATTTCAGACGGTATACTCCTATTTGACTTTATTTTATGGCGACAAGAGCCAACAATCTGCACCATTGCCTCTATGGGACCTTTGAATAGTTGTGACCTCACTGGACCACACGTTAACCCTTCCATGACCCCACCCGCGGGTACCTAAGCCACTTCAGGCGCCTTCTCCGCCCCCCCCCCTTTGCTGTCTTCTGGGAGACACACAGGTCCCAGAAGACAGCAGGGACCAGTGAGGACGTGCAGCACAAGTCGTGCAATACGCAGTAGGGAACCAGGCAGTGAAGCTGAAAGGCTTCACTGCCTGATTCCCTTACTGAAGATGGCGGCGGCAGCGCCCCAGAGCCAAGGAATAGATCGGTTTTGTGTGAGGACATTGCGGGCGCCCTGGACAGGTAAGTGTCCTTTATTTTAAAAGTCAGCAGCTGCAGTATTTGTAGCTGCTGACTTTTAAAAAATTTAAATTCGGCAGAACACCTTTTAATGCATGAAGGAAAAAAATGTCTGGGTCCCCCCCCCCCTTACTTACCTGAGCCTTCATTGGGTGGTGCAGTGCATATTTGCAGCTCTTCTCTCCCCTCACTTCTGGCTCTCAGGGGCCATTGGCTCCCAGTGCTGTCATTTGAAGTCAGGGGTGGGGCAGAGTCCTGCTGTCTGTGTCAATGGACACAGCAGTGGGGCTCGGGAGTGAGCACGCATGAGTGCCCCCATAGGAAGCAGCTTCCCATAAGGGCACTTGCCAGAGGGACGCTGGTGGGTGACTCGAGAAGAGGTTTGTGGCTGCTCTGTGCTATTCCATTGCACAGAGCAGGTAAGTATAGACATGTATGTTCTCCTCCTTCCGATGTCTGTTTAATGACGCTGTATCTATAGATATCTTATAAAAGTTTGAAGTGGAATAGTTTGATAACTTTTGTCAGGCTGTCATCTGATTTCTATTCGGTATTATTGTGGTGTGACAGGTTCAATCTAAAGTCAACCTGAAATATGATTCTTGGCACAAAGAGGTTCTCAGCAAGTTCGGACAGATGCTCGGGCAGAACATGACCGAATTTCATTCACAGATTTCCAAGGTATGGATCTGTTATTGGAAAAACATTTCTTGTTCTTTGTACTCGGCCTCTACTTTTTTCTTAAATCCTTTCTTTCAATATTTTTTTTTTATTTCAGTCCCGTCAAGAGCTGGAGCAACATTCAGTGGATACCGCCAGCACGTCGGACGCAGTGACCTTCATCACTTATGTACAATCTCTGAAACGCAAGATCAAGCAGTTTGAAAAACAAGTTGATGTAAGTAGACTGTGGGGGTCATTGGAGGCAAAGTGGAACGGTTTGTTTTCTGCCTTGAAACGTGTGAATTAGACAGGATTGGTTATTACAACTAAAGTCAGTCCAATATGAGCGCCTAAACCGGGGGTCTCAAACTAGCTGCCCTCCAGCTGTTGCGTAACTACAAGTCCTATCATGCCTCTGCCTGTGGGAATCCATGCTTGTAAGGCCCCTTTCACACTGGGGCGGGGAGGTGCGCTGGCGGTATAGTGGCGCTATTTTTAGCGCCGCTATACCGTCGTCTTTACCGCAATATTCGGCCGCTAGCGGGGTGATTTTTAACCCCTACTAGTGGCCGAAAAAAGTTAATACCGCCGGCAATGCGCCTCTGTAGAGGCGCATTGCCGTCGGTATTACCACGGTTTCCCATTGCTTTCAATGGGCAGCAGCGGTAAAAACACCGCTCCTTCACCGCTGCAAAGATGCGGCTAGCAGGACTTTGGGGGGGGGGCTGCTAGCGCACCGCTTCAGTGTGAAAGCCCTCAGGCTTTCACACTGAAGACTGCAGGGCACGATTTTTTCAGGCGGTATAGCAGCGCTATTAAGAGCGCTAAACCGCCTGAAAAACGTGTCAGTGTGAAAGGGGCCTAACTGTCAGACTTGCAATGCCTCATGGGACTTGTAGTTTTGCAACAGCTGGAGGGCCGCCAGTTTGAGACCCCTGGCCTAAACCGTACTGAATCCAGTTACTGCGATGCAGAAGCCTCGTAACTTCCTTCCTGCTTTGTATTGAGCAGTGCAACATTGTCACCCCGACATAAGAGGCTGCGCTAGGAGGACCTCGCTGGAAGGATCTCCAGGTGGGACTTTGCATCACTAGGAGGAAACTGCAAGAGCGCTCCACTACTGCAGCACATATTTTATGGCGGGCCATAGTTCTATTTTAATTAAATTTTGCTTTTATTTAAGTCTTCCTAGATTCTATCCATGCTGCCATTTATCTTCCTCCTATATCTGTTTATCATTATCTTGTTCTATATAAGCCCTGCCTAAACTGACTGCGCTATGCAAGTACCTGAAATAAATAAATGACAAGATCCTGAATTCTTTGTGCTTTGTTCCCCGGACTCCATAGTCACCGCTTGTCCTTTTAATCCTACAGCTGTACAGGAATGGACAGCGTTTGCTGGAGAAGCAGCGCTTCCAGTTCCCTTCATCCTGGCTTTACATCGATAACATTGAGGGCGAATGGGGCGCGTTCAATGACATCATGCGAAGAAAGGATTCCGCCATCCAGCAGCAAGTGGCCAATCTGCAGATGAAGATCGTTCAAGAGGACCGGGCTGTGGAGAGTCGTTCCATCGACCTGCTGACCGACTGGGAGAAGACCAAGCCTGTTGCTGTAAGTGAATCATGTGGTGATTTTATTTACAGTGGAACCTCGGATTACGAGGATAATCCATTCCAGGAGAAAGCTCGTAATCCAAAGTACTTGCATATCAAAGCGAGTTTCCCCATAGAAGTCAATGGAAACAAAATTGTTCCGCATTGACTTCTATGGCATGCAATACCGCATGTGGCCAAAGGTGGGGGGGCGCCGGAGAGTCTCGGAAAGGCTCGGGAACTGAGTTTTTCCGAGTATTTCCGATTGGCTCCGGCGCCCCCCCCCCCCCCCCACCTCAGTCCAAATGCGGTACTGCACACCGCTGTGGCTTAAATCCTTCTTGTTTTGCGAGACAACACTCGCAAACCGAGTTAGGATTTTTTTCAAATGCAGTGCTTGTATTACGAAACGCTTGTTAACCGCGTTTCTCGCAATCCGAGAGTTTCACTGTATATTTATTTTTTCTGTTTTTAGCAATTAAAGGGGTATTCCAGGAATTTTGCCACTTTTTAGGCTGGGTTTACACTTATGGGGGTTTCCCCGAAACCAATTTGCATGATGGGGAAATTGACCGCCTCTCAATGGAGCCGGTTCACACATCTCCGGGGCGGCTGCGGAGCACACTGCACAGGGGTCCTGTGTGTCCTTTGGCTCAGTTTTAGGCCTGATTTGCCCCTGAAACAGACCCCTGCTGTGAGCCGCATCACTCTAAGGGCTCTTTCACACATGTGGACTGTTTTTCAGGCGTACCTGAACGGACGCTCCATTCACCTCCTATGGAGCGACGGATGTCAGCAGTGACATGTCCGCTGACATCCGATCCGCTAAATGCAGACGGATGGAAACCTATTTTCCACCCGTCTATCGCCGTGGTGGTGAACCTTGGCACCCCAAATGTTTTGGAAACTACATTTCCCATGATGATCAACTACACTGCAGAGTGCAAGAGCATCGGGAAATGTAGTTCCAAAACATCTGGGGTGCCAAGGTTCACCATCACTGATCTATCGTATAAAAACTGACAGGCGGTCCATTTTCATCCGATCCCCCATAGCGGGGGTGTGACAGGTCCATCCCTGCACAGTGAGCGGAGATGGACCTGTCATCCACCGACCCAGCGGGGATCAGCGGATCGATCCCTGCTGAGCAATCGGAGTCCATCAAAAACGGGCGGCCCCGTGTGAAAGGGGCCTTGGTGTGAACCCAGCCTTGGATACCTCGTGGACTTATCTCATTTATTTTTCAATAAATACAGGGAGTTTGCTTATTGGTTGAGGTCATGACTTATCACCCTACTTCTCAACATGGTCCAATCAGTGAAAGCTTTGTATTCATTGAAAAAAAAATATACAGGGTGTTCACCTCAAATTGTGGTTGCTATGCAGGAGGATGGCAGCCTCTCGGAAGACTGCTGCTATCACTATAGTAGTGATGACTACAACACTTTGCAGCTTAAATGGGGATCAGATCGGTATGACATGTGTATGTATTAGAGCTGCACGATTAATCGTCATCACAATTTGTTTTTTCTTTTTCGTACATCACGGGACACAGAGCGACATAGTCATTACTAATGGGTTATATAGATTACCTTCAGGTGTTGGCACTGGCCAATTCCAAACCGGAAGTACCCTCCCCTATATAAGCCCCTCCCATCCGGGAGCACCTCCAGTTTTTTGCCAGTGTCTAAGGTGTTGGCCAAAGAGTAACATGTGTTTTCACTGGGCTTGCGTACAGGTTCTTTTGGGCCTTAGTAAGCTGTTCCGGATCCCACCAAAAAAGCTTCATAGCTAAACGGTCGGTACCCGGGCCTTGCAGCAGAAGAGCAAGGTTTTGCCTGTAATGCTTCTCTTAGGAGGGCTGGACCCTGGGATCCAGAGCTCTGGTCATACCCACGACCAAGATGTTGTCTGTGCAGGGTGCTATACAGGTCCAGGGGAGTGGAATCCTTGGGAACCCGGTCCCTGAAGGTTTAATTACAATGCCTGCCGTGATAGGTGAAGTTTGGACTTCTGTGGACCAAACAAAGTCCTGCGGCGGGGATCAGGTAAGTGGGGGCCCCCAGGAACTTGGTTCTATTGGGGGACCCCCAAGCCTAATTTGTCTTTCTTTCTCGTACATCACGGGACACAGAGCGACATAGTCATTACTAATGGGTTATATAGTTACCGTCAGGTGCTGGCACTGGCAACTTCCAAAACCGGAAGTACCCTCCCCTATATAAGCCCCTCCCATCCGGGAGCACCTCAGTTTTTTGCCAGTGTCTAAGGTGTTGGCCAAGAAGAAACATGTGTTTTTCACTGAGCTTGCGTACAGGTTCTTTTGGGCCTCAGTAAGCTATTCCGGATCCGACCAAAAAAGCTTCATAGCTAAACGGTCGGTACCCGGGCCTTGCAGAGAAGAGCAAGGTTCTGCCTGTAATGCTTCTCTTAGGAGAGCTGGACCCTGGGATCCAGAGCTCTGGTCATACCCACGACCAAGATGTTTTCTGTGCAGGGTGCTATACAGGTCCAGGGGAGTGGAATCCTTGGGAACCCGGTCCCTGAAGGTTTGATTACAATGCCTGCCGTGATAGGTGAAGTTTGGGCTTTTGTGGACCAAACAAAGTCCTGCGGCGGGGAACAGGTAAGTGGGGGCCCCCAGGAACTTGGTTCTATTGGGGGACCCCCAAGCCTAATTTGTCTTTCTGTCTGTTACCTAACGGTATTCCCGCTAATATCTGTGCATGCCTGTAACTACTAAAAAAAAAAAAAAAAAAAAAATGTAATAATTTTTAATGGTGGTCAAGAAAAAAAAAAAAAAAAAGAATGTTTTTTTTTTATATATGTTTAGTATATTAAACTGCGGTACCTGTGTTTGTCCACTAGAGGCCGCTGTGGAATGTTTTTCTTGTCATATGGACTAGTTTCTTCTCAGAGAGCAAAGTCCAGGCAGCTGGTGAGTTCTCCTACAGGAAACTGTTTCCTCTGCCATGTTGCAGTGTTCGTCTATCCCCCGGCCTGCGGCAAAGGGGGCCCTGGCTCCTGTCCCTGGTTTCCATGTTTGAAATTGGCGCCGAGGCGCACGTGGCCGCGCGCGTGCGCGTGCACGCGCCTCTATATATAGAGGTGGTCGGAAAAAGGGGCGGGGCCTGGGGGATGACGCTCTGTGCGCGCCGCAGCGCTTCTGCGCATGTGCGGGCGTCCCAGCAGGTTTTTAAAAAGCCACATTATTGCAGTAAGCTGGCTATGAAGTACAGAGACAGAGCTGGCAACATTTAAAGGCATACAGCAAGCGGTTGATACAGGCATCCCCTAGAAAGGCACATTAGTAGACACCAACTGTGATATAGCAGCAATTGTGCTAGACTATTCTCAGTAAAAGTGGTGTATTACGGCTGGAATACCTCAGCTTTAGGCTTAGGAATATGCCGTCCAGTAGCTCCGGAACTGAATCTTCCAGGAAGCGAAGGGGGTCTCATCGGGCTCTGAGGATCTTGGGCATACTCCTGCTGCACCAGTCTCCCCTGAAGTTCAGAGGTAAGTGACCGTAGAGACCCCGCAGGGGTACTTGGTACTGTGGCTGTCCTCAGTCACCTGCTCCTGTGTATGTAACAGAGGAGGTTTTTTCCTCAGCTCTGGGAGGATTAGAGAGAGATTGTCAAAATTTATCGCTGCCTCCCTGTCAGGGAAAGCACGCCCGATCTCCGTCTCCTCCTTCAGAGTGCCTGTTAGCAGAGCAACAGTCCCATACAGGGATCGACCTGCCTGAAGGGGATCAGGATGAGGTTGATTCTGTTATAGAGGAATCAACAGTGGGGGAACCTTTTCTCAGCATCTCAAGCTGAAAGATTATGGGTTCAGTCTCTGACTAACATGGTCCGATCAGCATTTAAAAATGCACCTTGCGGAACCATCAACCACTACTGTATCCTCGTTGGGGTCGCTAGAAGCCCCCAGACTGTTTGTTCTTTTCCACTTCACCCTTTACTGAAAGGGCTCATTTACCAGGATTGGGAACGTCCTGAGAAAATATTTATTCCCCCAAGAGATTTCCGGTGGTCTATCCCATGGAGGATAAGTTTATCAAAAAAAAAAAAAAAAAAAAATGGAAGGTCCCTACAGTGGACGCAGCCATCTCTTGTATGTATAAATCACTGACATGTCCAGTGGATAATGTCCAAATGTTCAAGAACCCAATAGATAAAAGATTGGAGTCCTTATGAAAATCTGCTTGGTGATACAACCAGCAGTAGCAGCTATTGGGGTCTGCTAAGCAGTGAAGGATCAGTTGAAACAGGTCTTGAGGGACTTGACGGATCAGCAGGCTTTGCCCTAGCTGATCTACCTAGAGCCTTAGGCTTTGCGGTTGACGCCATAGAGGATTCAGTCCATCAGGCCTCCCGCCTTACGCTGTCTATAGTACATATGCGTAGGCTCCTATGGCTCAGAAACTGGTCTGCTGAAGCTCCCTGTAAAGAATGGCTGGTTAGCGTCCCATTTCATGGTGAACGCTTATTCAGGGAAAACCTGGACAAATATATCCAGAAAATTTCCAGCGGTAAAAATACGCTCTTGCCGGTTAAAAGCAGAGTTAGAGGTCCCTCTTTAAGAGGCCTGCTTCTCCAGTCCCTGGGGCATCGGCTGTGTAACAGTTCCGACGGCCTCCTCGGTCAAATCCCGGGGGTAAAAAACAGGGACAGTAGCAGGGTAATGAGAAACCCTGGGTCAGGGGAGGTACAAAACCTCCCCCAAAGTTAAATTCATTGAAGCCCCCACTCAGTCGGGTGGGGGGAGGACTCCAGTTGTTCGCAAGAGACCTGGCGGGACACGATCAAGACAGATAGGTGCTCTCCGCAGTAGGTTTGGGATACAGTTTGGAGTTAAAAGACTCTCCTCCTTCCCATTTTTGAGGTCAAACGTGCCAAGGGATCCCCGGAAGAGAGAGTCCCTCCTGTTGGCACTAGAACAACTATTGCTCCAAGGAGTAATTATGGAGGTTCCCCTGGAAGAATGAGGGTTCGAGTTTTACTCAAACCTCTTTACAGTCCCGAAGCAAACGCGGACGGGAGGCCCATATTAATTCTAAGGCCTCATGCCCACTGGCGTTTTTACAGCTGCGTTTTTGAGCGTTTTTTACAGCTTAAAAACGCCTGTCCATGTTATTGTAAATATTTTTTTTTTTTTTTTTAAAAAAAAAAAAAAAAAAAAAACGTTGGAGCTAAAAACGCGACCGCGCGTTAGTGCGCGTTTTTTGCGCGTTAGTGCGCGTTTTTGCGCGTTTTTTGACGCTCGCGTTTTTTCCTGCCTAGTTCTGACGCTGAGGAACGCACTGGCCCTGGGTTTTTTTTACAGCTTACAAACGCCTATGCTCTTTACAGCTCAAAAACGCCTAGGTGGGCATGAAGCTATAGACTAACATGGACAGGCGTTTTTAAGCTGTAAAAAACGCTCAAAAACGCGGCTGAAAAAACGCCCGTGGGCATGAGGCCTTAAAGGGCTATACAAATTCCTGTATATCAGGACTTTCCGGATGGAGTCGATCCGATCGGTGGCCACTGCCCTACAAGGGGAGGAATGGTTAGCCTCGATCGACATCAAAGATGCTTATTTGCACATCCCCATCTTTCCAGCCCACCAAAAATTTCTACGCTTTGCGATAGAAGGGCGCCATTTTCAGTTCAGAGCCTTACCCTTCGGTCTGGCCACAGCACCAAGAGTGTTCACAAAAATTCTGGCCCCATTATTGGCCAATCTAAGAACACGAGGTGTAACGATAATGGCATATCTAGACGACTTGTTGCTGATAGACCACTCAGTGGAAAAACTAGAAGTGGTTGTTCACGAGACAATCAAGTATCTGGAATATCACGGTTGGATTATCAACCGAGACAAGTCAGCCCTAAAACCAGTCAAAAGTCTGGAATACTTGGGGCTAAGGCTGGATTCAGACCAGAGAAAAATTTTCTTGCCTCGAGAAAAGGGGTCGTCTTTGAGAGATTTGATCCACTTAGTGGGTTCAAAAAGACAGCCATCCATACGCCTGTGCATGAGGCTGCTGGGAAAAATGGTGGCATCATTCGAAGCAGTACCCTACGGTCAATTCCATTCAAGGAAGTTGCAAAGGGCCATACTGTCAGCCTGGAACAAAAAAGTTCAGGCTCTGGACGTACCAATGTCCTTGTCCCCTTCCATTCGCAGAAGCCTCCATTGGTGGTTGGTTCCCCGGAATCTGGAAAGAGGGAAATCCTTCAGTCCGATTTCTTGGAAGGTGGTCACTACAGATGCCAGCCTTTTAGGCTGGGGAGCAGTACTGGAGCAATGGTCTCTCCAGGGCAGATGGTCGGATGCGGAAAAGGCCCTGCCCATCAATCTCTTAGAGATACGAGCAGCCCGGTATGCCCTAGTAGCATGGACATCCAAACTCCAAGGGTCCCCTGTCAGAGTTCAGTCAGACAATGCCACAGCAGTGGCATATATCAATCGTCAGGGGGGCACCAGGAGTCGTGCAGCCCAAAGGGAAGTAAATTACATCCTGAGATGGGCAGAAAGATATGTCCCAGCCATATCTGCGGTATTCATTCCAGGGGTGGAGAATTGGAAGGCGGACTTTCTAAGTCGCCAACAATTATGCCCAGGGGAATGGTCCCTTCATCCCGAGGTTTTCCGGACAATATGTCAGCGGTGGGGAACACCGGATGTAGATCTGCTAGCATCCAGGTTCAACACGAAAGTGGACAGGTTTGTCTCTTGGACAAGGGATCCCCTAGCGTGCGGCTCGGATGCCCTAGTGTTCCCTTGGGATCAGTTCAAGCTGATATATGCATTCCCACCGCCACAATTGTTACCTCGATTACTCCGCAGAATCAGGGTAGAAAAGAAACCAGTGATTCTGGTGGCTCCAGCGTGGCCCCGAAGAGCATGGTACGCGGAGATTGTAAAAATGTCTGTGGGGAGTCCTTGGACCCTCCCACATCGTCCGGACCTGCTTTCGCAGGGACCGATATACCATCCTTCCTTACCAGCCCTAGATTTGACGGCCTGGCTATTGAAGCCCACATTCTAAAAAGGAGAGGGCTCTCTAATGCTGTGGTGTCTACCATGATCAATGCCAGGAAACCGGTATCCAGGCAGATCTACTATAGAATCTGGAAGGCGTACATCGCCTGGTGTGAGGCCAGGAAATGGCATCCACGTAAATATGTAATAGGTAGAATTCTGGACTTCCTACAATGGGCTGTAGATAGGAAGCTTGCCTTGAGTACTATCAAAGGTCAGATTTCGGCCTTGTCAATATTTTTTCAAAGGCCCTTGGCTTCGCATTCACTAGTCAAAGCCTTTATACAAGGAGTGATGCGTATTAGTCCTCCGGTTAATATTCCCATATGTCCATGGGATCTAAACTTGGTTCTGTCGGTTCTACAGAAACAACCATTTGAACCATTACAGCATATTTCCTTGGTGCTTCTCACCAGGAAATTGATTTTTCTAGTAGCCATTTGTTCGGCTAAAAGAGTATCGGAATTAGCAGCTATGTCCTGTAAGGAGCCATATCTGGTTATCCAGAAGGACAGAGTAGTGTTACGTCCTCATCCAGCCTTTCTTCCTAAGGTGGTATCGAGTTTTCATTTGAACCAAGATGTGGTTCTTCCTTCTTTTTTCCCCAAACCTACTTCGGTAGAGGAAAAGTTATTGCATTCTTTGGATGTAGTAAGAGCAGTTAAAGCTTATCTAAAAGCCACTGCTCAGATTCGCAGAACGGATACTTTGTTTATTCTGCCGGAAGGCCCCAGAAAGGGTCAGGCAGCGTCAAAATCTACTTTAGCCAAGTGGATTCGACAGGTCATAATACAAGCCTATAGCTTGAGAAGTAGACCGCCTCCGTTCAAAGTTAGGGCGCACTCCACGAGAGCAGTTGGAACTTCATGGGCAGTGCATCACCAGGCCTCCCTGGCTCAAATCTGTAAGGCCGCAACATGGTCTTCAGTACACACGTTTACTAGGTTCTACCAGGTGGACGTTAGAAGTCAGGAGGATGTCGCCTTTGGGCGCAGTGTGTTGCAGGCCGCAAAAGATCCTCATGTCTGATAGCGCTCAGCTTATATATGGTGTATCCCCCCCCTCATTTGGCATTGCTTTAGGACATCCCATTAGTAATGACTATGTCGCTCTGTGTCCCGTGATGTACGAGAAAGAAAATAGGATTTTTATAACAGCTTACCTGTAAAATCCTTTTCTTGGAGTACATCACGGGACACAGAGCTCCCGCCCCTCTTTGGGGACACTTATTGCTTTGCTACAAAACTGAGGTGCTCCCGGATGGGAGGGGCTTATATAGGGGAGGGTACTTCCGGTTTTGGAAGTTGCCAGTGCCAGCACCTGACGGTAACTATATAACCCATTAGTAATGACTATGTCGCTCTGTGTCCCGTGATGTACTCCAAGAAAAGGATTTTACAGGTAAGCTGTTATAAAAATCCTATTTTCTGTCTGTTACCTAATGGTATTCCCGCTAAATATCTGTGTTTGCCTGTAACTACTGAAAATGTAAAATTTTAATAGTCAAGAAAAAAAAAAAAAGGGGACCGCGGTACCTGTGTTAAACCACTAGAGGCCGCTGTAGTCCATTTTTCTTGTCATGTGGATCTTTGGTTTTCTCAAGTCAAAAGATCCAGGCAGCTGGTAAGTTTCTCTGTGGGAATCCACTTCCTCTGCCCTGTTGCTGCGCTCATCCACCGCACAGGCCCTCCGGCAAAAAGGGCCCTGGCTCCTAGTCCCCTGTTTGATTTCGAAAAGGGCGCCAATGGCGCACGGGGGCGCGCGTGCACGCGCCTCCTATGAAAAAAAGGGGCGGGGCGGGTGGATGACGCTCGATGCGCGGCGCTTCTGCGCATGTGCGGGCGTCCCAGCATGGTTAAAAGACACAGTACAAGTGTCAGCTGGATGCAAACAGAGCTAGCAACAAACAGTGGCACACAGAGGCGGTTGATGCAGGCATCCCCATAGAAAGGCACTTTAGTGGACACCAGCTGGTATATAGCAGCAACTGTGTTAGACTATTACCAGCAAAATTGGTGTATGACGACGGGAATACCTCAGCTTTGTGCTTAAAGGATATGTCGTCCAGACGCTCCGGAAATAGGTCTTCCAGGAAGCCAAAGGGGTCTCCATCGGGCTCTGAGGATATTGGGCATGCTTGTACTGCACCAATCTCCCCTGAGAATTCAGAGGTCAGTAGCCGTAGAAACCCCGCAGGAATGCCTGGTGCTGCGGCTGTCCCCAGTCCACCTGCTCCTGTATATATAACAGAGGAGGTTTTATCCTCAACTCTGGGAGGATTGGAAGAGAGATTAACAGCATTGATCGCTGCTTCCCTGTCTCAGGAAAAGCGCGTCCGATCTCCGTCTCCTCCTTCAGAGTGCCTGTTAGTGGAGGAACAGCCCCACACAGAGATCGACCTACCTGAAGGGGATCAGGATGAGGTTGATTCAGTTATGGAGGAATCAACAGTGGAAGAACCTTTCTCAGCATCTCAGGCTGAAAGATTATGGGTTCAGTCTCTGACTAACATGGTCCGATCAGCATTTAAAATGCCTCTGGCGGAACCACCATCCACTACGGTTTCCTCGCTGGGGTCGCTAAAAGCTCCCCAGGCTGTCTGTTCCTTCCCAATCCACCCTTTATTAGAAGGGCTTATTTACCAGGATTGGGAGCATCCTGATAAAATATTTGCTCCCCCCAAGAGATTTCCGGTGATCTATCCCATGGAGGATAAGTTCATAAAAAAATGGAGGGTCCCTACAGTGGACGCAGCCATCTCTTCTGTTAACAAATCACTGACATGTCCAGTAGATAATGTTCCAATGTTCAAAGACCCAATAGATAAAAAATTGGAGTCTTTACTAAAATCTGCTTTCTCTACAGCAAGCATGGTGACACAACCTGCGGTAGCAGTGATTGGAGTCTGCCAAGCAGTGAAAGATCAGTTGAAACAGGTCTTAAGGGACTTACCAGATCAGCAGGCTCTTGCCCTAGCTGACCTGCCTAGAGCCTTGTGTTTTGCGGTAGACGCCATAAAGGATACAATCCAACAGGCCTCCCGCTTTACGCTGTCTATAGTACATATGCGTAGGCTTCTGTGGCTCAAAAACTGGTCTGCTGAAGCTCCCTGTAAAAAACTGCTGGTTAGCTTCCCATTTCATGGAGAACGCTTATTTGGAGAAGATCTGGACAAATATATCCAGAAAATTTCTGCCGGTAAAAGTTCACTCTTACCGGTTAAGAACAAGGGTAGAAGTCCTTCTTTTAAGAGGCCTACTTCTCCAGTCCCGGGCACATCGGCTGTGAAGCAGTTCCGACGGCCTCCGCGGTCAAATTCAGGGGGCAGAAATCAGGGACAATCACAGGGTAACAAGAAGCCCTGGATCAAGAGAGGTACAAAACCTCCCCCCAAGGCATGAAGCGTTGCCCCCACTCAATCGGGTGAGGGGAAGACTTCAGTTGTTCACAGAGACCTGGCGGGACACCATCAGAGATGGGTGCTCTCCGCAGTAAGTCTGGGATACAAGCTGGAGTTAAAAGGCACTCCTCCTGCCCAATTTATGAGGTCAAACGTGCCAAGAGATCCCCAAAAGAGAGGATCCCTCCTTCTGGCACTAGAACAACTATTGCTCCAAGGTGTAATCATGAAGGTTCCCCTGGAAGAAAGCGGATTCGGGTTTTACTCAAACCTTTTCACAGTCCCCAAACCAAATGGGGACGTGAGGCCCATATTAAATCTAAAAGGGCTAAACAAGTTCCTAAATATCAGGACTTTTCGGATGGAGTCGATCCGATCGGTGGCCACCGCCCTACAAGGGCAGGAATGGTTAGCCTCGATCGACATAAAGGATGCTTATCTGCATATTCCCATCTTTCCGGCCCACCAGAAATTTCTACGCTTTGCAGTAGAAGGGCGCCATTTTCAGTTCAGAGCCTTACCTTTCGGTCTGGCCACAGCACTACGAGTGTTCACAAAAATTCTGGCCCCATTATTGGCCAATCTAAGAACACAGGGTGTAACGATAATGGCATATCTAGACGACCTGCTACTAATAGACCACTCAGTGGAAAAGCTGGAAGTAGCTATTCACAAGACAATCAAGTATCTGGAATATCACGGTTGGGTTATCAACCGGGACAAGTCAGCTCTAAGACCAGTCAAAAGTCTGGAATACTTAGGGCTAAGGCTGGATTCAAATCCGAGAAAGATTTTCTTACCTCCAGAGAAGGTGTCGTCTTTAAAAGATTTGACCCACTTAGTGGGTACAAAAAGAAAACCATCCATACGCCTCTGCATGAGGCTGCTGGGAAAAATGGTGGCTTCATTCGAAGCGGTACCCTACGGTCAATTCCATTCAAGGAATTTGCAAAGGGCCATACTGTCAGCCTGGAACAAAAAAGTTCAGGCTTTAGACTTACCAATGTCCTTGTCCCCTTCCGTTCGCAAGAGCCTCCATTGGTGGTTGGTGCCCCAGAATCTGGAAAAAGGGAAACCCTTCAGTCCGGTTTCTTGGAAGGTAGTCACTACAGATGCCAGCCTCATAGGCTGGGGGGCAGTACTGGAGCAATGGTCTCTCCAGGGCAAGTGGTCAGAAGCAGAAAAGGCCCTGCCCATCAATCTCTTAGAGATACGAGCAGCCCGGTATGCCCTAGTAGCATGGACATCCAAACTCCAAGGGTCCCCTGTCAGAATTCAATCAGACAATGCCACAGCAGTGGCATATATCAATCACCAGGGTGGCACCAGGAGTCGTGCAGCCCAGAGGGAAGCAAATTGCATCCTGAAGTGGGCAGAAAAATATGTCCCAGCCATATCCGCGGTTTTCATCCCAGGAGTGGAAAATTGGAGAGCGGACTTTTTAAGTCGCCAACAAGTATGCCCGGGGGAATGGTCTCTTCACCCCGAGGTTTTCCAGGCAATATGCCAGCGGTGGGGAACACCGGATGTAGATCTGCTAGCATCCAGATTCAACGCAAAGGTGGACAGATTTGTGTCTCGCACAAGGGATCCTCTAGCTTGCGGCTCGGATGCCCTAGTGTTCCCTTGGGATCAGTTCAAGCTGATATATGCATTCCCACCGCCACAATTGTTACCGCGATTACTCCGCAGAATCAGGGTAGAAAAGAAACCAGTGATTCTGGTGGCTCCAGCGTGGCCCCGAAGGGCATGGTACGCGGAGATTGTAAAAATGTCAGTGAGGAGTCCTTGGACCCTCCCACATCGTCCGGACCTGCTGTCGCAGGGACCGATATACCACCCTTCCTTACCAGCCCTAGGTTTGACGGCCTGGCTATTGAAGCCCACATTCTGAAAAAGAGGGGGCTCTCTAATTCTGTGGTATCTACCATGATCAATGCCAGGAAGCCGGTATCCAGGCAGATCTATTATAGGATCTGGAAAGCGTACATTACGTGGTGTGAGGCCAAGAAATGGCATCCACGTAAGTACGTGATAGGGAGGATTTTGGACTTCCTACAGTGGGCTGTAGATAGGAAGCTGGCCTTGAGTACTATCAAGGGTCAGATTTCGGCCTTGTCAATATTTTTTCAAAGGCCCTTGGCTTCGCATTCACTAGTCAAAGCTTTCATACAAGGAGTGATGCGTATCAGCCCTCCGGTTAGTATTCCCATATGTCCATGGGATCTAAACTTGGTTCTGTCAGTTCTACAGAAACAACCGTTTGAACCATTGCAACACATTTCCTTGGTTCTTCTCACCAGGAAATTGATTTTCTTAGTAGCCGTTTGTTCGGCTAAAAGAGTATCAGAATTAGCCGCCTTGTCCTGTAAGGAGCCATATCTGGTTGTCCATAAGGACAGAGTAGTATTACGTCCTCACCCAGCCTTTCTTCCTAAGGTGGTATCGAGGTTTCACTTGAACCAAGATGTGGTTCTTCCTTCTTTTTTCCCCAAACCTACTTCGGTAGAGGAAAAGTTATTGCATTCTTTGGATGTAGTAAGAGCAGTTAAAGCTTATTTAAAAGCCACTGCTCAGATTCGCAGAATGGATACTTTGTTTATTCTGCCGGAAGGCCCTAAAAAGGGTCAGGCAGCATCAAAATCCACTTTAGCCAAGTGGATTCGACAGGTCATAATACAAGCCTATGGCTTGAGAAAGAGACCGCCTCCGTTCAAAGTTAGGGCGCACTCCACGAGAGCAGTTGGAACTTCATGGGCAGTGCATCACCAGGCCTCCCTGGCTCAAGTATGTAAGGCCGCAACATGGTCTTCAGTACACACGTTTACTAGATTCTACCAGGTAGACGTTAGAAGTCAGGAGGATGTCGCCTTTGGGCGCAGTGTGTTGCAGGCCGCAAAAGATCCTCATGCCTGATGGCGCCCAGCTTATGTATCCCTCCCCTCATTTGGCATTGCTTTGGGACGTCCCATTAGTAATGACTATGTCGCTCTGTGTCCCGTGATGTACGAAAAAGAAAAAGGGATTTTTATAACAGCTTACCTGTAAAATCCTTTTCTTGGAGTACATCACGGGACACAGAGCTCCCACCCCTCTTTTTGGGACACTTATTGCTTGGCTACAAAACTGAGGTGCTCCCGGATGGGAGGGGCTTATATAGGGGAGGGTACTTCCCGTTTGGAATTGGCCAGTGCCAACACCTGAAGGTAATCTATATAACCCATTAGTAATGACTATGTCGCTCTGTGTCCCGTGATGTACTCCAAGAAAAGGATTTTACAGGTAAGCTGTTATAAAAATCCCTTTTTTTCCGTTGCGATCTTTACAAAGTATTTCCCGATCTTTTGTATACAGAGAATTCTCTCTGCTCTCAGCCATTAAAAGAAAGGAAGAAAAAGTCTGGGCAGTCTGCAAAGTATCACAACATTCATTATCAGTGGAATGTTAAGTCTAAACATTTTAACAGTTTGTCTTTTACCTCAAAGGAATCAACTTCTGTATGTAAATTAGGAACGTTTAACCACTTAAACACCAAACCTTTATCTGACAGTTGTTGTTCTCAAGTTTAAAATCTTTTTTGCTAGAAAGTTACTTGGAACCCCCAAACTTTTATATTTTATGTACACACACACATATATGTATATATGTATGTGTGTGTATATATGTATGTGTGTGTATATATGTATGTGTGTGTGTATATGTATGTGTGTGTGTGTATATATATATATATATATATATATATATATATATATATATATATATATATATATATATATATATATATATATATATATTAATATAATATAAATAAAAAAAATTATTATTATTTTAGTAGAGACCCAGGAGAATTAAAATGGTAGTCGTTGCAATATTTTACGCCACACTGTATTTGCGCAGCGGTCTTTCACATGCAATTTTTTGGGAAAAATTACTTTAATGAATTAAAAAAAAAAAAAGAAAATAACCAGTAAAGTTAGCCCAAATTTTTTATTTTTTTTGTATAATGTGAAAGATTTTACACCACGAGAATCGTGATCTTTATTCTAAGCAAAAAATTTGTGATTCTCATTTTGGCCAGAATCGTGCAGCTCTAGTATTTATATCAGTGCAAAATGGACCAATGTAAGAATGCAATAACATTTCTGCCCGATTTTCAGCTTTAACTGTAAAGAAAAGAGAATTTTTTTTTGGGATATCTCGTGTCCAGAATGAGTGAACCTGATATACTTTATTGTACATTCATGTTTCAGGGTAATCTGCGTCCGGAGGATGCCCTCCAGGCTCTCATGATTTACGAAGGAAAGTTTGGCAGGCTGAAAGATGACCGCGAGAAATGCGCCAAAGCCAAGGAAGCCTTGGAGCTGACCGATACCGGACTTCTCAGTGGCAGCGAAGAACGCGTTCAGGTAGGTCTTGGTGACAATTCACTGCTAGCGTTTACCACGAGCGGTTCATAGCGCCGGTAAGAACTGATTCCCGCGTGTCTTGGTCTGGCCCACAGGTGGCGTTGGAAGAATTACAAGATCTGAAGGGTGTTTGGTCTGAACTGTCCAAAGTGTGGGAGCAGATTGACCAGATGAAGGAGCAGCCGTGGGTGTCTGTTCAACCACGCAAGGTACCAAACCTTCCTAATCCAGTCCTACAGAACAATGGCGTCTATTCGTCAGCATACTGATGATATTTAATCATTTACAGTTGCGTCAAAGCCTGGACGGGCTGCTGAACCAATTGAAGAACTTCCCTGCCCGACTGAGACAATATGCATCCTACGAATTCGTCCAAAGGCTGCTGAAGGGTTACATGAAGGTAGAGTGATGTCATAGTAGACTTGGTTGGCCTTGTATTGTTTTATATAAGGTGTTATACTGACTGTTTGTTTGCGGTTAGGTGAACATGCTGGTGATCGAGCTGAAGTCCGAAGCCTTGAAGGACCGACATTGGAAGCAGCTGATGAAGAGACTGCATGTGAATTGGGTGGTGTCTGAACTCACTCTGGGGCAGATCTGGGATGTCGACTTGCAAAGGAATGAGGCCATTGTCAAAGATGTCTTGTTGGTCGCCCAAGGAGAAATGGCTTTGGAAGAATTCTTGAAACAGGTACTTTTATATTTCCAAAAAAAAAGGAAAATGCATCATTTAATGCACTGTAAAATGTGTTCACATGCAGCTAGTATTGAGGTTTAGGTTTTTACATTTTGCTCCCTGTACAGTAATGTTTAGATAGGGAGCTGGGCTACACTTAGGCCAATTGGTTGTGCTACAGCAGGAGCATTTGCTGTCATGAAAAATGCTAACGAGAAGAGAGCAGAGGGAGGACTAGTCTGTATTCTGCTGCTCCTCTGTCCATTCCCAAGCAGGGGACAGTGAGGCGATCAAGCTTTAGTGCTTAAAGGAGAAGTCCAGCCTGAGCTCATTCGGCTGGGCTTCTCCTAAGGGTCACAGGAGTGCAATTAGTTTTGCACTCCTGTGACCCGTTTTCAGCAGAGAGCGGTCTGAAGTCCGCTCTCTGCTGACGTCACCAAGATCAGTCTAGGCACCGCGTCATCCCGACTCTGGGAGTCTAAATCCGCCAAGTGCCTGGACTGATGGCAGTCTCAGCCTCTCAGTGAGTCGCTCCCCGCCCCCTCCACAGCTCAGCGCTCCAGTGAGCAGGCAGCAGCTCTCTGCTCAGGGAGCTGAGCCGTCGGCGATGTTCCATCGCTCGGTTCTCAGTGCAGAGACACAGGGCCTTCTTAAAAGCATCATGGGCCCCTGGACAAAGTAATGCACTGGGGGCCCCCCCTACCAGCTTGCCCCAATTTTCACACCTGTATAAATAGTTAATAGAATTAAGCATATATTGGTACTTTCAATAAAATCGATTTTAAACAATGGAAAAAAAAAGCTTAAATCAAAGACTAGACGACGCATAGAACACAGTATGGGGAGGCAGGAGGGTACAGTACAGGTTTTGGGACACAGCCATCCCGGGACAGCTTAGTGAAAAGTGTGACTGTCCCAGAAAATCCAGGACAGTTGACAAGTATGATGTAATGCAAGATTATCATGGGGGCCCCCTGGGCAGTGCCCAGGGGTGCCCATGCATTAAGACGGTACTGCAGAGATGCCGGGGCCAGATGCAGCATCCACCTAGGTAAGTATGATTTTGGGAAAAACCGAATTCCCATACTTCTCTTAAAAGGAGTTTGGGTTTTGTTTGACTCCTCATACTTGGGTGGATGCAGCTTCGGGCCCCCGCTGGCTCTAAGACGGAGAACCGAGCGATCGAACACCACTCACTGTTAGTCACCGGCTCTCTGCTCTGCCCCACAGTTCACTGGAGCGCTGGGCTGTGGGGCAGGCGGGAGCGGCTGGTTCAGGCGTCCAATGGTTCGCTGGGAGGCGGAGCCAGGTGCCGGTCCAGGCTCCTGGGTGGATCCCTACCATATGGGAGGCAATCTTTTCCTGAGCCTGGACTGTATCTGTGACGTCGGCAGACAGTGACCTAAAGCCCGTTGTCAGGTGAGGACAAACTGCACTCCTGTGGTACATAGAGGTACAGCCAAATGAGCTTTTAACTGCTGTACAGAAAAGTCAGGTGTAGACAAAATTACAAATTCGTATTCTTTGGGGGTTAAGCTGAATCCCTTCTGCAGAGCGAAGGGTGAGCATTATTAAAGTGTGTTGTGTTGTGCTGGGAGAATGGTCACCGACCACTCCTGGTCACATTGCAACGATCTGGAGCCAGAATGGCCTCCTGGTCACTGATGAAGATCGGTATGTCTTGAATAATGCACATTATTTGTAATGAACACAATTGCCAGCACTGGAATATTTTTTTGCCATTACTTTTGAGGATCCTTTCATATGGTACAACAGCTGATGTTCTGCCTCCTGAAGGCCATATGCAGAAACGCATCAGCTGTCTTACCCTGTGGAAGTATTGTGGGAAGATGATTCCAGTGGCTGGTAATAGTCTATATATACTGTTCCCGGAAAGAGGGGTCTACTGTGCCTCCTATATAGTGAGACTGGGTTAAGCAGGGAACCGGCAATTCGAGGTGTCTAATCCGTTCCAGGAGAATGCTTGTTAATCCAAAGCACTCGCATATCAAAGCGAGTTTCCCCATAGAAGTCAATAGAAACAAAAATAGTTTTGTTCCGTTTTGACTTCTATGGCATGCAATACTGCATGTGGCCAGAGGTGGGGGCGCGCCGGAGAGCATCAGAAATACTCAGAAGCCTCTGGGACAGCTCGGCTGAACTCCGGAAATACTCAGTTCGAGGTTTTCTAACGGCTCCGGCACCCCCCCCCCCCCCCCCCCCGCACCTCAGGCCAAATGTGGTACTGCGCACTGCTGTGGCTTGAATCCTGCTCGTTTTGCGAGAGAACACTCGCAAACCCAGTCAGAATTTAAAAAAAAGTGCTCGTATTGCGAAATGCTCGTTAACCGCGTTACTCGCAATCCGAGGCTTCACTGTATATGAAAATACCTTTGCTACAAGGAGAATATAAGCTTTGGGCCGGAACGTGTTGGCTTTTCTCTATGATCCACCTGTGACAAACATAGGAATTTTCATATATGCATGCGTTGAGTTGCCGGCTGCCTCTTTTTGTCACTTGTACTGGCTGTAGTGTATGGAAGGCGTTCAACCTCTGCAGGGATCTCACCTCTACCAAACAGATAAGCAATGCTGGTCTGGATTACCAGAGGTGGGTTGAGCTACGACATAATTTTTTTTTTAAAAATCCTCTAATTTCTTAAATGCAGCAAATGTGGTATGAATTGTGATCTATAATTATTTACTGTTAGATCCGTGAAGTT
Source organism: Rana muscosa (assembly GCA_029206835.1). NCBI lineage: Eukaryota > Metazoa > Chordata > Amphibia > Anura > Ranidae > Rana > Rana muscosa. The sequence continues at coordinate 5,604,513 of JARGYO010005628.1, forward strand.
TGGAATGCCTATGAACTGGATCTGGTCAACTATCAGAACAAATGTCGCTTGATCCGTGGCTGGGACGACCTTTTCAACAAAGTCAAGGAGCACATCAACAGCGTTTCGGCCATGAAGCTCTCGCCGTACTACAAGGTAGGACTTTGTTTTCTGGAACACCCCTCTGCACATTTTTTCTATGTTTCCGTTCCTCCGCTGACTCCTTTTTTGCTGTCTTTTGGACACCTCAGGTGTTTGAAGAAGATGCTCTGAGCTGGGAAGACAAGTTGAACAGGATCTTGGCTTTGTTCGACATTTGGATCGACGTGCAGAGGCGCTGGGTGTACCTGGAGGGAATCTTTACCGGCAGCGCGGATATCAAACACCTTCTTCCTGTGGAAACTCAGCGATTCCAGAGGTACCTCTTCTCCTGGTCTATGTCTACCGCTCTTCTCTTCTCCTGGTCTATGTCTACCGCTCTTCTCTTCTCCTGGTCTGTGTCTACCGCTCTTCTCTTGTCCTCCTGGTCTGTGTCTACCGCTCTTCTCTTGTCCTCCTGGTCTGTGTCTACCGCTCTTCTCTTGTCCTCCTGGTCTGTGTCTACCGCTCTTCTCTTGTCCTCCTGGTCTGTGTCTACCGCTCTTCTCTTGTCCTCCTGGTCTGTGTCTACCGCTCTTCTCTTGTCCTCCTGGTCTGTGTCTACCGCTCTTCTCTTGTCCTCCTGGTCTGTGTCTACCGCTCTTCTCTTGTCCTCCTGGTCTGTGTCTACCGCTCTTCTCTTGTCCTCCTGGTCTGTGTCTACCGCTCTTCTCTTGTCCTCCTGGTCTGTGTCTACCGCTCTTCTCTTGTCCTCCTGGTCTGTGTCTACCGCTCTTCTCTTGTCCTCCTGGTCTGTGTCTACCGCTCTTCTCTTGTCCTCCTGGTCTATGGATGATCTGTGTGTATTGTGGTGGGAGCAGGGTTCTGATTTGGTCCTTTTTTGTCTCATAGTATCAGCACAGAGTTCTTGTCCCTCATGAAGAAGGTTACCAAATCGCCTCTGGTCATGGATGTCCTGAACATTCAGGGAGTACAGAGATCTTTGGAAAGGTTGGCCGACTTGCTGGGAAAGATCCAGAAGGCACTGGGAGAGTATCTGGAGAGGGAGAGATCCTCATTCCCCCGGTAAGTGCTCTTTGTAAGTCCGTTAGAGGAGAGCTGGTGATGCTTTGTCTCTGGCTGTGTCACATAGTTACATAGTTGGTGTGGTTGAAAAAAGACACAAGTCCAACCTATGTGTGTGATTATATGTCGGTATTCCATTGTATATCCCTGTATGTTGTGGTCGTTCAGGTGATTATCTAATAGTTTAAAAAAACTATCGATGCTCCCTGCTGAGACCACCACCTGTGGAAGGGAATTCCACATCCTTGCCGCTCTCACAGTAAAGAACCCTCTACGTAGTTTAAGGTTAAACCGCTTTTCTTCTAATTTTAATGAGTGGCCACGTGTCTTGTTAAATTCCCTTTCGCGGAAAAGTTTTCTCCCTATTGTGGGGTCACCAGTACAGTATTTGTACATTGAAATCATCTCCCCTCTCAAGCGTCTCTTTTCCAGGTAGAATAAGTTCAGCGCTCACAACCTTTCCTCATAACTAATATCCTCCAGACCCCTTTGTTGCCATTCTTTGTACTCGCTCCATTTCCAGTACATCCTTCCTGAGGACTGGTGCCCAGAACTGGACAGCATACTCCAGGTGCGGCCGGACCAGAGTCTTGTAGAACGGGAGAATTATTCTTTTATCTCTGGCGTTGATCCCCTTTTTAATGCCAATATTCTGTTTGCTTTGCTTGCAGTAGCTTGGCATTGCATGCCATTGCTGAGCCTATCATCTACTAGGACCCCCAGGTCCTTTTCCATCCTAGATTCCCCCAGTGTATAGATTGCATTCATATTTTTTGCCACCCAAATGCATTATTTTACATTTTTCTAGATTGAACCTCATTTGCCATGTAGTTCCTCACCCCATTAATTTGTTCAGATCTTCTTGCAAGATTTCCACATCCTGCGGAGAAGTTATTGCCCTGCTTAGCTTAGTATCCTCCGCAAATACAGAGATTAAGCTGTTTACCCCCATCCTCCAGGTCGTTTTATGAATAAATTAAATAGGATTGGTCCCAACACAGAACCCTGGGGGACCCCACTACCCACCCTGACCATTCCGAGTACTCCCCATTTATCACCACCCTCTGAACTCGCCCTTGTAGCCAGTTTTCAATCCATGTACTCACCCTATGCTCCATGCCAACGGACCTTACTTTGTACAGTAAAACGTTTATGGGGAACTGTCAAATGCTTTTGCAAAATCCAGATACACCACGTCTACGGGCCTTCCTTTATCTAGATGGCAACTCACCTCCTCATAGAAGGGTAATAGATTGGTTTGGCAAGAACGATTCTTCATGAATCCATGCTGATTACTGCTAATTATACCGTTCCCATTACTAAAATCTTGTATATAGTCCCTTATCATCCCCTCCAAGAGCTTGCATACTATTGATGTTAGGCTGACTGGTCTGTAATTCCCAGGGATGTATTTTGGGCCTTTTTTAAGTATTAGTGCTTCATTGGATTTTCTCCAATCGGCTGGTACCATTCCAGTCAGTAGACTGTCAGTAAAAATGAGTCTGTGGTCACAATATGCCTAAATATGCGTGTAACATGCAGAAAAGATGGAGCTTAATAGTGGATAGCCATAAACTAGGTGTTCAAATTTATTGTATAATCAAAACCTAAAATAAAACTGACTGGACATATACTGTATTTTTCTCATGAAGAGGATGTTGAGTAAATAACGGCACCTGAAACGAACTCGGAGTTCAGACCGGAGGACCCTCATGGTTTTTATGTCACACTTTGTAGGTTCTACTTTGTTGGAGATGAGGATCTTCTTGAAATTATTGGCAACAGCAAGAACGTTCCCAAGCTGCAAAAACATTTCAAGAAGATGTTTGCCGGAGTCTCCAGTATCATCCTGAATGAGGATAGCTCCATCGTTCTTGGGATCTCTTCCAGGGAAGGAGAGGAGGTACCACTATCGGTGCCTAGGCACTCTTTACTTTTGTTTCTGCATTGTATATCAGTGCAACTGATAAATGGAAATTCCTGTTTCTTTCTTGTACATCACGGGACACAGAGCGACATAGTCATTACTAATGGGTTATATAGATACCGTCAGGTGCTGGCACTGGCAACTTCCAAAACCGGAAGTACCCTCCCCTATATAAGCCCCTCCCATCCGGGAGCACCTCAGTTTTTTGCCAGTGTCTAAGGTGTTGGCCAAGAAGAAACATGTGTTTTTCACTGAGCTTGCGTACAGGTTCTTTTGGGCCTCAGTAAGCTATTCCGGATCCGACCAAAAAAGCTTCATAGCTAAACGGTCGGTACCCGGGCCTTGCAGAGAAGAGCAAGGTTTTGCCTGTAATGCTTCTCTTAGGAGAGCTGGACCCTGGGATCCAGAGCTCTGGTCATACCCACGACCAAGATGTTTTCTGTGCAGGGTGCTATACAGGTCCAGGGGAGTGGAATCCTTGGGAACCCGGTCCCTGAAGGTTTGATTACAATGCCTGCCGTGATAGGTGAAGTTTGGGCTTTTGTGGACCAAACAAAGTCCTGCGGCGGGGAACAGGTAAGTGGGGGCCCCCAGGAACTTGGTTCTATTGGGGGACCCCCAAGCCTAATTTGTCTTTCTGTCTGTTACCTAATGGTATTCCCGCAAAATTCTGTGCATGCCTGTAACTACTAAAGAAATGTAATCATTTTTAATGGTGGTCAAGAAAAAAAAAAAAAAAAAATTTTTTTTTTATATATATTTAATATATTAGACTGCGGTACCTGTGTTTGTCCACTAGAGCCCGCTGTGGAATGTTTTCTTGTCATGTGGACTAGCTTCTTCTCAGCAGAGCAAAGTCCAGGCAGATGGTGAGTTCTCTTATAGGAAACTGCTTCCTCTGCCATGTTGCAGTGCTCGTCCATCCCCCGGCCTGCGGCAAAGAGGGGCCCTGGCTCCTGTCCCTTGTTACCATATTTTGAAATTAGCGCCGAAGGCGCACGTGGCCGCGCGCGTGCACGCGCCTCTATATATAGAGGTGAGCCGGGAAAGGGGGCGGAGCCTGGGGGTGACGCTCTGTGCGCGCCGCAGCGCTTCTGCGCATGTGCGGGCGTCCCAGCAGTTTAAAAAAAACACAATATTGTAGTGAGCTGGCTATGAAGTACAGAGACAGAGCTGGCAACATTTAAAGGCATACAGCAAGCGGTTGATACAGGCATCCCCTAGAAAGGCACATTAGTAGACACCAACTGTGATATAGCAGCAATTGTGCTAGACTATTCTCAGTAAAAGTGGTGTATTACGGCTGGAATACCTCAGCTTTAGGCTTAGGAATATGCCGTCCAGAAGCTCCGGAACTGAATCTTCCAGGAAGCGAAGGGGGTCTCATCGGGCTCGGAGGATCTTGGGCATACTTCTGCTGCACCAGTCTCCCCTGAAGTTCAGAGGTAAGTGACCGTAGAGACCCCGCAGGGGTACTTGGTACTGTGGCTGTCCTCAGTTCACCTGCTCCTGTGTATGTAACAGAGGAGGTTTTTTCCTCAGCTCTGGGAGGATTAGAGAGGCTGCCTCCCTGTCAGGGAAAGCACGCCCAATCTCCGTCTCCTCCTTCAGAGTGCCTGTTAGCAGAGCAACAGTCCCATACAGGGATCGACCTGCCTGAAGGGGATCAGGATGAGGTTGATTCTGTTATAGAGGAATCAACAGTGGGGGAACCTTTTCTCAGCATCTCAAGCTGAAAGATTATGGGTTCAGTCTCTGACTAACATGGTCCGATCAGCATTTAAAAATGCACCTTGCGGAACCATCAACCACTACTGTATCCTCGTTGGGGTCGCTGGAAGCCCCCAGACTGTTTGTTCTTTTCCACTTCACCCTTTACTGAAAGGGCTCATTTACCAGGATTGGGAACGTCCTGAGAAAATATTATTCCCCCAAGAGATTTCCGGTGGTCTATCCCATGGAGGATAAGTTCATCAAAAAAAAAAAAAAAAAAATGACCATCTCTTGTATGTATAAATCACTGACATGTCCAGTGGATAATGTCCAAATGTTCAAGAACCCAGTAGATAAAAGATTGGAGTCCTTATGAAAATCTGCTTGGTGATACAACCAGCAGTAGCAGCTATTGGGGTCTGCTAAGCAGTGAAGGATCAGTTGAAACAGGTCTTGAGGGACTTGACAGATCAGCAGGCTTTGCCCTAGCTGATCTACCTAGAGCCTTAGGCTTTGCGGTTGACGCTATAGAGGATTCAGTCCATCAGGCCTCCCGCCTTACGCTGTCTGTAGTACATATGCGTAGGCTCCTATGGCTCAAAAACTGGTCTGCTGAAGCTCCCTGTAAAAAATGGCTGGTTAGCGTCCCGTTTCATGGTGAACGCTTATTCAGGGAAAACCTGGACAAATATATCCAGAAAATTTCCAGCGGTAAAAATACGCTCTTGCCGTTTAAAAACAGAGTTAGAGGTCCCTCTTTGAGAGGCCTGCTTCTCCAGTCCCTGGGCCATCGGCTGTGTAACAGTTCCGACGGCCTCCTCGGTCAAATCCTGGGGGTAAAAAACAGGGACAGTAGCAGGGTAATGAGAAACCCTGGGTCAGGGGAGGTACAAAACCTCCCCCAAAGTTAAATTCATTGAAGCCCCCACTCAGTCGGGTGGGGGGAGGACTCCAGTTGTTCGCAAGAGACCTGGCGGGACACGATCAAGACAGATAGGTGCTCTCCGCAGTAGGTTTGGGATACAGTTTGGAGTTAAAAGACTCTCCTCCTTCCCATTTTTGAGGTCAAACGTGCCAAGGGATCCCCGGAAGAGAGAGTCCCTCCTGTTGGCACTAGAACAACTATTGCTCCAAGGAGTAATTATGGAGGTTCCCCTGGAAGAATGAGGGTTCGGGTTTTACTCAAACCTCTTTACGGTCCCGAAGCAAACGCGGACGGGAGGCCCATATTAATTCTAAAAGGGCTATACAAATTCCTGTATATCAGGACTTTCCGATAGTCGATCCGATCGGTGGCCACTGCCCTACAAGGGGAGGATTGGTTAGCCGCGATCGACATCAAAGATGCTTATTTGCACATTCCCATCTTTCCAGTCCACCAAAAATTTCTACGCTTTGCAGTAGAAGGGCGCCATTTTCAGTTCAGAGCCTTACCCTTCGGTTTGGCCACAGCACCACGAGTGTTTACAAAAATTCTGGCCCTTTATTGGCCAATCTAAGAACACAAGGTGTAATGATAATGGCATATCTGGATGACTTATTGCTGATAGACCACTCAGTGAAAAAACTAGACGTGGTCGTTCACAAGACAATCAAGTATCTGGAATCTCACGGTTGGATTATCAACCGAGACAAGTCAGCCCTAAAAACCAGTCAAAAGTCTGGAATACTTGGGGCTAAGGTTGGATTCAGGCCAGAGAAAAATATTCTTGCCTCGAGGAAAGGTGTTGTCTTTGAAAGATTTGATCCACTTAGTGGGTACAAAAAAGCCAGCCGTCCATACGCCTGTATATGAGGCTGCTGGGAAAAATGGTGGCATCATTCGAAGCAGTACCCTACGGTCAATTCCATTCAAGGAATTTGCAAGGGGCCATACTGTCAGCCTGGAACAAAAAAGTTCAGGCCCTAGACTTACAATGTCCTTGTCCCCTTCCGTTCGCAAGAGCCTCCGTTGGTGGTTGGTTCCCCAGAATCTGGAAAAAAGGAAATCCTTCAGTCCGATTTCTTGGAAGGTGGTCACTACAGATGCCAGCCTTATAGGCTGGGGAGCAGTACTGGAGCAATAGTCTCTCCAGGGCAGATGGTCGGATGCAGAAAAGGCCCTGCCCATCAATCTCTTAGAGATACGAGCAGCCCGGTATGCCCTAGTAGCATGGACATCCAAACTCCAAGGGTCCCCTGTCAGATTTCAATCAGACAATGCCACAGCAGTGGCATATATCAATCATCAGGGGGGCACCAGGAGTCGTGCAGCCCAGAGGGAAGTAAATTACATCCTGAAATGGGCAGAAAAATATGTCCCAGCCATATCTGCGGTATTCATTCCAGGAGTGGAGAATTGGAAGGCGGACTTTATAAGTCGCCAGCAATTAGGCCCAGAGGAAGGGTCCCTTCACCCCGAGGTTTTCTGGACAATATGTCAGCGGTGGGGAACATCGGATGTAGATCTTCTAGCATCCAGATTCAACACAAAGGGGGACAGGTTTGTCTCTCGGACAAGGGATCCCCTAGCTTGCGGCTCGGATGCCCTAGTGTTCCCTTGGGATCAGTTCAAGCTGATATATGCATTCACACCGCCACAATGGTTACCTCGATTACTCCGCAGAATCAGGGTAGAAAAGAAACCAGTGATTCCGGTGGCTCCAGCGTGGCCCCGAAGAGCGTGGTACGCGGAGATTGTAAAATTTCAGTGGGGAGTCCTTGGACTCTCCCACGTCGTCCGGACCTGCTTTCGCAAGGACCGATATACCACCCTTCCTTACCAGCCCTAGGTTTGACGGCCTGGCTATTGAAGCCCACATTCTAAAAAAGAGAGGGCTCTCTAATGCTGTGGTATCTACCATGATCAATGCCAGGAAGCCGGTATCCAGGCAGATCTACTATAGAATCTGGAAGGCGTACATCGCCTGGTGTGAGGCCAAGAAATGGCATCCACGTAAATACGTAATAGGAAGGATTCTGGACTTCCTACAATGGGCTGTAGATAGGAAGCTTGCCTTGAGTACTATCAAGGGTCAGATTTCGGCCTTGTCAATATTTTTTCAAAGGCCCTTGGCTTCGCATTCACTAGTCAAAGCCTTTATACAAGGAGTGATGCGTATTAGTCCTCCGGTTAATATTCCCATATGTCCATGGGACTTAAACCTGGTTCTGTCGGTTTTACAGAAACAACCATTTGAACCATTACAGCATATTTCCTTGGTGCTTCTCACCAGGAAATTGATTTTTCTAGTAGCCATTTGTTCGGCTAAAAGAGTGTCGGAATTAGCAGCTATGTCCTGTAAAGAGCCATATCTGGTTATCCATAAGGACAAAGTAGTGTTACGTCCTCATCCAGCCTTTCTTCCTAAGGTGGTATCGAGGTTTCATTTGAACCAAGATGTGGTTCTTCCTTCTTTTTTCCCCAAACCTACTTCGGTAGAGGAAAAGTTATTGCATTCTTTGGATGTAGTAAGAGCAGTTAAAGCTTATCTAAAAGCCACTGCTCAGATTCGCAGAACGGATACTTTGTTTATTCTGCCGGAAGGCCCCTGAAGGGGTCAGGCAGCGTCAAAATCTACTTTAGCCAAGTGGATTCGACAGGTCATAATACAAGCCTATAGCTTGAGAAGGAGACCGCCTCCGTTCAAAGTTAGGGCGCACTCCACGAGAGCAGTTGGAACTTCATGGGCAGTGCATCACCAGGCCTCCCTGGCTCAAATCTGTAAGGCCACAACATGGTCTTCAGTTCACACGTTTACTAGGTTCTACCAGGTGGACGTTAGAAGTCAGGAGGATGTCGCCTTTGGGCGCAGTGTGTTGCAGGCCGCAAAAGATCCTCATGTCTGATAGCGCTCAGCTTATATATGGTGTATCCCCCCCCTCATTTGGCATTGCTTTAGGACATCCCATTAGTAATGACTGTCGCTCTGTGTCCCGTGATGTACGAGAAAGAAAATAGGATTTTTATAACAGCTTACCTGTAAAATCCTTTTCTTGGAGTACATCACGGGACACAGAGCTCCCGCCCCTCTTTGGGGACACTTATTGCTTTGCTACAAAACTGAGGTGCTCCCGGATGGGAGGGGCTTATATAGGGGAGGGTACTTCCGGTTTTGGAAGTTGCCAGTGCCAGCACCTGACGGTATCTATATAACCCATTAGTAATGACTATGTCGCTCTGTGTCCCGTGATGTACTCCTAAGAAAAGGATTTTACAGGTAAGCTGTTATAAAAATCCTATTTTTAGCCATAATTTATTATTTTAAGGAATACTCCCTCTTTCCACACACTTTACAAGCTAGCCCAAACAAATTCTGTCTCTCACTAACCTGTGCGTCTGCTGGATGTGCAGTATAATGTATACATGCGTAGCTGTGGCTCTGTATACAGCATACCGCACCCGGTGTGAGCCGAGACTTCCTGTCTCATAACCGGAACACAAGAGTCTACCACAGCAGCACTCGGAGCAAGCAATTTATTCTATCAATAAATGCAAACAGCTGTATGCTGTTTACAGAGCCGCAGCTACGTACAGTTTTAAAACTCGCATCAAGCGACCTCACAGGTTAGTAATGGACAGAAATCGTTTGGGTCTCCTTGGCCATGTAAAATGGGTGGAAAGAGTTCTTCTTTAAAAATGTTAATTTTACTCTCGTCTTACCAATATGGGGGGGGAAAAAAATCTGCATACATGCCTTTCTTCATTCCAGTCACATGATCTGCAGCTCTATCTACACTGGACCAGTGATAAGCTGGCTGCAGGGGAGAGGAGGGAGTGCTGAAACTAAGCTATGGGAGCCTCTGGATGACATCAGTGCGTCCGGAATTCTCAGCCGTTGTCAAAAATTCCGTGACACAGGAGAGCCAAAGCTGTGGGATCACATGACCAGAGCGGGCTGAAAGGCTATACAGAGTCTTTCATATTTATATACTTTTTTTTTTTTTTCTCCTTTTGTAGGCCGGTATCGGGCAGGAACTTTTTTAGGAATTGGGCAGAAATTTCCCTTTTTTTAAGGTTACACTCTAGTTGGATGTGAAATCTGCGTTTTACTCTGATCTGGGAGCAAGTTCTTTCGGACGTAAAATCTACACAAAGCCGTTCAGAAAGGTGGAGAATCTGGCCACCATGGGTTTTATAGAGGTGGAGAATCTTGGCCCACCATGGGTTTTTAGAGAGGTGGAGAATCTTGGCCCACCATGGGTTTTTATAGAGGTGGAGAATCTTGGCCCACCATGGGTTTTTATAGAGGTGGAGAATCTTGGCCCACCATGGGTTTTTATAGAGGTGGAGAATCTTGGCCCACCATGGGTTTTTATAGAGGTGGAGAATCTTGGCCCACCATGGGTTTTTATAGAGGTGGAGAATCTTGGCCCACCATGGGTTTTATAGAGGTGGAGAATCTTGCCCACCATGGGTTTTATAGAGGTGGAGAATCTTGGCCCACCATGGGTTTTTATAGAGATGGAGAATCTTGGCCCACCATGGGTTTTATAGAGGTGGAGAATCTTGGCCCACCATGGGTTTTTATAGAGGTGGAGAATCTTGGCCCACCATGGGTTTTTATAGAGGTGGAGAATCTTGGCCCACCATGGGTTTTTATAGAGGTGGAGAATCTTGGCCCACCATGGGTTTTTATAGAGGTGGAGAATCTTGGCCCACCATGGGTTTTTATAGAGGTGGAGAATCTTGGCCCACCATGGGTTTTTATAGAGGTGGAGAATCTTGGCCCACCATGGGTTTTTATAGAGGTGGAGAATCTTGGCCCACCATGGGTTTTTATAGAGGTGGAGAATCTTGGCCCACCATGGGTTTTTATAGAGGTGGAGAATCTTGGCCCACCATGGGTTTTTATAGAGGTGGAGAATCTTGGCCCACCATGGGTTTTTATAGAGGTGGAGAATCTTGGCCCACCATGGGTTTTTATAGAGGTGGAGAATCTGGCCCACCATGGGTTTTTATAGAGGTGGAGGGAGGATTGGGCGGACCGTCTGATCTACGTCTTGTTAATGTTGCTGATAAACGCATGCGTAGAGTCGCATTGCACTTCTTGGTGTTGGTTGCAGAGATTTCTATGTACAATGGTAAAGCTTTGCAGGATCTGTTGAGAAAAATGGCATTTGAGGGTTGGGGTGGGGTGGGTTTTAGGCCTGTGACCTACCCTCCAATTGTGCCCAAATTTTGGTGTTCCTGCTGAATATACGGGTTCAGCAGGTTTTCTAAAGTCGGTTTTATTTGAGCAAAGTAAAGTAAAAGAACTCCTCAAGACTTCCCCCCCCCCCCCCCCCCCCAAAAAAATGTAACTCGGCAGCTACAAATCTTGTACCTGCTGACTTTTGATATAAGGACACCTGCCTGTCCATGGATCCAGTGATGACCTCACCCGAGCCGATTCGTCAATCCGCTTTGGGTGCAAGCACCCGCATCTCGAGTAAGGGGAACAGGAAGTGTAGTCTTGCGGGTTCCTACTGCGCATGTGCGAACCGCACTGCTCCTTGTGAATGGTCCCATAGTCTGTGTCCTAGAAGACTGTCTCATGTTCAAATTCCAGCGTCAGACATTTTCCGTATTTAAAGATTTACCTCTACTGCACCCCGTGTGTACAGGGCAAGAAATGACACCGGGAACTTACACGGTCCATGAACATCTTAAAGCGCTTGTGTTCCCAACACTTCATATTCCTGATATGTGGCTGCTGTCCCACATGCTGGTATGAAGAAGTCTACTCTTCTCTTCGTATTGCTTCTTTTGTGTGAAATCGCCACTGTTCCTGCCAGTCCTTCTGCTTAAGAACTGACCACACTAAGCAGGAGAACACTGGTCAGTTCTCTATACTGGGAGTTTAGCCTGCTCTCCTTCAATAATGAGACTTATCTTGACACGCCCCCTCTGCACTGTCTCTCACTGGGGAAGATAAGTGTACTAATGCTACCCCCCCAGCTCTTATGCCGTGACCCTATGGAATCACTTTATATTTTATGAGTCGCACAATTACACCACAGGATCAATGCACATCTTATGGATGTATAAAACACAAGGTGCAGGTGGGAAGCTTTTATGAAGCCATTGAAATACGGCAATCCTAAAACCATTTCTGTTCTACAGGTGATGTTCAAGACTCCGGTGTCCATCACTGAACACCCAAAGATCAACGAATGGCTCACACTGGTGGAGAAAGAAATGAGGGTCACTTTGGCCAAACTGTTGGCAGAATCTGTGACAGAAGTGGAGATCTTTGGGAAGTCCACGGCCATAGATTCCGCCACGTACATCTCGTGGATCGACAAGTACCAGGTAAGTCGTGGCTCTGCATGATCTATTTTATCTTGCAACACAAGCTCTGTGTGTGTGGGTGTATGTGTGTGTGTGTGTGTGTATATATGTATATATATATAGTGTGTGTATGTGTGTGTGTGTATATATATATATATATATATATATATATATATATATATATATATATATATATATATATAGTACATTTGCACAGTAGCGGGGTATGTACAAATATCTGACATGCCTATAGCCAAGTTCTGCATTGTAAAAGAAAAAAAAACCCCATAGAGGAGTCCAGTATTTAGAACCATCAAGGCTCTTATCCAAGTAAGTCTGTAGAAGATATTTGGCCATTAAAAGGGGCAACGCAGTTAAACCACTTGTACTGCAGCAGGTTGGCTCTCCTTTGTGAATCGCCGTCATTTGTACGTCGGCCGCTTTAAGAGCTCTAGGGGGCGCGCGCGGGCCCGCGACCCCCTGGTGCCGATGTGTGCAGCCACGATCGCTCCTGAGAGAGACGGGATGGGGATATGTCAATCTAAACGGACAGATCCCCATTCTGACAAGGGAAGAAAAGAGGGATCTGCTGTTCCTAGTGATCAGGAACAACGATCTGTCAAAACGAAGTGTCGAAAGTTCCTGATCTGTCCGCCGTAATGTTGCAGTCCCGCTAAAAATCACTAAACACCATTAATAGTAAAATGAATAAATGCTATAAATCTATCCCCTATTTTATGTAGACATAACTTTTGTGCAAACCAATCAATATACGCTTATTGCGATTTTTTTTTTTTTTTTTTTTTTTTTTTTTTTTTTTTTTTTTTTTTTTTTTTCTCTTCCCAAAAATTTTGTAGAATACATATTGGCCTAAACTGCAGAGAATTAAAAAAAATTTTTTTTATTGAGAATATGTATATAGCAACAAGGTGCATATACTAGAATTTTTTTTCTTTTTTCTTTTTGAATTGTCGGTTAAAGCGACGCAGCGCCATATAAAAAAAAAAATGGCCTGGACATTAAGGGAGGCAAATCCTTCCGGTCCTTAACTGGTTAATGGATAGCATGCATTAATGCTTTATTTTTTAATTAAAAAAAACATGTTATACTTACCTGCTCTGTGCCATGGTTTTGCACAAAGCAGCCACCCGATGCCCTTCTGGGGCCCCTCGCCGGTGCTCCGAGCTGCCCCCCAGTGACCCCTGTGCGTGCTCGCCCGTCTGTGTCTTGATAAAGCAGGCGGCTCAACAACACCCTCCCAGGGAACACTTAACCTCTTGTTCGCCCCCTAGTGTTAACACCTTCCCTGCCAGTGACATTTATACAGTAATGGTGCATTTTTAGCTCTGATCGCTGTTTGAAAGTCACTGGTTCCAAGAAAGTTTCCAATCTGTCCGCACGCAATGTCGCAGTCCCGCTAAAAATCGCTGATCACAGCCATTACTAGTAAAATAGAAATGTATGGCATTTTTATTATAAATTTTTATCCTCTATTTTTGTAGACTCTTTAACTTTTGCTTAAACCAATCAATATACTCTTATTGTGTGTGTTTTTATATATATATATATATATTTGCTATAAAAAAAACATGTTTTAAGGAAAAAACGAGACTTTACAATCGCTTTAAGCAGCAAATAAAACCAGCTGGATCAGAGAGGGGGAAACCCAACATAAGCTAGAATGCGGCTATATCTGCGGCTATATCTCCTGATATATATATTTTATTGCCTTTGCCCCATCTGTCAACTCTTCTAAATCCAAAAATATATGTGTAAAATGGTTTCCTTGTTTGTTTTTTCATGTAGGCTCAGCTGGTGGTCCTGTCGGCTCAGATTGCCTGGTCAGAGAATGTGGAGTCTGCTCTGAACACCATGTCGAATAGTGGAGGGAGTGACTTGGATCCCATGCAGGGTGTCCTGACCAATGTGAAGGCTACGCTGACAGTCTTGGCAGATTCTGTGTTGATGGAACAGCCACCATTGCGCAGAAGAAAGCTTGAGCACCTGGTAAGGCCTTTTATTACACTATAATGTGACTCCAATTGTTTGAGATTTTTGTATATTAATATGCTTCATATTTAACAGATTACAGAACTGGTGCACCAGAGGGATGTCACCAGATCTCTGATGAAGCTCAAGGTGGACAACCCCAAGTCCTTTGAGTGGCTAAGCCAGATGCGTTTTTACTTCGACCCGAAGCAGACCGACGTCCTCCAGCAGCTTTCTATTCAGATGGCAAACGCCAAGTTCAATTATGGGTTTGAATACCTGGGAGTGCAGGACAAACTGGTCCAGACTCCGCTGACGGATCGCTGCTATCTGACGATGACCCAGGCTCTGGAGGCCAGGCTTGGGGGGTCTCCCTTTGGTGAGTCTATTGTGCCGTATGATGTGTAGCAATGTACAATGCTGGGATAACCTGCAGCTTTTTAACCTGCCTGTCCTGAAATCAGGCCCTGCCGGTACTGGAAAAACCGAGTCTGTCAAGGCCCTCGGACACCAGCTTGGGCGCTTCGTGCTTGTATTCAACTGCGACGAAACCTTCGACTTCCAGGTACATTTAGTGTTCTCTTTTGTAACGTGAACTGTAAGTGTGAATTAGATCTGTTTTTTGCTGTAATCTCTCGTTCTTTCTTTGTAGGCAATGGGCCGGATCTTTGTTGGCTTGTGCCAGGTCGGAGCTTGGGGCTGCTTTGATGAGTTCAACAGATTGGAGGAACGCATGCTGTCCGCAGTTTCACAGCAAGTGCAATGCATCCAGGAGGCCCTAAAAGAGCACGCCAATCCAAACCGAGACAGGAGTGAGTGTGGTGGGATGGGGGGGGGGGGGGAGACCCTAGAGAATAAAATGGTGGTTGTTGCAATATTTTATGTCGTACTGTATTTGCGCAGCAGTTTTTCAAACTGATTTTTTTTTTTTTTTTTTTTTTTTTTTTTACATACACTTTAATAAATTTAAAAAAACTAAACCGCAAAGTTGGCACAACTTTTTTTGTATAATGTGGAAGAAGATGTTACACCGCAAGAATCGTGATCTTTATTCTAAGCAAAAAAATCGTGATCCTGATTTTAGCCCGAATCGTGCAGCTCTACTGCTCCTGTAATCACCATATCGTATGGTTAGGACAAGGATCCGACTTTGATCCGACTTCAATGATATTGAATGGGCTGAAGTCGGACCACAAGCAGTGCAGGAACCTTTTCTAAAGTCGGTATATCTGCACCCCCCTGAAAGGTGCCAAATGTGACACCGGAGGGGGGGGAGGGTTCCGAAAAGCGGAGGTTCACTTTTTTGTGTGGACCTCCACATTAAAGTGGTATTAAACGTTCCGTTTTTTTTTTTTTTTGTTTTGTTTTTAACTAACATGTCATACTTTCCTCCACTGTGCAGTTTGTTTTGCACAGAGTGGCCCCGATCCTCCTCCCCGCAATAGATAACCCCCTCTGGGAAGCTCTCTCCCGAGGGGGTTAGCTTGCGGGCCCACTCCTGTGTGATACACTCGGCGTCCATATATATATATATATATATATATATATATATATATATATATATATATATATATATATATAATAATATATTTTGTTTGCAATGTTGAGGTTGTAAAATGAATTGTAATGTTGGAGTATTGACCGTTTTTTTGTTTTTTATTCAGGTCTCACGGTCACATGTGAACTGCTGAGCAAGCAAGTGAAGGTCAGCCCTGACATGGCGATCTTCATCACCATGAACCCCGGATACGCCGGAAGATCCAACCTACCGGACAACTTGAAAAAGTTATTCCGCAGCTTGGCCATGACCAAACCTGACCGCCAGCTGATTGCTCAGGTCATGTTGTACTCTCAAGGCTTCCGCACAGCAGAAGTGCTCGCCAACAAGATTGTACCTTTCTTCAAGTGAGTGATTAATAGGCTTGTGTCCTCTTTAGGGCTCATTTAGACGGCGGTCCTCCATGCAGAGCCGCTGGCAGATGTATCTGCATCCAGTTTGGAGCTGCATGCAGGCAGCCCAGAGAAATGAAAGCAGGGACACAATCAAAATCTGACATGCTGGCAGAAGTAGGCGCACCGATCGGAACACACAATCTCGGCATTTGGATTTGTTACTCCCTGCATGTCACATTCTGATATGCGAATGTGTCTGTGCAGCCGCAGCGTGTGCCTACACTTCTATGGGCTGCCTGCGAGCAGCTCTGTATGGAGGAACAGCACTAATTGTCCATCTCCATGAGCCGTTAGATTTAGTTACTCCAGGTGTGAGATTTTATGTAGTTCAGGTAACCTTCTGTCAGATCAGTTTTGGTTCACCTGATGGGTGCAAATGGTGATCACAATGCCCTGTTGCGGCGGCTGCAGAGAAGAGCGCGACTGCCAAATGGCTACAAACTCCCGCAACGCCCCCCCCCCCCCCCCCCCCGGCCGAGAGAGGGTTAAAAACCACAGCAAAGCGGTGCTTTGCCGGCGGTATAGCCGCCGTGTCCCATTGATTTCAATGGGCAGGAGCGGTGGAGAAGCGGTGTACACATCGCTCCTTCACCGCTCCAAAGATTGCTGCTAGCAGGACTTTTTTTTTACCATCCTGCTAGTGCACCGCTCCAGTGTGAAAGCCCTCTGGGCTTTCACACTGAAGAGACAACAGCAGCTCTTTCAGGTCGGTTTGCAGGCGCTATTTTTATATTAAACGTTTTTATTTAACACTGTACACATGAAACATTATTACAGGGTACACGGCAATAATAGGAACAGAGATCCAACACAAACATCAGATATACACATTGACACAGACAGGTTCGACAGAGGCATAGCTGGAACACATCACAAAACAGCAGTGGGTGAGGGAGGGGGTGCCTCCCAAAAGGTGGTCGCCAAACACGGCTTCCACCGAATGGCAATTCTAGAACATACCAGGAACTGCTCCTTCCAGGGTCAGTTCGTACATGAATTGATGGATGTGAGCCATCTGTCCCAGACCTTATTGTACTTATCTGGGCAGCCTCTATTAAGATATATGATTTTCTTGTAAGGCAGAGTGGCGTTCACATCTGCCTTCCATTCTGAGAAACTAGGGGGTGTAGGTCTCATCCAGTTTTTGGCTATAATCTTCTTAGCTGAGAAGAGTGTTTCGTGGAGAAACGTCTTAGTAAATCTGTCGAGGTCTGCGCCGGGGAAAATGCCTAGCAGGCATATTTTTGGGTCGAGGTTCGGGGGGGGTCCCCATGTCGTCGTGGAGAAAGTCTACAATTTGTTTCCACAAGCCCTGGAGTCGGGGACATGCCCAGATCAAGTGAAAAAACGTACCAGTCTCTTGTGTACACATCGCACAGTTTGTACTAGTCTCTGGTCTAAAACGGGCTACCCTGAGGGGAGTAAGGTACGCACGGTGTAAGATATACAGTTGCGACAATCTGTCAGAGTCTAGGGGAGACAGTCTTGCAGGCATCAAGTGCCTCGCTCCTCTCCTCATCCTCCAGCGATCCCACATCCCTTTCCCATCTCGGTTTAAGACTATATGCCAGAGCAGTAGCTGACGGGGTGAGGAGCATATTATAAAAGTCCGAGAATAACCGGCAAGGGTCCGAGCTCTTGATCACCGCCATCAGGGCTTTAGAGACGGGCTGTGGGATGGACAAAGGAAACAGAGCGTATTGCATGGTGTAGTTGAAGGAACCTATAATGCATAGATCGAGGAAGCATATATTGGTCCTGGAGATCCTCAAAATTTCTAAGGGCCCCGTCAGACAGTATGTGATGTAAATAATATATCCCTCTCCTGCTCCATATCTCCATATCTGGGCTCAAACGAAGCTCAGGTAGAATTTTATTGTGCCAGAGGGGGGTGAAATCATTAAATGTGGGAATCTTCATGAACTTGGTAGCAATATCTCATACCCGTCTATACTGATAGAGGAGTGACTGACGGTCACCTTCAGATTTGCTGCCACTCTGTCCCATTGCAATCGCCGTTGGGGGATCTGAGGTGCATTGAACCCACATAGGACATAGTAGTGTAATGCCGCGTACACACGATCATTTTTCTCGTCGGGGAAAAATTCAATTTTTCTCTTTGACGAGAAAAATGACCGTGTGTGGGCTTTTGATCATTTTTCCCGACGAGAAAAGCGGCAAGAATCACGATGAGAAAAATTAGAACATGCTCTAATTTTTCTCGTCGTGATTCACAGCATTTTTTTCCGCGGCAGTTTTCCCATAGGGAAACACTGCCGTGGAGCCTACACACGGTCGTTTTTCTCGACCCAAGAGAAAAAATGTCGGGAAAACCGGCCGTGTGTAGGGGACCAAGCCATTCTTCGTTTTTCCCGTCGATTTTCTCGACAGTGTTTTCACCGTCGAAAATCGATCGTGTGTACGCGGCATTAGAAATCGGAGCCTGTCAGTTTTGTCAATGTGGTATAGTTGGGATAACTGGGACGCCATGTAGTACAAGTCAAAGTCTGGGAGAGCCTGTTCCACCTAAGTCTGTATGGTTCTTGAGTATTTTCCAAGCCAGTTTATGCCTATTGCTGCCCCAAACAAAAGATTTAAGTAGAGATTCCATTCGTTTAAAGCAGGGGTCTCAAACTCAAATTACCTGAGGGCCACAAGACAAGTTTTCATATCACATGGGGGCCGCATGCAAACTTTCAAACTTCAAAAACAGCACTGGTGTCAGCGGACGGACGCACTATTAACCCCCAGCACTGGTGTCAGCAGACGCACTATTAACCCCCAGCACTACCCCTACACTTCACAAATACCCCCCTACACTTCACAAATACCCCCTGCTCACAAATTTCAAACCCAGTCACCTACCTAAGGACTTGGCCTCAGTGTGATGGCTCACTTACCTCTCCTCCTGGCAGGGCTGGACTGGGACAAAAATTTGGCCCTGGACTTCATCCAGACCGGCCCACTTTAATTTTGCAAACACGCACAAAAACATTAATTCATCAGTGACCATGACCAGCAGTGGCAGTACATTAATTCATTCATGCCTGTAGCCCTCCTTTATTGCAGAAATACTACAGGAGAGGGTCAGAGACTGCAAAGCGTACTACAGGCGAGGGTCAGACTGCAGACATGATACAGGAGAGGGTCAGACTGCAGACATGATACAGGAGAGGGTCAGACTGCAGACATGATACAGGAGATGGTCAGAGACTGCTGACATGATACAGGAGATGGTCAGAGACTGCAAAACGTACTACAGGCGAGGGTCATAGACTGCAGACATAGTACAGGAGAGGGTCAGAGACTGCAAAATGTACTACAGGAGAGAGTCAGAGACTGCAGACATGATACAGGAGATGGTCAGAGACTGCAAAATGTACTACAGGAGAGGGTCAGAGACTGCAGACATGATACAGGAGATGGTCAGAGACTGCAAAATGTACTACAGGCGAGGGTCATAGACTGCAGACATAGTACAGGAGAGGGTCAGAGACTGCAAAATGTACTACAGGAGAGGGTCAGAGACTGCAGACATGATACAGGAGATGGTCAGAGACTGCGGACATGATACAGGAGATGGTCAGAGACTGCGGACACGATACAGGAGATGGTCAGAGACTGCAGACATTGTACAAGTGTGTCCTAGGCTAGCAGTGAACAGTGTGGAAAAAACATTGATTGCTGCACTGCAACAGGAGTTTACAAGATATAACAAAGTGCCAAAAAAAAAACTTTGCCAACAGTCATTTCTCAAGCACATGAGGACAGTAAATGGTTAACAGGTCTGTGAAGCTCCCAGCCTGACCAGCTAATGCCTTCAAAAGATAACAAGGAAAATGTCAAACAAATCAGGGATGGCTGGCACAGGACTCTGGCACAAATAGCTCTATAGAAACAGCTGAAGTTCCAGCTTCTTGCAGAAAGCTAATCAGCATTCTCCTGTCCTGTGTTCAGTGTAAATAAAAACAGATAAGAAGCAGTGTGAGAAGATGGGAAGTCACCCCTCGATCAGTGTGTTCTCCTTCTCCTGTGCTGTGTGTGGAATATGCAGTGATCACACTGATTCCCTCCGTCTTCTTAGGCCCCATGCACACGAGACGCAGGTGCAAACTCTGCTGAACACACGTTTTTAAACGCTGAAACCGGCGTTTATAAACGCGCGTTTTGCCGCGTTTGCGGCGGCGTTTAACCGCGTTTGCGTTTATAAGCGTTTCATCATAGACCCTCCCTAAGCTCAAAAAACAGTAAATTTCAGCCAGTTTGTGAGACCAGAGTGAGTAGCAGCAGCTGAGAGAGCAGCAGTGTACTTGTATTTAGCGTATCACTTGCCACATCATCTGCCACAAGTTGTGGATTGTCCACTTGCCACGTCACCTGCCACGTCACATGGCCACGTCACCTGCCACAAGTTGTGGATTGTCCACTTGCCACGTCACCTGGCCATGTTACCTGCCACGTCAGCTGGCCACGTCACCTGCCACAAGTTGTGGATTGTCCACTTGCCACGTCACCTGCCACGTCACCTGGCCACGTCACCTGCCACAAGTTGTGGATTGTCCACTTGCCACGTCACCTGCCACAAGTTGTGGATTGTCCACTTGCCACGTTACCTGCCACAAGTTGTGGATTGTCCACAATGCAATGCAAGCAATTAGTTTTCTTTTATATTTTTTAATAGTTTTTCATCATTTGCCATCATTTTTGAGATTTCTAATGTTAAAAAATAGGTCACCTTTAAAAACGCTTATAAACGCAAACGCGGCAAAACGCCGGTACCGCGTTTAGCGTCTGAAACGTGGAAAACTTTTGCGTCTGAACCCATTTTTTTGCTTCTGGAAAAACGAGGTTAAACGCAACTGCTTGTAAACGCCAAAAAACGAGTGTGTGTGCATGGACACATAGGATAACATTGAATGGGTTCAGGAGCAGTTGAAAAAAGCGTCCAACTGCCTCTGAACGCGCATTCAACAGCAAATAACAGCGTCTCGTGTGCATGGGGCCTAACACAGCATTCTCCTGTCCTGTGTTCAATGTAAATAAAAACAGATAAGAAGCAGATTAGATTTCTGTAGCCAGCATTGTAACATGTTTGATCTCATACCTTCTTCATGTTCAGGTATGTCGGATCTTCTGCATCCCGCCCTGCTCTGGCCACTAGCCTCTTCTAAATGTGGCGGGCTGGACAATCTGATTGGCTAAAGAGGTGGTGGGAGGCGAAGCAACTTAGCAGTCACGCCCTCCCACTCAGAAGAGCAGCGCTATTGGCTGCCTGCCCTGTTACACACAGATATCCCTCTCCCTCCAGCATGTCAAAGCCGATGGGTGGGAGAGGGGCGGGAAGCTGCACACTGCCGCTGGTAGCCTTGCGGGTTGGTCCTGTCCTGTCCTGGTCCCCTATCAGCGGCTCTGCCGGAAGTTTGAGGGGGGGGGGCGACAAGGAGGAGGAAGAGATAAGGCAAGGGTCAGCTGCGTTCTAGGTGGCTGCCTAGTGGGAGCACCGGCTCTGTCCACACAGACAGACTCCGAGAAAGGTAGAGAGACGAGTGACACACTGAGCCATCGGCCCCTGCCTGCGGGCCAATTGGAACCTGTTCGCGGGCCGCAAATGGCCCGCTGTGTGTGTGTGTATGTATGTGTATGTGTATATATATATATATATATATATATATATATATATATATATATATATATATATACGAATGCCATAGCATGTAAAGTATCTTAGGTAATAATCATTTTTACAATGTTAACCCGACCCCATACTCCCAATGGCAGTCGGGCCTGCAGGCGCTATTTTTAGCGCGATAACGCCTGCAGACCGACCCAGTGTGAAAGGGGTCTAATTGTTATAAATGAGAACCTTGACAAACCATTTTATATCCAAATTCCCCCCCCCCCCCTGTAGGTTGTGTGATGAACAGCTCTCATCTCAGAGCCACTACGACTTTGGGCTGCGAGCTTTGAAGAGCGTCTTGGTGAGCGCCGGCAACGTCAAGAGAGAGCGCATCCAGAAGATCAAAAAGGAGAAGGAGGAACGTGGAGAGGCCGCCGTTGAAGGAGAAGTTGCAGAACATTTGCCTGAGCAAGAGGTATGACTTTTATCGATCGTCTCCATTCTCCCCGGCTTTGTGAAGATGTGAAATCAGCCAGCAGTTCGGTAAATTTTGTGATTTTGTGATTTTTTTTTTTTTTTTTTTTTCCTGCAGATTCTGATTCAGAGCGTCTGTGAGACCATGGTGCCCAAGCTTGTGGCAGAAGACATCCCGCTTCTGTTTTCTCTTCTTTCCGATGTCTTCCCTGGCATCCCATACCACCGCGGAGAAATGACCGCACTTCGGGAAGAGCTTAAGAAAGTCTGCCAGGAGATGTACATGACCTACGGGGATGGAGAAGACGTTGGCAGCATGTGGGTGGAGAAGGTAATGGAGTGAAACTTTATTTTTATTTAAAATGCTCTTTGTTTAAAGCAGAGTTACAGCTCTGCTGTGATACTGTGAGCAGGCAGGTATTATTTTTTAATATATAAATAACATGTATAACGGGGTACAAAATATATTCTCGCTTAGCGTAGGGATGACCTAGTGAGATCCACTAACTGACTTCCAATTAAGGAAAAAAGGTGCAGTAGCTCAACTAAATCCCATCTGCATGTTCAACCAAATACCAATAGGCATTATACTTAAAACAAAGGAAAGATAATAGAGGGAGAGAGAGGGAAAGGTTAAAGGTTGAAGTTCACCTTCTACAGAAAAATCCTCCTCACCACCCCCCCCCCCCCCCCCCCGCTGACCTTGGACCGCGGCAATCTCCCCGTTCTGAGCCCCGGTTAGAAATACCTTCGGCATTTACGTGTCTTCACAACTGACAGGACGAGCTATGCGGCTTCTGCTTGTTTGGCGCCGCCCATGTGTCGGCGTCAACCAATTGGAATGCTCCAAAAGGTCCCCCCTGACTGGGTACGTTTTTAGACCTTCAGCTGAGGGGATTTCTTCCATTTAAGAGAAACCAATCATCGAATCATCGCGCTGCAGTCGACACCCGCGCTAGGTGTTGTTTTTTTTTTTGTTTTTTTTAGATGATGGAGATAAGAAACCAGAATAAATGTTTTGGGATTGAAAGGGACATCTGCCAGTAGGGGGCGGTAGGCAGGTATTTTAATGCAGAAGAGACATACAATGTCTTATCTGTAACACACCCACCTATCTGTTCACAGCAAACCCTGGCATGTAATTTTAGTGGCTGTGGGGGCCATCCCGTGTCCCAGAATGCCCAGCTCTTGCACATGTGCAGGAGTGACTTCATCCCATGGCAGCCAATGAAGATGGCCAAAAACTAGCACAGGAGAAGATGCTGGCGAGGGAGCGTTGGTAAGGGGAGTATCGATCCTCTTTAGTTGCGCTTTAATACTGAAAGTGTGAGAATTGGCTCCTCGTCGTAGCTCAGTGATGGGTTTTGTGAACCAGAATATAAAACGCTCAGTTTTGTCTTTTGCAGGAATTGAATGTGGAGACCCCATGTACCTACAGAGAGGTGGGATTTGTGTAGGGACAATAGTACTGTACAGGTAAAGCAAAGTTGAGGATTTGGGGCTCGCATTTGAACAGATATGGAGAGTTCTGCTCTGATGGATTTCTGTTGGAGCAAATCTTGCGATTGGAATACATGACTATTTGCAAGATGTGCAATAGAAAGAATCGGAACTTGCCACCATCTGATCTCATTGCTGATGGTTCAGGCTTCTCATTTAGAACCTTTGCTGTGTAGTTGAATTTGCTTGTGGCTTGTGCACTTGTTCTAGATACTTGTCATGTTGCTGTTAGCAGGCGGGGGTCCTTCATTATCACCCTTTTCAGAGTGTTAAGGTTGCAGTACAGGTGAACAGGTGCTTCCCCTAACTCTGGGAGGTGTAACTCCTGCCATGTCGCATGTCACCAGTGCTACAGGTCTGCTATGTGGGAAACTCTGCCGTAGGACAGAATGTGCACTTATTTATTTTTCCTCCTTAGGTTCTTCAACTCTACCAAATTACTCAAATCAACCACGGCCTGATGATGGTCGGCCCCTCTGGCAGCGGCAAGAGTATGGCCTGGAGGGTGTTGCTGAAAGCATTGGAACGATTGGAAGGCGTAGAGGGAGTTGCTCACATCATTGATCCCAAAGCAATCAGCAAGGACCATCTGTACGGCACCTTGGATCCCAACACCAGAGAATGGACGGACGGGCTGTTCACCCACGTTCTTAGAAAGTAAGTGTTCATCGATCTATGGCCACCTTTTTAAAACAGCTAATCTGACAGTGATCGGTCAATCTTGGCTTAGTTGCTGTTCGAAGTGACAATGTAGACCTTGATGGTCCCTTTTTAAAAAAAAAAAAAAAAGAGTAATGAAATGTTCAGGAGACCTTTAATAACTTAAACATGTCTGGTTTGTAGGATCATCGACAATGTCCGAGGAGAGCTTCAGAAGCGTCAGTGGATCATCTTTGATGGTGATGTGGATCCTGAGTGGGTTGAGAATCTGAATTCTGTCCTGGATGACAACAAACTTCTCACTCTTCCCAATGGAGAGCGTCTCAGCCTGCCACCAAATGTAAGTATTTATGCAAAACAAAAATCTTTTATTGAAAGCATCGGTCAGCCTATTCTAGGACTGTTCAATTTGGCCGATTCCTTTTTTTTTTTTTTTTTTTTCTTTTCCTTTTTTATAAAGAAAAAACAAATTGTAAAGTTTTGTATTTATATAGGCTCAAAGTTCCATTAAAAAAAAAAAAATCTTTGAGCCTATATAAATACAAAACTTTCTGCAATTTTTTTTTTTTTTTTTTTCTACTACTCCTAGCCAGACGTTTGTAGTTTTCCAACTCTTGGACAAACTAACTCCAACTTTATTTATTTTTTCTTCTCAAAAAAGTAGGAGGGGGCGTTGTTTAAAGTGGAGGTCCACCCTGAAAAAATTTTTACATAAAAAAGAAAAGAAAAAAATGAATAGAAAAAAATAATAAATTATACTCACCCTAAATGTCTGTTGCTATGCGGAAGTCCCCTAATCTGCCTCTACTGTGGCTCTTCCTTGTCCTCGGATTGAAAACTTCCGTTTCCTCTTCTTGTGAATGGGGCCTTCTGGGAACTGTGTGTTTCCCAGGAGGCAAGCCGCCCATTCACAAAGCGCCGTGCGAGTGGCGCATGCGCAGTAGGAAACGGGCAGTGAAGCTGTAAGTCTTCACTGCCTGTTTTCCCTTAGTCAGGATGGAGGAGCCCGGGACCTGCCATCAGCGATCGATCGCCGTGGCAGGACCGACATCGCGGGCGAGTAGAACAGGTAAGTGTCCTTATTAAAAGTCAGCAGCTACACTGTTAGTAGCTGCTGACTTTTTTTTATTTTATATGGCTGCACCTCCGCTTTAAGTGACACAGAAGGAGAGCACACGACTCAAGTAGAGGGAATGGAGTGAGTAGGGATAGAGCAGACTTACTCCACCGCAGCCAGGCATGGCATGGAGGGAGGGGGGGGGAGAGGGAATTATTTTATTTTTTCATGTTTTTTTCTTTTGGGGGGGGGGGGTAGCATAATTGATAAACTTTTGATAAGACAATTTTGTAGCTGTTTTTTTCCTGTAAGGTTCATTTGTGTCTTATGTAAATGATATAATATAAGAATGTACAATGCTGAAGTTTATAATAAACATTTTGATTATAAAAAAAAACTCCAAGCTAGCAGCTGCATTTCAAAGGGTTTTTTTTTGTTTTGTTTTTTGTTTTGTATATATTTTTTTTTATATTGTTTTAAGCTTGAAGGTATTGGGTGTTGTGAGCAAAGCACTTAATAATCTTGTATTGCGATTGGTTCATTTCCAGGTTCGGATCATGTTTGAAGTTCAGGACCTGAAGTACGCTACTTTGGCCACTGTGTCCAGATGCGGCATGGTCTGGTTCAGTGAGGACGTCCTAAGCACCGACATGATTTTCAACCATTTCCTGGCCCGCATGCGCAGTATTCCACTGGATGAGGGAGAGGACGAGGCTTCCCGCATAAGAAAGGGCATGGAGGATGAAGAAGAATCTGCTTCACCAATGCTACAGGTAAGCACAGCCGTCCATTTTTTATTTATTTTTTTCAATTTTTGCATGAACATGCAAGTTCCAGTGACGCACCACTGAAAGCTGCGATTTCCTTTCACATTCTGTGATGTCACTCAGACAGAAAATGAGAGGTTGTTACTGTTCCTTTCTCTCTCCAAAACATTGCTGGAACATCACTTTTTAATGACCAGTACAAAATCCGTGTGTGTGTGTTTGTTTTTTTTTATTCCTTCATGGATAGCTGGCAATTTTTTACAAGTGTATATTGTGACAATGGGGATTAAATCAGTGCCTTATACAAATAACAAATACATTTTAAGAAATATATTTTATTACATAAATGAGGTAAAATTTCAATAGAAATTCATAAAATGAATAATAAGTAAATACTGGCTGAAGTATTAAAGGCTTGGTGGAGTTGCAGATCAGATGGTCCCTACATGTTTCACCAAAACATTGGCTTCTTCAGGGTAAATGATCGTGACCCAGAGTGTATAAAGAATAGAAAGATATACAAGATAATAGAAAACATTAATAAACAGATTGTTATAATAATGACATTCACATGATATAATGGTCTGGGAAAGCAACACGCTGTGATGGATCAGAGCCGCAATCGGGCTCAGGATGGATATCTGCTGCTCCTAATTATAAAGTGAGGATGTACGTGCATGTTGGGAGTAATCACACTGGACGTCTGCTCAGTTCAATTACTTATCACTGTTTATTGCAAGGCAGTGCCCAGCGCTTTACACAAAGAACAATAGAATATACTTCACTACTATGTAAATGTGATAGTCTAAAAGGCACATCTTGGCTGAAATACAGGAAGAATGCAGGAACTTGATGTTTTGAAGCTTGGTTGTGCTTGTCCTCTTCTTTACTTCCTCATACCTCCCAGTGCATAGGCAGCAGGGTGTAGGCGCCATCTTTAGTTCCGAAACAGAGCCAAGCTGTATACTATATAATAAGTAAGGAGTTGCATAGAAACATGTATACACAGAATCATAAAAATGTCTATTTTCTTATTATGTTCATTACATTCCTTCACAACGGCATGTAAGAGCTCCCACCCAAGGACACCCCATATCACCAAAAGACTACCCACCACCTACCCTATTGCCTCCAAATGGCCGGTTAGGGACAGAGTTCACCCACAGATCACGGCTAAGCACTACCGCAGTATGGCTGCAGGGGGCAGAAAAGGGCCTGGCTCAATCTACAAAAATAGGATTGAAAAAAAACCCCATTGAGTTTTTTTTTTTTTTTTTTTTTTTTTCACATGGGTATCTGGCAAGTTTCAAAAGTGTATATTGTCTTTTCAGATCCAACGTGATGCCTCAACAGTACTGCAGCCATATTTTACATCGAACGGGTTGGTCATCAAAGCTCTGGAGCACGCCTTCAAGCTTGAGCACATCATGGACCTGACTCGTCTTCGCTGCTTGGGCTCCCTCTTCTCCATGCTGCACCAGGCCTGCCGCAACATCGCCCAGTACAACGCCAACCACCCAGACTTCCCCATGCCGGCGGATCAACTGGAACGCTACATACAGGTGACATTTTTATATATATTTTTCCCTCTCTAAAGCAAATCGAATCCTTTTTTTTTTTTTTTTATTTTGCTTGCTTTCCTTTTTGGTCAGCTGCAGTTATTAGTTGAACTAGATGGACTTGTGTCATTTTCAACCTGGCTGAGGCAGAACTCAAGGCATTTTTCAATATTGTAAGCAGGCGGGGGATTTTATCAACACAAACCTTGAATGTGTCTCTGCAATAGAATACACCTACCTGTCTTCTTGCATTCTGTGGCATGTAAACGGAGTCGCGCATGCTCGACTTACATCGTCACTTTGTGCAGAAATTATTAGACTCCTGTGCCATACGCAGGAGATTTGTAATCCCACGCCAGCCAAGGAACATGGGCAAAGAGGGGAACCTGGGGCATGTGAGGGACCCCTCATGTACTTCTCACCATTATAGAGATTTGTATAGTGCCTTTTTTTTTTCTGCTTTTAATGGTTTCTGGGCACATTTTAATTTGCGAGTGTAAGTGTACCCCTAGTGACACACCTGTAGAAATCATATATATTTTACTTTTTTTTTATTTTTTCTTATTTTTTTTACCACTTACGGGGACCGCCGCCTTCGTTATACGTCGGTACTTTGAATAGGGATATCTTTGTTATGGCAGCAGCTAGCTACCATAACCCCCCAGTATCCTCTTCTTCAGCAGCCAATCCGCTTTCAGATAAGTGGTCTCAGCGGCAGATTTGCCGCAAGCTCACTTTTATCGGCAGAGGGAGAGTCCCCTCTCTCTCCGGAGCCCTCGGCCACTTACCGGAGCCGATCTTGTCTGCTCTCCTCTGTGGTATGGAGCTGAGTGAGGGGAAGATGGCCCCCACCTGGCTCTATACCATTGCAGGGCGGAAGCAATATCAAAACGTCACTTCCGCCCATAGATCTTAAAGGGTCTTTTTTATTTTTATTTTTTTTTATTGCATTTTGCTCCTAATATGAGATGTGGCGTCTTTTTGACCCCAGATCTCATATTTTAAGAGGACCTGTTATGCTTTTTTCTATTACAAGGGATGTTTACATTTTGCGTGCAGAAGCGAACGCATACGTGAGCAGCGCCGCATATGAAAACTCTGTTCAAACCACATGTGAGGTATCGCCGCGATCGTTGGAGCGAGAGCAATAATTCTAGCCCTAGACCTTCTCTGTAACTAAAAACATGCAACCTGTAGAATTATTATTTATTTTAATTTTTTTTAAATGTCGCCTATGGAGATTTTTAAGGGTAAAAGTTTGTCGCCATTTCACAAGCGGGCGCAACTTTGAAGCATGACAGTTTGGGTATTTTTTGCTCGGCGTAACATCTATTACAATAAAAAAAAAAATAATAATTTTGATTAACTTTACTGCTGTCTCTTATTTTTTAAAAAGTGTCAAGTGTGAAATTTCCCAAAAAAGTGCGCTTTTTAAGACCGCTGCGCAAATACGGTGTGACAAAGTATTGCAACGACCGCCATTTTATTCTGTAGGGTGTTAGAACCCCCAAACATCATACACACACACACATATGTGTGTGTGTGTAATTTTCTTTTACAAAAGTGTTATAGCATATATCATACAAAGCAGATCTGGACCCGGAGGCCCTTACCAGCATAAAGGAAGCAGGAGCCGTGATTTTATGCTAAACTCAAATAAAAAGAAAAGAGAAAGTCCTTAGAACCAGACAGTCCAGAACCCGGGCCATGCCCGGCCGTCTGTAAACCTGTAGAATGAGTGTACAATACACAACAATAGAACCTGAAGGTTAGCATCCTCTAGAAAAGAGTAGAAAGAGTTCATCTAAGTAATTTTCTAACAAAAAAAGATTTTAACTTGTAAACCACAAGTTTGACAAATAGGCCTGGTCTTTAAGTGGTTAAGAGCTGAATTCTTTGAGCCGTTACAAAAACGCTGTGTGCCTCTATTTCATCTTTTTAATAAATATTTTTGGTTTTGCTATTGACTTGATCTTCAATGTATTCGCTTGTGTTGTAGCGTTACTTGATTTACGCCGTCCTGTGGTCGTTCTCCGGGGACGGACGTCTTAAGATGAGGGCGGAGCTTGGAGAATACATCAGACGGATTACTACCATCCCACTCCCGATGGCGCCCAACATACCGATCATTGACTATGAGGTGAGGATCCAGTAATGGATTAGATTTGAGATGTGACTTTCTTTGGACAAACTTACATTTTGTTCTGCACTCTTTTTTTAGGTTTCCATCAGCGGAGAATGGCAGCCGTGGCAAACAAAGGTGCCACAGATTGAAGTTGAAACTCACAAAGTTGCTGCACCCGATGTAGTTGTGCCCACCCTAGACACCGTCCGCCACGAAGCTCTCCTGTATACCTGGCTGGCAGAACACAAACCTCTGGTGCTGTGCGGTCCTCCCGGCTCTGGCAAAACTATGACCCTGTTCAGTGCTCTCAGAGCTCTGCCCGATATGGAGGTGAGGCCATCAGCTTGTTTAGGCTACGCGTTTCAGTGCTTGTAAAACTCTGGAGCCTTGAATGACCGGTCTTCTCTCTGCAGGTTGTCGGCTTGAACTTTTCCAGTGCCACCACTCCAGAGCTGCTGCTGAAGACCTTCGATCATTACTGCGAGTACCGCCGAACACCGAATGGCGTGGTCCTGTCGCCTGTCCAGCTTGGAAAGTGGCTGGTGCTGTTCTGTGATGAAATCAACTTGCCAGACATGGACAAATACGGCACCCAGAGAGTCATCTCCTTCATCAGACAGGTAAGAGGAGCCACGCCCCATCCTCACATTTATCAGATCCACCATGTAGAGAATACTTATTCGTCTTCCTAGCAGTGGAGGCCTGTCCATAAGTGCACTGCCCCCCTAATCCATGCGCCCGGCCCCTTGTCTACATGTGGGATGCATGGATTTCAATGGGGTGTTTGTTTGTTTTTTAGCACCTGACTAGAGCCTGAGGCTCTAATTGGCTTCAAAGGGTGGGCTCAGGGTGCAGTGCCCACCCAGTTGTGTTAAAATGGCTAATTTAGTATTTTCTATTGTCTAACCGATTCTCCTTCCGGGGGGGGGGTTGTGTTGGCGGCAGGGATGTCTTGTTGGCACCCCCCAAAAATGCACAGCACTAGCCGCCACTGCTTCCTAGTATTAAATCCCAGAAGGAACCAAAATATTGAGAATCTGGTGCCTCCTCAGTGATGTCACCGGTCTCCAGTGAATGGATAGGCTGCATTCTCGGTGATGTCATCGCTCTCTATTGATTGGATAGGCTGCATTCTCAGTGATGTCACCGCTCTCTAGTGATTGGATAGGCTGCATTCTCAGTGATGTCATCGCTCTCTAGTGATTGGATAAGCTGCATTCTCAGTGATGTCATCGCTCTCTAGTGATTGGATAGGCTGCATTCTCGGTGATGTCACCGCGCTCTAGTGATTGGATAGGCTGCATTCTCAGTGATGTCACCGCGCTCTAGTGATTGGATAGGCTGCATTCTCGGTGATGTCACCGCTCTCTAGTGATTGGATAGGCTGCATTCTCGGTGATGTCACCGCTCTCTAGTGATTGGATAGGCTGCATTCTCAGTGATGTCACCGCTCTCTAGTGATTGGATAGGCTGCATTCTCGGTGATGTCACCGCTCTCTAGTGATTGGATAGGCTGCATTCTCAGTGATCTCATCGCTCTCTAGTGATTGGATAGGCTGCATTCTCAGTGATGTAATCGGTCTCTGGCGAATGGGGCATAAGACAAATGAAGATGGAAGCCTGACAACAATATATATATATATATATATATATCTCCTCATGGTGGCACCATCCCACTCTAAAATATGTCAGACAACACCATTAACCCTGTAAGAGGCATCCTAACAAAGGGGGGGGGGGACCTCCCTAGCCACAGGGGAAGGGACTTTGAATGTGCCAACAAATGAGGAGAAAATTTCATATATAAAATCATAATTTTATTATATCCTTTTAAAAAAAAAATTGCCGTCTGGATAAAACCATATAGTCTAAAACCAGTGAACTATTGGACAGTCAATGGATATTGTAAGCGCATAAAATCAACGCGTTTCCCTGTCATGGCTTCCTCATGAGGTTTTTTTATTTTATTTTTTTATTTAGATGGTGGAACATGGTGGGTTCTACAGGACCTCAGATCAGACGTGGGTGAAGCTGGAAAGGATTCAGTTTGTTGGAGCATGCAATCCACCAACAGACCCTGGAAGAAAGCCCCTGTCCCACAGGTATGGTTGGTTGCGTTTTAAATGCTGACATTCTTATTGGTAATATTCTTCTCCATCAGGGGCTACTTTTTTTTAATTTTTTTATGCTACTTTTCAATGCTTTAGGGAATGTTTGCGTCTGCTAAATGGCAGTCATTCAATGTCTCTTAATGACCCTAAACAAGCCGTGTGACATGTCGCATTTCTCCTCCTGGCACTTTTTATTCTCTTAATTTAAAAAACGAATCTGTCACATGGACATATAAATTTTCTGTTTTCAATCTCCCTCCAGGTTTTTGCGACATGTCCCGGTGGTGTATGTGGACTACCCTGGACCCGCCTCACTGACTCAGATTTATGGAACATTCAACCGTGCAATGCTGAGACTCATTCCTACACTGCGCACCTACGCCGAGCCGCTGACTGCCGCCATGGTGGAGTTCTACACCATGTCTCAGGTAATGACCCAACCATTTCATTAGTGAATAAATACTTTGTCATTTTACCTGCATTGAGGGGTGAAGCTTAATTTTTGGTTTGTAATGTTTGTTTTTCAGGAGAGATTTACCCAGGATACTCAGCCACATTACATCTACTCCCCCCGTGAGATGACGCGATGGGTGAGGGGCATATTTGAAGCCTTGAGGCCACTGGAAACCCTACCTGTTGAAGGGTTAATCCGAATTTGGGCCCATGAAGCGCTTCGTCTCTTCCAGGACAGGTATGTGTTTTTTTTGTTTGTTTTTTTTTGTTTTTGTTTTTGTTTTTTGTGGCTTTGTATCCTACAGATTTATAGACTTCCCGGTATGGATATTTCATTCATAGTCCCATTGGTCCAGCTTGTAACTATTCATATACCATGAGTGCAGCACTGTAGAATGGAGTTCCCAACATGTTTCGCCCATATGTCGGGCTTCTTCAGGTGATGCTGATTAATTTTTTTGAGGTACAAGCCTTCCAGGTCTCTTGGAATGTTAATCAATTCACTAGAAAAGATCACAGCTGTCTATCTGCATCAAGAAAAGCGTGTGCTATGGGTGACCATAGGGGCAATTCAAGGACCAGAAAAACAAAGTTTTGCAGTAAACTTGGCACCAAGGGACGTAAGCTGTCTGTGCAAACCAATACTTATCTCTAGAGCTGGCGTTTGACGACAGCACATATGTCCCTGTGGTTCCAGCAACCCCTATGGTCACCCATGGCACATGGTTTTCTTGATGCAGATAGACCTATCTTGTCCATCAGGAATTGAGAAGCGGGGGGGGCCGTATGTCGTCCCGAGAATTCGTCGAGGGGGGTGGGGGGCTTTGGGTGCTGATGGAACAATTTTTTTTTTTTTTTGAACAAATAGTGTATATAAATACAGCTTATGATGCAACATACAGATCTGTATCCTTTTTGTAAGATTTCCCCTATAATCCCAACGTAGAGGAACAATCTCTCCAGCAATAAGGATCTGACAGATTCTAACCACTCCTTACTCTACCCCAAAACAGATAAAAACGGATTATAGATGCTCTTTAATATTTGCAAATGTGTTAATCTGGTTTGTTTGTTGATAGGCTTGTTGAAGACGAGGAGAGGCGCTGGACAGATGAGAACATCGACATGGTGGCCCTGAAACATTTCCCGAATGTTGAGAAAGAAAAGGCTCTGAGCCGACCCATCCTGTACAGCAACTGGCTGTCCAAGGTAATAGGAATGTATGTTTTGATCTCGTCTGCAGAGTGTTCTGGGATACTCGTCTACACATTGCAGTCAAAATCAGAGCTTTTATAGCTTTAGTGTCTATATCTATATCTATATCTATATCTATATATATATATATATATATATATATATATATATATATATATATATATATATATATATATATAATGAGGGGAAATATTTGTTGGATAATGTGTCATGTGATCTGTGGGGATCATGCAGTTGCATGTGTCTATAAAAACAGCTTCTGTAGCTGCAGCAGCATGGAGTATGCAATGCTATATAAGATCACATGACCAGAGATTGTGCATTACAGAAACAATCCTTTGTTGGTTTTCCTTTAGTTGGGTTGAGTTTCCCTTTTTTGGAGTCTAATCTCCTGATTTTTACTTTGGCAGGATTACATTCCAGTCGACCAAGAAGAGCTGAGAGATTACGTCAAAGCTCGCCTGAAAGTCTTCTATGAGGAAGAGCTGGATGTTCCTCTCGTACTGTTCAACGAAGTATTGGATCACGTCTTGAGAATTGACAGGTATGATGTACGGTACACCTATTCCCGGCAGATGCTGGAGAGTGTCAGAATACCGGACCCTTCAGCAATGGATGCGAAACTGAAAGATGTTCAGGTCTCCAGTTACTCAGTTTTGCCGAGTCTAATTGGTTTATGCTCTGAAACTTTTTCTTCTCCTCCTTCTCCTTCTCCTCCTTCTCCTTCTTTTAAAATATCTGAATTGTGGTCTTTTTTTGTTTTTGTTTTTCATGTTTGTAGAATCTTCCGACAGCCACAAGGTCATTTGCTTCTGATTGGTGTGAGTGGCGCCGGGAAGACCACGCTTTCGCGTTTCGTTGCGTGGATGAATGGCCTTAGCGTTTACCAGATCAAGGTAAGGACTGATACACTGCATGGTCACTTGTACCTACAGATATAATAAAGTTTACCTGTAGGTACAATGAGTACCACCTAAAAGTGCACAGCAAAGACAGTGAACCGCTGGAGGGCTTCATTTTAAGGTGAGCACACAAAAAAACAAAATGGCCCATGGGACTTTTACAGTCGCACCTCAAACATCAAAAATAAAATTTATAAAGAATTTTATTAACAAGCATTTAAAAACACATATTACAAAAATAGACCTCGGTACATGGGTAAGTTCAGATTTATATAAGAAATCTTTCCATGGAACCTCGATATACCATGAAGATAACTGCCAACAATCTAGGACAACTGTGCTGTAGGTCTCAACGCGTTTCGTGAGAGATTCCGCTTCTTCGGGAGAAGCACAGGAAAGTATCTGGAGATCAAAGGTAAATCAAGGAAGGGGGTGGGTGAAAAAACACCATATTTTCCATAATGATATTTGTAACAAAATTATGTTTTTACAGTAAAACGATACAAAAATATATATTACGGAAATTTTTTTATTTCTTATTTCCCCCCCCCTCCCTTCTTTTTTTATCAATATCTTTTGATCTCCCAGATACTTTCCTGTGCTTCTCCCCGAAGAAACGTGTCGAACTACAGCACAGTTGTCCCAGATTGTTGGCTGTTATCTTCATGGTATATCTAGGTTCCATGAAAAGATTTCTTATATAAATCTGAATGTAAATTCTCCCATGTACTGATGTCTGTTATTCATTTTTGTAATCCCATGGGCCATTTCGTTTTATGTTGTGTGCATACTATTGGGGACTGAGCACTACCTCTACCCATCTCACAGCAGCTCTCTCTTTTTGCTTGTTGTTTTAAGGCAAGTCTTTCATGTGCTTGCTAGTGTGTGATGTGCATAATATGGCATCACCTTGCAGGGGACTTCTCTTTTTTCTTTTTCTTCTTCTGAAAGGATAGACATAGGGAATTGATTTTAAAATTTTATATAACCTCGAAATGGGATTTTAAAGGCAATTTGATAGAAATAAGACAAAATTATAGATAAAAAATTTATTTATACAAAAGTAGATCATAAAAACAATCTAATGAAAAAAGCCACAAGAACACATATGTACATGCATTATATAAAGAACATAGTAGACAACAGTGGTGGAATCCTACTACATTGAAACCATCCATGCATATTTATATTGTATCTTACATTTTCAGAGGTGGTAACAATCCCTGATGAAGATTATAATTTATGCACTTTTCGAAATGCGTTGGACTTTTCCACTACTTACCGTCTTTGGCCAACTGCATGGATGGTTTAAATTTATGTAGTAGGATTCCACCACTGTTGTCTACTATGTTCTTTATCCGCGTCAGCCCTGGACCATTGTGCTGGCCAAAGACCAGGCCACTTTTTTGCGATTCGGCACTGCGTCGTTTAACTGACAATTGCGCAGTCATGCGCCGTGGCTCACAAACAAACTTCATGTCTTTTTTTTTCCCCCACAAATGGAGCTTTCTTTTTGGTGGTATTTGATCACCTCTGCTGTTTTTATTTTTTGCGCTATAAACAAAAATGGAGCCACAATTTTGAAAAAAACTCAATATTTACTTTTTGCTATAATAAATATCCCCAAAAATATATATAAATTTTTTTTTTCCTCATTTTAGGCCGATACGTATTCTACATATTTGTGGTAAAAAAAAAATCGCAATAAGCATTTGATTGGTTTGCGCAAAAGTTATAGTGTCTACAAAATGGGGGATAGTTTTATGGCATTTTTATCTATTTTTTATTTTTATTTTTTTTACTAGTAATGGCGGCGATCAACGATTTTTATCATGACTGCGACATTATGGCGGACACATCGGACACTTTTGACACCATTTTGGGACCATTGTAATTTTTACAGCGATCCGTGCTATAAAAATTCACTTTTTACTGTAAAAATGACACTGGCAGTGAAGGGGTTAACCTGTAGGGGGCGCTAAAGGGGGCTAGTGAGTCATACTGTAGGGAGGATGGGCTGTGTGTGACACGACACTGATCACCGCTCCCGATCACAGGAAGCTGTGATCAGTGTCCTGTCACTAGGAAGACAGGAAATGCTTGTTTACATCAGCATTTCCCCTGTTCTTCCTCTCCGTGAGACGATTGCGGGACTCCCCCCGGACATCAAGTCCACGGGACCTGCGCAGCTCGCGGCGGCGCTTGCGTCTACAATGCCGCTTCCTAAAGGGGACGTATGTATACGCCCTTCTGCCTGTCCGTGCCATTGTGTCGATGTATATCGTCGTGCGCTGGTCGGCAAGCAGTTATATAATGCATGTATGTGGTGTTCTTATGGTTTTTTCCATAACATTGTTTTTATGATCTATTTTTGTATCAATAAATATATTTTTCATATAAATTTTCTCTTATTTCTCTCAAATTGCCTTTAAAATCCCATTTCGAGGTTATATAATTTTACATTTATCCAGGGATGATGGCAATTTACATGCAATCTATGTTGGTCTATCTTCTAAAGACATAGGGAAATGTGTCCACATGGTCAAGATGTTGCATTTTTTTCCCCCTCACACAAAGCTTTTAGTTTTTGCAATGTGTGCTGTATGTTACATAAAGTGTGTGTGTGTGTGTGTGTGTGTGCTGTATGTTACATAATGTGTGCTGTATGTTACATAATGTGTGCTGTGTGTGTGTGTGTTGTATGTTACATAGGTGCACAGGAAGTACACAGGTGATGACTGTGTGTTGTATGTTACATAGGTGCACAGGAAGTACACAGGTGATGACTGTGTGTTGTATGTTACATAGGTGCACAGGAAGTACACAGGTGATGACTGTGTGTTGTATGTTACATAGGTGCACAGGAAGTACACAGGTGATGACTGTGTGTTGAATGTTAAATAGGTGCACAGGAAGTACACAGGTGATGACTGTGTTGTGTTGCATAGGTGCACAGGAAGTACACGGGTGATGACTGTGTGTTGTATGTTACATAGGTACACGTGATGACTGTGTGTGTTACATAGGTGCACAGGAAGTACACAGGTGATGACTGTGTGTTGAATGTTACATAGGTGCACAGGAAGTACACAGGTGATGACTGTGTGTTGAATGTTACATAGGTGCACAGGAAGTACACAGGTGATGACTGTGTGTTGAATGTTACATAGGTGCACAGGAAGTACACAGGTGATGACTGTGTGTTGAATGTTACATAGGTGCACAGGAAGTACACAGGTGATGACTGTGTGTTGAATGTTACATAGGTGCACAGGAAGTACACAGGTGATGACTGTGTGTTGAATGTTACATAGGTGCACAGGAAGTACACAGGTGATGACTGTGTGTTGAATGTTACATAGGTGCACAGGAAGTACACAGGTGATGACTGTGTTGTGTTGCATAGGTGCACAGGAAGTACACGGGTGATGACTGTGTGTTGTATGTTACATAGGTACACATGTGATGACTGTGTGTGTTACATAGGTGCACAGGAAGTACACAGGTGATGACTGTGTTGTGTTGCATAGGTGCACAGGAAGTACACGGGTGATGACTGTGTGTTGTATGTTACATAGGTACACATGTGATGACTGTGTGTGTTACATAGGTGCACAGGAAGTACACAGGTGATGACTGTGTGTTGTATGTTACATAGGTGCACAGGAAGTACACAGGTGATGACTGTGTGTTGAATGTTACATAGGTGCACAGGAAGTACACAGGTGATGACTGTTGTATGTTACATAGGTGCACAGGAAGTACACGGGTGATGACTGTGTGTTGTATGTTACATAGGTGCACAGGAAGTACACGGGTGATGACTTTGATGAAGATCTAAGAACTGTACTGAGGCGCTCCGGCTGCAAAAATGAAAAGATTGCATTCATCATGGATGAGTCCAATGTGCTGGACTCCGGATTCCTTGAAAGAATGAACACTTTACTGGCTAATGGAGAGGTACGTCTTTTTGTTTCCTCCTGATTTGGCGGTTTCCAGAGTGTTTCCAGGTCTGACTCTTCTATTGTCCTCTCTGATTACACATGAAGGTTCCTGGCTTGTTTGAGGGTGACGAGTTTTCCACACTCATGACACAATGCAAGGAAGGAGCTCAGAAAGAAGGATTGATGCTGGATTCCCATGAAGAGCTCTACAAATGGTTCGCCAGCCAAGTCATCCGAAATCTCCACGTCGTGTTCACCATGAACCCCTCTTCAGAAGGGCTGAAGGACCGAGCCGCCACCTCCCCCGCTCTGTTCAACAGGTTTGTGACTTCTAGAAACGCTTCTACTATATTGGAGGTTGAATTTATTTCATATACTAATATTTTTTTTTTTTTTTTCTCTTTTTAAGATGTGTGCTGAACTGGTTTGGTGACTGGTCAACAGAAGCCCTCTATCAAGTGGCCAAGGAGTTCACAAGCAAAATGGATCTCGAGAAGCCAAACTACATTGTTCCCGACTACATGCCTGCGGTCTATGACAAGCTTCCCCAGACTCCTTCCCATAGGGAGGCCATTGTAAACGGATGTGTGTTTGTGCATCAAACTCTTCACCAGGTACACCCCCTCCCCCTTTAATATAAATGCTTAGCATGTGGAGTCAGTTGGGGTGTGTCTGCTTCTCCTGTCACTGGGAGGAGAGACCGCAAATGGTTAACTTTAACTGCTTGCCGACCGTCGCACGACTATGTACGTTGGCAGAATTGCACGGCTGCGCAAAGGGACGTACCTGTACGTCCCCTTTAAATCGCGGCATAGTGAGCGGGTGGGTCCCGCGGACTCTTATGTCCGCCGGGTGCCAGCGATCTTCTAACGGCGAGGCAGAACGGGGCGATGCCTATGTAAACAGGGCATTTCCCTGTTCTGCCTAGTGACAGGACAGTGATCTACTGCTCCCTGTTATCGTGAGCAGTGTCGTGTCACTTGTAGCCCAACCCCCTCACAGTTAGAATCACTCCCTAGGACACACTTAACCCCTTGATTGCCCCCTACTGGTTAACCCCTTCCCTGCCAGTGTCATTTACACAGTAATCAGTGCATTTTTATAGCACTGATCGCTGTATAAATGACAATGGTCCCAAAATAGCATCAAAAGTGTCCGATGTGTCCGCCATAATGTCGCAGTCACGATAAAAATCGCTGATCGCCGCCATTACTAGTAAAAAAATATGTAGCCACACTCTTCCTCTACAAGTGTGCAAAGATTTTTGTCTGGGAGACCTACGGCCGGGGAGCACGTTTTTTTTTTTTTTTTTTAACACGGGCACCCCTTCCATAGACTCCTATGTTAAATGGTAATTTCTCTGTTGACTTTGGGGACACGGTACCGGCCGGTCATAGGTCCCCTGGACCGAAACTTGGCACACATGTAGCCCCATTTTTCCTCTAAGTGTGCAATGTTTTTTTGTCTGGGGGACCTACAGCCGGGGAGCACAGATTTTTCAAAGCCGGGTACCCCTTCCATAGACTACCATGTTAAATGTCAGTCTAGTCATGGACACAGTGAGGCATGGGCACAGTGAGGTATGCACATGGACACAGGGAGGCAAAGTGAGGCACAGTGAGGCATACTCGAGTCAATAAGTTTTCCCAGTTTTTTGTGGTAAAATTAGGTGCCTCGGCTTATATTCGGTTCGGCTAATGCTCGAGTATATACGGTAATGGCAAAAACTAAAAAAATATTTTTTTACTTTAAAAAAAAAACCAGAGGTGATCAAATACCACCAAAAGAAAGAGCTATTTGTGGGGGGAAAAAAGGGCATCAATTTTGTTTGGGTGCAACGTCGCACGACCGCGCAATTGTCAGTGCCGATTCGCAAAAAGTGCTCTGGTCAGGAAGGGGGTAAATTCTTCCGGGGCTGAAGTGGTTATTAAAATAAATCAATAAATGCTTGGCATGTGCGGTCAGTTGGGGTGTCAGTTGGAGCTATGAGTAAG
This sequence comes from Rana muscosa, assembly GCA_029206835.1. NCBI lineage: Eukaryota > Metazoa > Chordata > Amphibia > Anura > Ranidae > Rana > Rana muscosa. Next base: position 5,644,868 of record JARGYO010005628.1, read on the forward strand.
CGTCAATTCGTGACGTGAAACGCGTTAGCCACCCTTCCCTGCATGCACACCATCTGCATTTGTTGTTTTGGATTTATGGATTTATTTTGAATTTGGATTTTTTACCTGAAATTTTGGAATAAATAACTGTCTATACAGAGTGCGGCAGTCCAGGGTTTCTTTTTCTCCCAGTTGGGGTGTCTGTTTTCTCCTGTCACTGGCAGGAGGGACAGCAAATGGTTAACTTTTAAAAATGAACTTCTGACATATAGGAAAACACGCCAATGAATGTATTAATTCACGCCTGATTTGTTTGGGTCTGACAGAAGTCGTGTGTTTTTTTTTATTTTTTTTTCCCCCAGGCAAATACTCGACTTGCTAAGCGAGGTGGCAGAACAATGGCGATCACACCCCGCCACTACCTGGACTTTATAAATCACTACGCAGATCTATTCAATGAGAAGAGGAGCGAGCTGGAGGAGCAGCAGATGCATCTGAATGTCGGTCTGCGGAAGATCAAGGAGACGGTGGATCAGGTTTGTGAAGCTTCCTTTACCGCCATAGACCCCCCCCCCCCCCCCCCCCCCTGCTTTATCACGCAGGGATGTTTCCAATATTGAGGCTTGAGTTGGATGTGACTGACCAACATTATGTTTCACAAAAGAAACTGAGAAGTCATGTTACTTGGATTCAGCACTTTTAGTTGCAAGTTATCAACTTTGCAATTCTGTTCCTGCCTTCGTAACCATTTTTATTAAATTACCCTAAAGATTTCTCTTTAGGCCCACACTGTCGCAGTCGTTCTTGCTGCCTGTATGCCACATAGGAACCTCCCAAATCCTGCAATTGTCTATCAGTTTCTCCCGGTGATCTGGTCTCTGTCTTTTGACTTAATGCTGTCTTGACTTTAAAGGGGAGTTCCAATCTTTTAGTTAGTCAGCAGCTACAAAAAGTATAGCTGCTGACTTTTAATAAACACGCTAACCTGTCCCACAGTCCAGCTATGCGGCCGCCCAGAGCCTCGCTCTTCTCCCTCTCCGTGGTGCCGCCATAGCAACTGTGTCCACCTGGCCGTGACAGCTTATGGCTTCACGGCCGGGTGCGCATGTGCGAGTTGCTCTGCTATTGGCCAGGCAATCTTCTGGGACCTGTGACGTGTCCCAGAAGATCGCTGGCAGGGAGGGAGCCGCCTAGGGGAAGAGGAGAAGTTGCCTAGGTGGCCAAGGAAGGAGGGAGTGGGACAGCATGTCCCACTAAAAAGAGGGTACCCACTCCTCCTCTCCCCAAAAAAAATTGCATGCCAAATGTGGCATGTGAGGAGTGCTTAAAGCGGAAGTTTCACTTTTGGGTGGAACTTCGCTTTAATTGTGTTCTTGGTTCCCTATGAGGTTGCATATGCTTCTGAGTTTGCTATACATTTTGTGAGGGACTTGTGGCTTTGCACAGTGGTCTTGATGGAATTCGGAATGCTGAGGATATATTAAAACAAAACAGAACTGAACTCCCAGAAGGAGTTGTGGGGATTCAGCCTAGGTCAGAAAGATGTGTGCCTGGTCCTTCAGTCTCCTGAGATAACTGTATCTCCCCAGGAGGCTGCAGGATCGGCACACAGCAGCCAGGGTCTGACGCACCATGGGACGTGTCCTGTCTGGGCCCTGAAGAGGGAGCCAGCAGGAGAAGACCAAGATGGCGGCACAGGACCCACTGTTTGGCAACCGAACAGTGGATTGCAGCAGAATGCTGGATTCTGAATGGATACAGAGCTTCGGCTTGGGTGCCCCCCCATGGCTTGCTGTGGGGGCAGAAGGGAGGGGTCAGCGAGGGACCTGAGAAGAGGAGGATCAGGGCCTGCTATGCAAAACCATTACATAGCACATAAAGTCTTTTTTTGTTTAAAAAAAACATATACTTATCACTGTTAATACTTTGAACACACAGATTGCATACCCGCTCTCTATTATACCCTAAATTGTAGTGGGAATACTTTTTTTTTTTTTTTTTTTTTTTTTTTTACTTTTTATGACTTCAGGTGGAGGAACTCCGCCGTGATCTGCGCATTAAGAGCCAGGAGCTGGAGGTGAAAAATGCGGCTGCCAATGACAAGCTGAAGAAAATGGTGAAAGATCAGCAGGAAGCGGAGAAGAAAAAGGTAATTAATCGGTTTTCTTTCTGAAGTATTTTACTTGGAGGTGACCGTACATGTGTCTAGGAGAAGTCAAAGCTTTTTTTATTTTGGCTTCACTTTTCTTCTTTGCATCACAGAAGTGTGCAATTTGTTCTGCATTTCTGTGACTCGTTTTCAGCCAACAACGGGCTGAAGGCCACATTTTGGCTGATATCACTTAGCCGGTCCAGGCTCTGGAAAGATCCCGACTTTAAGTCTGGATCCACCCATATGCCTGGACCTTCGGCTGCCTTAGCCTTTCTGTGAGAGACTGAGCCACACGCTCCCTCGCCCTCCACAGCCTGATGCCCCCGTGAGCACTGGAGGGGCAGAGTAGAGAGGCAGTGAATGATGGTCACCTCTGCTCCCTGAAAACTGAGCGATCTGCCGTCTTTGATCATTCCTCAGACTTGTACGCGGAGGAGGACAGGTGCAGCATTGAAGCGATGCTGTTGCCATCTAGGCTGTGCCCCCCCATTCATGTGTCCGGCCCCCTAATCTACATGCGGCAAGGCGGATGCATGGATTTCAATGTTTTTTTTTTTTCTTTTTTAGAACATGATTTGAGCCGGAGGCTCTAATTGGCTTCAAAAAAGGGTGGGCTCGGGGCGCAGAGCACTGTGCTCCAAGCCCACCTAGTTGTAAATTAATATTTGCTATTGTCCTTCTCTTTCTCCTCACGGCCAATCGAGAAGCAGTTCCTGAGCCCCGATTTTGGCCTGGGAGTCTTGGGACTCCCGGCCAATCGGATCTCAGTCAGGACCCACTTCCTGTTGGGCCTGGAGGAGAAGCATTGCTCCCACTGCCAACCCCCCCCCCCCCCTCCGGAGCGAGGAGCTATAGCCCAGATCCATGTCTTCCTGATCAGCCTCCTTCCTAAGGTAAGATGGCCTCTGATCGCCCCCGGGGGAGGGGAATTGCCACATTCCCATCCGTTTCCCGTGGGGGGGATTGGCGTTGCGTTGGTTTGACGCCCCCCTTCCCCAAAATATTGAGCACCAACCACCACTGTGTGTGTTTGAAACCCATACTTGTAACTTTTGCCAACCTAGGAGCGGGGTTGCCCAATTATCTCTCCTCGTAGCCCAACATTCAGACCATACATGCCCATGTACTGTATATTGCCTAGTAATGCACAGGCCTGTCTGCCTGTCCCCTCTTCTATGGTGCGGCACCAAGTAGATGTATCCTTGAAGAATGCTGATGAAAAGGATGACGTGTGTGAGCGCACTCACCTCTACTAACATTATTGATCTGATAATGACTTTGTGTTGTGCAGGTGATGAGTCAGGAGATCCAGGAACAGGTACATAAGCAGCAGGCTGGTATTGCTGAGAAGCAGAAGAGTGTAAAAGAGGAGCTGGACCAAGTGGAGCCGGCCGTCATTGAGGCCCAGAATGGTGAGGTCCATAGTGATGTTCAATTACAGCCGTTACTGCTATTCACTTTACCCGCCTTCCGCACCCGCCTCACCGTTACTTTAACCTCTTGGCACCGGCGCCTCCCGGCCCTTTAAGGGGTTCCAGATACCGGGGGCGGGGTTTACGATCATGTGACCACTGTGCTTAGCAGTCACATGATTGGAAAGCTCCCAATTACAGGCAGCGATTGGGAGCTTTCTGTTGGCCACCAGTATCTTCTGGGAGCGCAGAGGGCTGTTTATTTTTGGCACAGCTGTTTGTAATTGGGTACACAAATATGCGACCGCTCGGCGCCAAGGCCCACCCGCTAAGAGGCCGTATATTTGTGAGCCGCCGGCGCCAAGAGGTTAAGTAGTTCAAAATGCCCCTGGGGGTTGGGGGAGAATTGGTGATCATGTGACCGCCAGTTACCAATCTGTAGCCTGGACTGAGAGCTGCTGGCAACAGCTCAGTCTTTGTGCTGAGAGCGCACAGCCGGATCTCCTCGCATAGAGAACAGCAGCCCACTTCACATCCATGTGTCAGGCGGGATTAAAGCCCAACATCCACCATAATTTTATATTTTTCTTCACTTTGTGACACCTCCTGGGTTTTTCTTCCAGTCGGACTTCCTAGTAGAGGAGACTGTTCCTTATTTATCCTGGTAGTCACACAGGAAGAGGAAATCTCTCAAGTAGGGCCACAGACAGCAGAGACTTTATCCCCATCACCATATATCCCATGCTGGGGATAGATGAGTTTAAATCCACATCTTTTCCCTTTTTTAGATCCATCAGCCGACACTTGGGGGGGTTTATTTACTTAGGCTGGAGAGTGCAAAATCAGGCTCACTTCTACATAGAAACCAATCAGCTTCCAGGTTTTATTGCCAAAACTTAAAAGTGATTGTAAAGGCAGAAAGTGCATTCTATGCATTAAGATAAAAAGCCTTCTGTGTGCAGCCCCCCCCCCCCCCCCACCTAATACTTTACCTGAGCCCCCTCTGTCCAGCGATGTCCAAAAGTGTCTCAGCCGTCCAAGATTCTTCTTCCTGATTGGCTGAGACACAACAGCAGTGCGATTCGCTCCCGCTGCTGTTAGTCATCTAGCCAATCAGGGGAGAGAGGGGTTGGGGCTGGGTCAGGGCTTTGTGTCTGAAAGGACACAGGAAGCTGTGACTCGGCTCGGGGGGGCCCCCATAGCAAGCTGCTTGGTGTGGGGACACTGAACGTGAGGGAGGGGCCAGGATCACAGACGGGGGACCCGAGAAGAGGAGGATACGGGCCGCTCTGTACAAATCCATTACAGAGGGAAGTAGAATGTTATTTTTATAGGGGGAAAAACAAGCTTTTACAATCCCTTTTTTAAATGAACAGGCCGAGGTTAGAATCTGATTGGTTTCCATACAGAAGTGAGCCTTATTTTTGCACTCTCCAGCTTTAGTAAATTAAACCCCTTGACATCTGCTACAATGGTATCCTGGGTCCCCACTAATGATCTGGAGCCGATCCTCCTGGTTCCCATATCATGTGATCGGTGACCACATGCAGGCTGGCGACTACATTAGGGAAAAATCTGCAGTGCTTAATTCTGTAATTATCACATTACTGTTACAAAAAATGTATGTGTTACAACAGATTTTTATTTCTGCAATTGTCAATATATAATATATAAAATGAGCAAAAGTTTTTTTATTAAATGAAATAATGATTTAGAGGTGCAAAGAAGTCCTACAGAGGAATTTCATTAACAAATACAAGTGGATGCTGCAAAACTTGGCTTGGACATGGGTGACTTCCAGACACTGAGGGACTCATTTACTAAAGGCAAATGGGTTGTGTACTCTGCGAGTGCAGTTTCTCCATTGTTTTTTTAAGGAGGGGAAGCTCTGCTGACTTCCTCCATTCACATGCAAGCTAAAATGCTGTTTTTTTTTTTGTTTTTTTTTTCTTTACATTGCCTGTTATTGGGTACTGTTTAGTAAGGCTGCTTTCACACTGGGGCGGTGGTGGCGTCGGCGGTGAAGCACCGTAGTTTTTGCGGAGGTATTCGGCCGCTAGCGGGGCGCTTTTAACCCCCTGCTAGCGGCTGAAAAAGGATTAAAACAGCGCTTTGCTCTGCAGCAGCGCTTTGCCGGCAGTATAGCCGTGCTGCCCCATTGATTTCAATGGGTAGGAGCGGTATACACACCGCTGCAAAGATGCGGCTAGCAGGACTTTTTTTTTTTTACCGTCCTGCATAGCGCACCGCTCCAGTGTGAAAGCCCTCGGGGTATCACATTAGAGAGACAGCAGCTGTTTCAGGTCGCTTTGCAGGCGCTATGTTTAGCGTTATATTGCCTGCAAAGCGCCCCAGTGTGAAAGGCGTCTAAATGAGGTAAAGCTTCACTTTGAAAACAGTACCCAATAACATGCAAGGAAAATAAAAAACAGCATTTTTGCTTGCACGTGATTGGAGGATGGAAGTCAGCAGAGCTCCCCCCCCCCCCCCCCTTTTACTAAACTCTGGAGCAACTGTTCATGTAGAGTGCGCAGCGTATTTGTCTTTAGTAAATACTCCCGAGGGTTAACAGGGGCTTTTGGTTTTAATTGGAGGAAAGTTTTGTTGGATTTTATTTAAAATAAAAGTTTAGATCTCTTATGGCGGGTTGTATATTCCTATCGGCACATATCAGAAGAATTATATTATGATTTTCTATAATGAATGTTCTAATCAAATTTTCATTATTTTTCTTTCTTTCCTTTTTTATTTTGTTTTCTGTCCTTTTTTTGATTTTCTGTCTCTCCCGCTGTCTGTCCTTTATGATCTGCTGTGATCGCATCTTCTGATTAGCTGTAAAATCAATCAAGAAGCAGCACCTGGTAGAAGTCCGTTCAATGGCTAATCCTCCAGCAGCAGTGAAGCTGGCATTGGAGTCCATCTGTCTGCTGCTGGGAGAAAGTACAACGGACTGGCGGCAAATCCGTTCCATCATTATGAGGGAAAACTTCATCCCGACTATTGTAAACTTTTCTGCTGAGGAGATCAGGTGAATAGATGAGATCTGTGTAGAAACTGCTGCTGGGAGGACAGAGAGGAATTGTTCATAAAGGAAGTTATTTAATAGCCGGCGTGCATTTCTCAGCTGGTAGATGCAACCATTTTGATCCCCTGTGATGCCATGGCCCCTGTGATGCCATGGCCCCTGTGTAAAATGATTGGCTGCATCCTGATCTTTGCAGGATTCACTTAATACAGCAATTTGGTTCCCCTGTTTATAGGCTACAGCAGACCAATTAAATCGGGCATCAGATTGTATGGTGACCCTAAACCAGAGGTAGGCCACCTTGACACCCCAGCTGTGGGGAAACTGCAAACCCCATGAGACCCCTCAATACTGAGACAGTCACAGGCATGTTCCCAGACTCTGAGGCATGATGGGTTTTGTAGTTTCACTGCAACTGGAGTGCTGAGGTTGCCTGTCCTTGTCCTAAGAGCTGTGTGAAGCTTGCTGAAATCTTTACAAATGTTCTGTATAATCTTGTTGTACACAAAGCCTCTCATACAACCTGAAGCCTGTATGAACAAGTCCAAGGTCCCCTTACTTTAGGGCCACGGTATGAACAAGTCCAAGGTCCCCTTACTTTAGGGCCACGGTATGAACAAGTCCAAGGTCCCCTTACTTTAGGGCCACGGTATGAACAAGTCCAAGGTCCCCTTACTTTAGGGCCACGGTATGAACAAGTCCAAGGTCCCCTTACTTTAGGGCCACGGTATGAACAAGTCCAAGGTCCCCTTACTTTAGGGCCACGGTATGAACAAGTCCAAGGTCCCCTTACTTTAGGGCCACGGTATGAACAAGTCCAAGGTCCCCTTACTTTAGGGCCACGGTATGAACAAGTCCAAGGTCCCCTTACTTTAGGGCCACGGTATGAACACCCAGCCAAGGACTTGGCAAGGAAGATCTCACTGCTGTAAAAGCCAGCAGATAACGCCGACCAGAACTAGAATGCCCCCCTCTGGCTGGAGGTGCTCATTGTTTGGATTGTTTTTTCTTGCATTTCCTGGAACTGAAATTTCTTTCACCGATCCCCAGCGGCAGTTTCTTTACTAACATTACATGTATATTAACATTGTTCCCCCCCCCACCCCCCCTTCATAGCGGTGAGCTCTATAAAAAGACAACACCTTGTTGAAGTAAAAGCAATGGCCAACCCTCCCGCTGCAGTAAAACTGGCCCTAGAGTCTATCTGTCTCCTCCTGGGCGAGGAGACGAGCGATTGGAGAAGGATCAGAACTGTTGTTATCAGGGACAATTTCATCAGCCAGATTATCAACCTGGTCCCAGAAGATCTCAGGTATTTGTCTTCTGTCCTTCAGCAATCTGTTCCCTCTAACAGAAACTACAACATGCTTTTAGTTCTGTCTTTCCTAATCCTTGCTGAGTTTGCCATTTAAGCATCGGCTCCTTGCAGCAGATTTATTTTCTTTATACCATTCTATCATTTTAAATTGTTTTCCTTCTGCTCACAAATATGCAGGGCATTTTTATTTTTTTTGGTCCTGTTGATAATATGCTGGTTTTGCTCACTCTGAAATGTATATTGAGCCCATGTCTTTTTTTTTTTTTTTTTTTATGGACCAGGTAGCTGTGACGGAAGGATTTTTTTTTACCAGAGCCATAACTAGAACCTTCAGGGCCCCTATGCAGGAAACAAAGGGGGCCCTTTACTCCCATTGTGGGACCCTTTTTTACGTTCCCACAGCGGGACACCTTCCTGCTCTCTTGGGGTCCCCCCATGGTGGCGGAATGCCAGAGCCAAGTCGTAAATGTAACCTTTGCGACCCCGGTAGTTCCACCACTGGTATCAGTAGTTTTTTTTTTTTGTTTTTTTTTTATTTTTTATATATATATATATATATATATATATATACACACACATACACACACATACACACACATACATACACACATACATACACACATACATACACACATACATACACACATACATACACACACACACATATATATATATACACACATACATACATACATACATACATATTTATTTATTTTTCTATTTTTTTTTAGGACCCCCATTGGGTGGACTTTGTGAAATATCAGGAGTAGAAACAGACCCCTGATGTGTCACTTTTGAGTCCGAGAAAGGGACTAAGGACATATTCATCAGTTTCTATTTCTGCAGCCTCAGCTGCACAGAATGAATGGACAGGAATAGCTCTGTACAGAGTCTTCCTGTTCATTCGTGAATTGAAGCATAGGGAACACAATTTACTATGCCTCAGCTATGAATGAATAAAAATTGAGTCCGTGATCTGTGCCAATGATTTCTCCGCTCTCCGTCCTGACTCCTGACAGATCTCCCGCAGCAACCGGCAGGAGGGGGAAACCTAGCAGCTTTTGATGGGGGGAGCACACAGGAGCATGGGTCAGCAGGACCGCAATAGGGAGGCGGCGATGCCCTACATTTCCCTCCAGCCACTGAATGTCTGTGGAGAGGAGGAGAAGCGGACATTCAGCAGATACATGGAGGGATCGGTTCCTCTACAGGCGTAAAGGGGGGTTGCACGGGCCCTCCGGAGCACAACTGGGTCACAATGGCGATCCCTGTATGTACACCCCGGACTTTTACCCTAAAACGCATTGGCTGTCATGTAAATTAGATCAGCTTTTTTTGACTCCTTTACGAGTATCCCTGGTTGTATGTGAGCCACCTACCTGGAGCCAGTGAGCTTTTTGAAAGATGTCCTTCCCTTGTACTGATCTGTATTCCTTATTGAAGTGTCCCTTGAACCCTCCAGTCTCTTTAAAGGGTAAGTTCACCTTTGCAGAAAACTCTAAGGTGAACTTGCACAGGTCCCCCTCCTCGACCCCGTCCCCTCCCGGTCCTGCTGACCTGGACCGTGGTAATTTCTTTCTCGTACATCACGGGACACAGAGCGACATAGTCATTACTAATGGATTATATAGATACCGTCAGGTGCTGGCACTGGCAACTTCCAAAACCGGAAGTACCCTCCCCTATATAAGCCCCTCCCATCCGGGAGCACCTCAGTTTTTTGCCAGTGTCTAAGGTGTTGGCCAAGAAGAAACATGTGTTTTTCACTGAGCTTGCGTACAGGTTCTTTTGGGCCTCAGTAAGCTATTCCGGATCCGACCAAAAAAGCTTCATAGCTAAACGGTCGGTACCCGGGCCTTGCAGAGAAGAGCAAGGTTTTGCCTGTAATGCTTCTCTTAGGAGAGCTGGACCCTGGGATCCAGAGCTCTGGTCATACCCACGACCAAGATGTTTTCTGTGCAGGGTGCTATACAGGTCCAGGGGAGTGGAATCCTTGGGAACCCGGTCCCTGAAGGTTTGATTACAATGCCTGCCGTGATAGGTGAAGTTTGGGCTTTTGTGGACCAAACAAAGTCCTGCGGCGGGGAACAGGTAAGTGGGGGCCCCCAGGAACTTGGTTCTATTGGGGGACCCCCAAGCCTAATTTGTCTTTCTGTCTGTTACCTAATGGTATTCCCGCAAAATTCTGTGCATGCCTGTAACTACTAAAAAAATTTAATTTTTAATGGTGGTCAAGAAGAAAAAAAAAAAAATAATAATTTTTTATATATATATATTTAATATATTAGACTGCGGTACCTGTGTTTGTCCACTAGAGGCCGCTGTGGAATGTTTTCTTGTCATGTGGACTAGTTTCTTCTCAGCAGAGCAAAGTCCAGGCAGATGGTGAGTTCTCTTATAGGAAACTGCTTCCTCTGCCATGTTGCAGTGCTCGTCCATCCCCCGGCCTGCGGCAAAGAGGGGCCCTGGCTCCTGTCCCTTGTTTCCATTTTTGAAATTAGCGCCGAAGGCGCACGTGGCCGCGCGCGTGCGCGTGCACGCGCCTCTATATATAGAGGTGAGCCGGGAAAGGGGGCGGAGCCTGGGGGATGACGCTCTGTGCGCGCCGCAGCGCTTCTGCGCATGTGCGGGCGTCCCAGCAGTTTAAAAAAAAAAAAAAACACAATATTGTAGTAAGCTGGCTATGAAGTACAGAGACAGAGCTGGCAACATTTAAAGGCATACAGCAAGCGGTTGATACAGGCATCCCCTAGAAAGGCACATTAGTAGACCCCAACTGTTTCTTATAGCAGCATTTATGCTAGACTATTATCAGTAACTGGTGTATTTCGGCTGGAATACCTCAGCTTTGTGGCTTAGGAATATGCCGTCTAAAAACTCCGGGACTAGAAATTCCAGGAGGAATAGGGGGTCTCCATCGGGCTCTGAGGATCTTGGGCATGCTTTGGCTGCACCAGTCTCCCCTGAAGAATCAGAGGTTAGTGACCGTAGAGCACCCTCAGGAGTACCTGGTACTGTGGCTGTCCTCAGTTCACCTGCTTCTGTGTATGTAACAGAGGAGGTTTTTTCCTCAGCTCTGGGAGGGCTGGAAGAGAGATTGTCAGCATTGATCGCTGCTTCCCTGTCACAGGAGAAAAGCGCTCGATCTCCGTCTCCCCCCTCAGAGTGCCTGTTAACAGAGCAACAGTCCCATACAGGGATCGACCTACCTGAGGGGGATCAGGATGAGGTTGATTCGGTTGCAGAGGAATCAACAGTGGAAGAGCCGTTCTCAGCATCACATGCTGAAAGGTTATGGGTTCAGTCCCTGACTAATATGGTCCGATCAGCATTTAAAATGCCACTTGCGGAGCCATCATCCACTTCTGTCTCCTCGTTGGGGTCGCTAAAAGCTCCCCAGACTGTTTGTTCCTTTCCGATCCATCCTTTACTGGAGGGGCTCATTTACCAGGATTGGGAGCATCCTGACAAAATATTTACTCCCCCCCCCCCCCCCCCCCAAGAGATTTCCGGTGGTCTATCCCATGGAGGATAAGTTCATCAGAAAATGGAGGGTCCCTACAGTGGACGCAGCCATCTCTTGTGTGAATAAATCACTGACATGTCCGGTGGAAAATGTCCAAATGTTCAAGGACCCAATAGATAAAAAATTGAAGTCCTTATTAAAATCTGCTTTTTCTACAGCAGGATTGGTGACACAACCAGCAGTGGCAGCTATTGGGGTCTGCCAAGCAGTGAAGGATCAGTTGAAACAGGTCTTAAGGGACTTGCCAGATCAGCAGGCTCTTGCCCTAGCTGATCTACCTAGAGCCTTATGCTTTGCGGTGGACGCCATAAAGGATTCAATCCATCAGGCCTCCCGCCTTACGCTGTCTGTAGTACATATGCGCAGGCTTCTATGGCTCAAAAACTGGTCTGCTGAAGCTCCCTGTAAAAAATTGCTGGTCAGCTTCCCATTTCATGGTGAGCGCTTATTCGGGGAAGACCTGGACAAGTATATCCAGAGAATTTCCAGCGGTAAAAGTACACTTTTGCCGGTTAAAAATAGGGTTAGAGGTCCCTCTTTTAAGAGGCCGGCTTCTCCAGTCCCTAGGGCATCGGCTGTGAAACCGTTCCGACGGCCTCCCCGGTCAAATCCCGGAGGTAAAAATCAGGGACAGTTGCAGGGTAACAAGAAGCCCTGGAGCAGGAGAGGTACAAAACCTCCCCCAAAGTCAAATGCATGAAGGGTTGCCCCCACCCAATCGGGTGGGGGGAAGACTTCAGTTGTTCACAGAAACCTGGCGGGACACGATCCGAGACAGATGGGTGCTCTCCGCAGTAAATCTGGGATACAAATTGGAGTTAAAAAACTCCCCTCCTTCCCGCTTTATAAGGTCAAACGTGCCAAGGGATCCCCAGAAGAGAGGATCCCTCCTGTTGGCACTGGAACAATTATTGCTCCAAGCAGTAATTATAGAGGTTCCCCTGGAAGAATGGGGGTTCGGGTTTTACTCAAACCTCTTTACAGTTCCGAAGCCAAACGGGGACGTGAGGCCCATACTAAATCTAAAAGGGCTAAACAAATTCCTGCATATCAGGACTTTCCGGATGGAGTCGATCCGATCGGTAGCCACTGCCCTACAAGGGGAGGAATGGTTAGCCTCGATCGACATCAAAGATGCTTATTTGCACATTCCCATCTTTCCAGCCCACCAAAAATTTCTACGCTTTGCGGTAGAAGGGCGCCATTTTCAGTTCAGAGCCTTACCCTTCGGTCTGGCCACAGCACCAAGAGTGTTCACAAAAATATTGGCCCCATTATTGGCCAATCTAAGAACACGAGGTGTAACGATAATGGCATATCTAGACGACTTGTTGCTGATAGACCACTCAGTGGAAAAACTAGAAGTGGTTGTTCACGAGACAATCAAGTATCTGGAATATCACGGTTGGATTATCAACCGAGACAAGTCAGCCCTAAAACCAGTCAAAAATCTGGAATACTTGGGGCTAAGGCTGGATTCAGACCAGAGAAAAATTTTCTTGCCTCAAGAAAAGGGGTCGTCTTTGAGAGATTTGATCCACTTAGTGGGCTCAAAAAGACAGCCATCCATACGCCTGTGCATGAGGCTGATGGGAAAAATGGTGGCATCATTCGAAGCAGTACCCTACGGTCAATTCCATTCAAGGAAATTGCAAAGGGCCATACTGTCAGCCTGGAACAAAAAAGTTCAGGCTCTGGACTTACCAATGTCCTTGTCCCCTTCCGTTCGCAAGAGCCTCCGCTGGTGGTTGGTTCCCCAGAATCTGGAAAGAGGGAAATCCTTCAGTCCGATTTCCTGGAAGGTGGTCACTACAGATGCCAGCCTTATAGGCTGGGGAGCAGTACTGGAGCAATGGTCTCTCCAGGGCAAGTGGTCAGAAGCAGAAAAGGCCCTGCCCATCAATCTCTTAGAGATACGAGCAGCCCGGTATGCCCTAGTAGCATGGACATCCAAACTCCAAGGGTCCCCTGTCAGAATTCAATCAGACAATGCCACAGCAGTGGCATATATCAATCATCAGGGGGGCACCAGGAGTCGTGCAGCCCAAAGGGAAGTAAATTACATCCTGAGATGGGCAGAAAGATATATGTCCCAGCCATATCTGCGGTATTCATTCCAGGGGTGGAGAATTGGAAGGCGGACTTTCTAAGTCGCCAACAATTATGCCCAGGGGAATGGTCCCTTCATCCCGAGGTTTTCCGGACAATATGTCAGCGGTGGGGAACACCGGATGTAGATCTGCTAGCATCCAGATTCAATGCAAAGGTGGACAGGTTTGTCTCTTGGACAAGGGATCCCCTAGCTTGCGGCTCGGATGCCCTAGTGTTCCCTTGGGATCAGTTCAAGCTGATATATGCATTCCCACCGCTACAATTGTTACCTCGATTACTCCGCAGAATCAGGGTAGAAAAGAAACCAGTGATTCTGGTGGCTCCAGCGTGGCCCCGAAGAGCATGGTACGCGGAGATTGTAAAAATGTCTGTGGGGAGTCCTTGGACCCTCCCACATCGTCCGGACCTGCTTTCGCAAGGACCGATATACCACCCTTCCTTACCAGCCCTAGGTTTGACGGCCTGGCTATTGAAGCCCACATTCTAAAAAAGAGAGGGCTCTCTAATGCTGTGGTATCTACCATGATCAATGCCAGGAAACCGGTATCCAGGCAGATCTACTATAGAATCTGGAAGGCGTACATCGCCTGGTGTGAGGCCAAGAAATGGCATCCACGTAAATACGTAATAGGAAGGATTCTGGACTTCCTACAATGGGCTGTAGATAGGAAGCTTGCCTTGAGTACTATCAAGGGTCAGGTTTCGGCCTTGTCAATATTTTTTCAAAGGCCCTTGGCTTCGCATTCACTAGTCAAAGCCTTTATACAAGGAGTGATGCGTATTAGTCCTCCGGTTAATATTCCCATATGTCCATGGGATCTAAACTTGGTTCTGTCGGTTCTACAGAAACAACCATTTGAACCATTACAGCATATTTCCTTAGTGCTTCTCACCAGGAAATTGATTTTTCTAGTAGCCATTTGTTCGGCTAAAAGAGTATCGGAATTAGCAGCTATGTCCTGTAAGGAGCCATATCTGGTTATCCATAAGGACAGAGTAGTGTTACGTCCTCATCCAGCCTTTCTTCCTAAGGTGGTATCGAGTTTTCATTTGAACCAAGATGTGGTTCTTCCTTCTTTTTTCCCCAAACCTACTTCGGTAGAGGAAAAGTTATTGCATTCTTTGGATGTAGTAAGAGCAGTTAAAGCTTATCTAAAAGCCACTGCTCAGATTCGCAGAACGGATACTTTGTTTATTCTGCCGGAAGGCCCCAGAAAGGGTCAGGCAGCGTCAAAATCTACTTTAGCCAAGTGGATTCGACAGGTCATAATACAAGCCTATGGCTTGAGAAGTAGACCGCCTCCGTTCAAAGTTAGGGCGCACTCCACGAGAGCAGTTGGAACTTCATGGGCAGTGCATCACCAGGCCTCCCTGGCTCAAATCTGTAAGGCCGCAACATGGTCTTCGGTACACACGTTTACTAGGTTCTACCAGGTGGATGTTAGAAGTCAGGAGGATGTCGCCTTTGGGCGCAGTGTGTTGCAGGCCGCAAAAGATCCTCATGTCTGATAGCGCTCAGCTTATATATGGTGTATCCCCCCCCTCATTTGGCATTGCTTTAGGACATCCCATTAGTAATGACTATGTCGCTCTGTGTCCCGTGATGTACGAGAAAGAAAATAGGATTTCTTTTTCGTACATCACGGGACACAGAGCGACTTAGTCATTACTAATGGGTTATATAGATTACCTTCAGGTGCTGGCACTGGCCACTTTCAAACCGGAAGTACCCTCCCCTATATAAGCCCCTCCCATCCGGGAGCACCTCAGTTTTTTGCCAGTGTCTAAGGTGTTGGCCAAAGAGTAACATGTGTTTTCACTGGGCTTGCGTACAGGTTCTTTTGGGCCTTAGTAAGCTGTTCCGGATCCCACCAAAAAAGCTTCATAGCTAAACGGTCGGTACCCGGGCCTTGCAGCAGAAGAGCAAGGTTTTGCCTGTAATGCCTCTCTTAGGAGGGCTGGACCCTGGGATCCAGAGCTCTGGTCATACCCACGACCAAGATGTTGTCTGTGCAGGGTGCTATACAGGTCCAGGGGAGTGGAATCCTTGGGAACCCGGTCCCTGAAGGTTTAATTACAATGCCTGCCGTGATAGGTGAAGTTTGGGCTTCTGTGGACCAAACAAAGTCCTGCGGCGGGGATCAGGTAAGTGGGGGCCCCCAGGAACTTTGTTCTATTGGGGGACCCCCAAGCCTAATTTGTCTTTCTGTCTGTTACCTAACGGTATTCCCGCTAATATCTGTGTATGCCTGTAACTACTGAAAATGTAAAATTTTAATAGTAGTCAAGAAAAAAAAAAAAAAGGACTGCGGTACCTGTGTTAAACCACTAGAGGCCGCTGTGGTCCATTTTTCTTGTCATGTGGATCTTTGGTTTTCTCAAGTCAAAAGATCCAGGCAGTTGGTAAGTTTCTCTGTGGGAATCCACTTCCTCTGCCCTGTTGCTGCGCTCATCCACCGCACGGGCCCTCCGGCAAAAAGGGCCCTGGCTCCTAGTCCCTGTTTGATTTTCGAAAAGGGCGCCAATGGCGCACGGGCGCGCGCGCGGGCGCGTGCACGCGCCTCCTATGAAAAAAAAGGGGCGGGGCGGGTGGATGACGCTCGATGCGCGCCACGGCGCTTCTGCGCATGTGCAGGCGTCCCAGCTTGTATAAAGACACAGTACAAGTGTCAGCTGGATGCAAACAGAGCTAGCAACAAACAGTGGCACACAGAGGCGGTTGATGCAGGCATCCCCATAGAAAGGCACTTTAGTGGACACCAGCTGGTATATAGCAGCAACTGTGTTAGACTATTACCAGCAAAATTGGTGTATGACGACGGGAATACCTCAGCTTTGTGCTTATAGGATATGTCGTCCAGACGCTCTGGAAATAGATCTTCCAAGAAGCGAAAGGGGTCTCCGTCGGGCTCTGAGGATTTTGGGCATGCTGTACTGCGCCAATCTTCCCTGAAATTTCAGAGGTCAGTAGCCATAGGAACCCCGCAGGAGTACCTGGTACTGCGGCTGTCCCCAGTCCACCTGCTCCTATATATATAACAGAGGAGGTTTTATCCTCAACTCTGGAAGGATTGGAAGAGAGATTAACAGCATTGATCGCTGCTTCCCTGTCACAGGAAAAGCGTGTCCGATCTCCGTCTCCTCCTGCAGAGTGCCTGTTAGTGGAGGAACAGTCCCAGAGATCGACCTACCTGAAGGGGATCAGGATAAGGTTGATAAAGTTATAGAGGAATCAACAGTGGAAGAACCTTTCTCAGCATCTCAGGCTGAAAGATTATGGGTTCAGTCTCTGACTAACATGGTCCGAGCAGCATTTTAAATGCCTCTGGCGGAACCTTCAACCACTACTGTCTCCTCGCTGGGGTCGCTGAAAGCTCCCCAGACTGTCTGTTCCTTCCCAATCTACCCTTTATTGGAAGGGTTTATTTACCAGGATTGGGAGCATCCTGTAAAATATTTACTCCCCCCAAGAGATTTCCAGTGATCTATCCCATGGAGGATAAGTTCATAAAAAAAAAAAAAAAAAAAAAATGGAGGGTCCCTACAGTGGACACAGCCATCTCTTGTGTAAATAAATCACTGACATGTCCAGTAGATAATGTTCCAATGTTCAAGGACCCAATAGATAAAAAATTGGAGTCTTTACTAAAATCTGCTTTCTCTACAGCAAGCATGGTGACACAACCTGCAGTAGCAGCGATTGGAGTCTGCCAAGCAATGAAAGATCAGTTGAAACAAGTCTTAAGGGACTTACCAGATCAGCAGGCTCTTGCCCTAGCTGACCTACCTAGAGCCTTGTGTTGCGGTGGACGCCATAAAGGATACAATCCAACAGGCATCCCGCTTTACGCTGTCTGTAGACATATATGCGTAGGCTTCTGTGGCTCAAAAACTGGTCTGCTGAAGCTCCCTGTAAGAAATTGCTGATTAGCTTCCCATTTCATGGAGAACGCTTATCTGGAGATGATCTGGACAAATATATCCAGAAAACTTCTGCCGGTAAAAGTACACTCTTGCCGGTTAAGAACAAGGGTAGAAGTCCTTCTTTTAAGAGGCCTACTTCTCCAGTCCCTGGCACATCAGCTGTGAAACAGTTCCGACGGCCTCCGCGGTCAAATCCAGGGGGCAGAAATCAGGGACAATCACAGGGTAACAAGAAACCCTGGGTCAAGAGAGGTACAAAACCTCCCCCTAAGTCATGAAGGGTTGCCCCCACTCAGTCGGGTGAGGGGAAGACTTCAGTTGTTCACAGAGACCTGGCGGGACACCATCAGAGATGGGTGATCTCCGCAGTAAGTCTGGGATACAGGCTGGAGTTAAAAGACATTCCTCCTGCCCATTTTATAAGGTCAAACGTGCCAAGCGATCCCCAGAAGAGTGGATCCCTCCTTCTGGCACTAGAGCAACTATTGCCCCAAGGGTAATCATGAAGGTTCCCTTGGAAGAAAACGGGTTCGGGTTTTACTCGAACCTTGTCACAGTCCCCAAACCAAATGGGGACATGAGGCCCATATTAAATATAAAAGGGCTAAACAAGTTCCTACATATCAGGACTTTTTCGGATGGAGTCGATCCGATCGGTGGCCACCGCCCTACAAGGGCAGGAATGGTTAGCCTCGATCGACATAAGGGATGCTTATTTGCATATTCCCATCTGTCCGGCCCACCAGAAATTTCTACGCCTTGCAGTAGAAGGGCGCCATTTTCAGTTCAGAGCCTTACCTTTCGGTCTGGCCACGGCACCACGAGTGTTCACAAAAATTCTGGCCCTACGATTGGCCAAACTAGGAACACAAGGTGTAACGATAATGGCATATCTAGACGACTTTTTGCTGATAGACCACTCAGTGAAAAAATCTAGAAGTGGTCGTTCACAAGATAATCAAGTATCTGGAATCTCACGGTTGCATTATCAACCGAGACAAGTCAGCCCTAAAACCAGTCAAAAGCCTGGAATACTTGGGGGCTAAGACTGGATTCAAATCAGAGAAAGATTTTCTTACCTCCAGAGAAGGTGTCGTCTTTGAAAGATTTGACCCACTTAGTGGGTACAAAAAAGAAAAACCATCCATACGCCTGTGTATAAGGCTGCTGGGAAAAATGGTGGCTTCATTCGAAGCGGTACCCTACGGTCAATTCCATTCAAGGAACTTGCAGAGGGCCATACTGTCAGCCTGGAACAAAAAAGTTCAGGCTTTAGACTTACCAATGTCCCTGTCCCCTTCCGTTCGCAAGAGCCTCCATTGGTGGTTGGTACCAGAATCTGGAAAAAGGGGAAACCCTTCAGTCCGGTTTCTTGGAAGGTGGTCACTACAGTTGCCAGCCTCATAGGCTGGGGGGCAGTACTGGAGCAATGGTCTCTCCAGGGCAAGTGGTCAGAAGCAGAGAAGGCCCTGCCCACCAATCTCTTAGAGATACGAGCAGCCCGGTATGCCCTAGTAGCATGGACATCCAAACTCCAAGGGTCACCTGTCAGAATTCAATCAGACAATGCCACAGCAGTGGCATATATCAATCACCAGGGTGGCACCAGGAGTCGTGCAGCCCAGAGGGAAGCGAATTGCATCCTGGAATGGGCAGAAAGATATGTCCCAGCCATATCCGCGGTTTTCATCCCAGGAGTGGAAAATTGGAGAGCGGACTTTTTAAGTCGCCAGCAATTATGCCCGGGGAATGGTCTCTTCACCCCGAGGTTTTCCAGGCAATATGCCAGCGGTGGGGAACACCGGATGTAGATCTGCTAGCATCCAGATTCAACGCAAAGGTGGACAGATTTGTGTCTCGCACAAAGGATCCCCTAGCTTGCGGTTCGGATGCCCTAGTGTTCCCTTGGGATCAGTTCAAGCTGATATATGCATTCCCACCGCGATTAATCCGCAGAATCAGGGTAGAAAAGAAACCAGTGATTCTGGTGGCTCCAGCGTGGCCCCGAAGGGCATGGTACGCGGAGATTGTAAAAATGTCAGTGGAAAGTCCTTGGACCCTCCCACATCGTCCGGACCTGCTTTCGCAAGGACCGATATACTACCCTTCCTTACCAGCCCTAGGTTTGACGGCCTGGCTATTGAAGCCCACATTCTAAAAAAGAGAGGGCTCTCTAATCCTGTGGTATCTACCATGATCAATGCCAGGAAGCCGGTATCCAGGCAGATCTATTATAGGATCTAGAAGGCGTACATCACGTGGTGTGAGGCCAGGAAATGGCATCCACGTAAGTACGTAATAGGTAGGATTCTGGACTTCCTACAGTGGGCTGTACATAGGAAGCTTGCCTTGAGTACTATCAAGGGTCAGACGGCCTTGTCAATATTTTTTTCAAAGGCCCTTGGCTTTGCATTCATTAGTCAAAGCTTTCATACAAGGAGTGATGCGTATTAGCCCTCCGGTTAGTATTCCCATATGTCCATGGGACTTAAACCTGGTTCTGTCGGTTCTACAGAAACAACCATTTGAACCATTGCGGCACATTTCCTTGGTTCTTTTCACCAGGAAATTGATTTTCTTAGTAGCCATTTGTTCGGCTAAAAGAGTATCGGAATTAGCCGCCTTGTCCTGTAAGGAGCCATATCTGGTTATCCATAAGGACAGAGTAGTATTACGTCCTCATCCAGCCTTCTTCCTAAGGTGGTATCGAGGTGCCATTTGAACCAAGATGTGGTTCTTCCTTCCTTTTTCCCCAAACCTAGTTCGGTAGAGGAAAAGTTATTGCATTCTTTGGATGTAGTAAGAGCAGTTAAAGCTTATCTTAAAGCCACTGCTCAGATTCGTAGAACGGATACTTTGTTTGTTCTGCCGGAAGGCCCCAGAAAGGGTCAGGCAGCATCAAAAATCTACTTTAGCCAAGTGGATTCGACAGGTCATAATACAAGCCTATGGCTTGAAAAGGAGACCGCCTCCGTTCAAAGTTAGGGCGCACTCCACAAGAGCAGTTGGAACTTCATGGGCAGTGCATCACCAAGCCTCCCTGGCTCAAGTCTGTAAGGCCACAACATGGTCCTTAGTACACACGTTTACTAGATTCTACCAGGTAGACGTCAGAAGTCAGGAGGATGTCGCCTTTGGGCGCAGTGTGTTGCAGGCCGCAAAAGAGCCTCATGCCTGATGGCGCCCAGCTTATGTATCCCTCCCCTCATTTGGCATTGCTTTGGGACGTCCCATTAGTAATGACTAAGTCGCTCTGTGTCCCGTGATGTACGAAAAAGAAAAAGGGATTTTTATAACAGCTTACCTGTAAAATCCTTTTCTTGGAGTACATCACGGGACACAGAGCTCCCGCCCCTCTTTAGGGACACTTATTGCTTTGCTACAAAACTGAGGTGCTCCCGGATGGGAGGGGCTTATATAGGGGAGGGTACTTCCGGTTTTGGAAGTTGCCAGTGCCAGCACCTGACGGTATCTATATAACCCATTAGTAATGACTATGTCGCTCTGTGTCCCGTGATGTACTCCAAGAAAAGGATTTTACAGGTAAGCTGTTATAAAAATCCTATTATCCGTTTCTAAGCCCCGGTATATCCACGCCAGGTGTCCGGGGGTTAGAAATCCTCTCGGCTGAATGAAGCATTCTAATTGGTCAGCGCGGTCACATGGGCGGCGCCGACAAATCAACAGCTGCATAGCCCGTCCTGTCGGCTATGAAGACGCCGCGTGGATGCAGAGAGGATTTCTGAGCCCCGGCCTCAGAACTGGAGATTGCGGCGGTCCAGGTCAGCGGGACCGGGGTAGGGGGGGGGCAAGGAGGGGGACCTGTGAAAGTTTCACCTTTTACAGAAAAATCTGTAAGGTGAACTTACACTTTAACAGCCTACCAAAGAGTTGAATGCTTTTCTTCTCTGCCAAATTGTCTGGACTGCAACAGCAGTTAGTTTTGTCTTTAACTCTCCCAGACCGATCTATACTGCCCACCATTGACCAAGGATGAGAGAAGAGACCCTCTCAGAATTCACCAGGACAGATGTTCAGTTTCTCAGAATTGCCCCCTTAGTTGGTTAGCGCAGGAAATCGCAGCTGTGTAGTCGCTGTTCTCGTATAAACCTGACTTCTTTTATTTGAACCTTTTCCCCCTTTAGTGATGCCATTCGTGAGAAAATGAAGAAGAATTATATGTCCAATCCCAGCTACAACTATGAAATTGTGAACAGAGCCTCCCTGGCTTGTGGGCCTATGGTCAAATGGGCGATTGCTCAGGTAACGTGCCGATGTTCTGCTGACTTATTTTTTATTTTGTTTGACAGGTTTATTGGGTTTATATTCTGCAGGCGAATGTACCTCCTTGGCAGAATTCCTAATTTTGAAATGGCTTCTGTTGCACTCAGGGCTGTCTTAATAGCATCATGGGCCCCTGGGCAAAGTAATGCGTTGGGGCCCCTCCCAGCTTGCCCCAATTTACGCACCTACTTTCAAGAAATAAAGTATAAATAGTTGATAGAATTAAACACATTCATTAGTACTTTCAAAAAAATCAATTTTGCAAAAGGGAAAAGCATTCCAAAAATCAAAGACTAGTCAACATAAAGGGCACAGTACGGGGGGGGGGGGTCAGGTGGGCACAATACTGGCCTCAGGAGGGCACAGTATAGGTTCTGGGACGCTTCCCGGGACACGGCCATATCTGGACAGTTTAGTAAAAAGCATGACTGTCCCAGCAAATCCGGGACAGTTGGAAAGTATAATGTAATGCAAGATTATTGTGGGGCCCCCATGTACCTGGGGCCCCTGGGCACTGCCCAGGAGTGCCCTTGCATTAAGATGGCCCTGGTTGCACTAATGAACTGAAGTGCATTGAAAAGCTTTGGGGGAACAAGTCCTGCTTGCTGCATGTATAGTGCCATGGCCTGCATGTTCCCATTCATGTGTAATTGGGGGACAAAGCCTAAAACTGTCTGGTAGCCGGTGTAGGTAAAACAAAGGAAAATGGGCCTTGTTCATATGGGTGATGGGGACTGGTCTTCAAAGCTGGTGGCAAAAATCGGTGGATTCAGTTGTGGCCGCTCTGCCTATTTGAATGATAAATTGACAGTGGCCGTTGCTGTCCAGGTAGACGCACGTGCAAACGGTTAACTGTGGTTAGGATGTGCTGAATCCCTGCCATTGGAACCCGGTGTATGTCCCTGATTGCCCATGTAAAGGAGCCCTTGCACTTTGATGGCTCCCTTGTGTAGTGATGGTGCGTTTGAAGCATTAATTGGCTATTGAACTTCCATTGTGCAGAGGCCTTTTTGCTGACATGAGAGCACTGATTTGTATGATGGTGAATGACCTCAAGTGTATCTGAAGTTGGCTCTTTGCCAAAAGGTTTCCATTCTATAGGGCAGGGGCCTTCAAACGATGGCCCTCCAGTTCAGGAACTACAATTCCCATCATGCCTAGTCATGTCTGCGAATTCACAGACTGTCACTTTTTGGCTCTGAGGAAGGGGGTTAGCCTTCGCAACGCGTCAGTCGTAGCTGTAACATCTGTCATCTTGACTCTCAGGTTATCTGCTCACTTGGTTCCAGCAAGAGGCTATCTTCTTGGATAGAATGCTATGTGCCTATTATTTACTTGCTTTGTGAGTATTCATGATCTTTTAACTTACTTTTAATAAACCTAGCCATTGGTAATGCACTAGGTCGGTGCGCCCTCTTTTTTTTTTTTCTTTTACCTCATGTCTGTGAATGTCAGTGTTTTACAATGCCTCATGGGATGTGTAGTTCCGCAACTGCTGGAGAGCCGTAGTTTGAAGATTCCTACTATAGGGGAACTTGTTCCTGGACTATGCAGTCACCATTTTGGTAGAACCTAGCTCAGTTCTTAGAGACTGTGTTGGATCAGAGCTGCAATGGGACTCGGGCTAAATTTCTGCTGCTGTTCCTAATTGTGAAGTGTGGAGATGTACATGCACGTCAGAAGCAAACACACTGGACATCTGCTCAGTTCAGTTGCTTCCTAATCTCTGATTCATTACAAGGCTGTGCCCAGCTCTTTACACACAATAGAATATACGTCACTATTATGTAAATGTTATCAGTCTAAAACCACATCTGGTTGGCTGAAATGCAGGAAGAATACAAAAACTTGGTGGTCGAAGCTTGGTTGTCACCTGGTCCCTCTTCTACTTCCTCATTCCTCCAGTGCGTAGGCAGTAGTGGGTAGGCACCATCTTTCAGCTACATTCTTGTCTCGATGGGAGGGAGTGCTACTAGTGGCCATCTTACTATATAAAAGCAGGTGTGTGTGTGTGTGTATGTGTAAGTGTGTGTGTATGTGTGTGTGTGTATATATATATATACACACACACACACACACACACACACACACACATATATATATATATATATATATATATATATATATATATATATATATATATATATATATATATATATATATACATATACACACAAAGTAAAATATAGACTTTATAGAAAAGATGCATAGAAACATGTATACTCATAAGAAAATAGGCTCTTTTGTGATTATCATTATGTTCATCACATACCTTCAGAAGACAACCTTCAAAAGACAAGCTTGTTGGAATAAATTCCTTTTTTATTTTCCTGTCTACTCTTCTAACAGCTGAACTACGCCGACATGCTGAAGCGTGTGGAGCCCCTGAGGAATGAACTCCAAAAACTGGAGGACGATGCCAACGACAACCAGGCAAAGGCCAATGAAGTGGAGCAGATGATCCGTGACTTGGAGGCCAGCATTGCCCGCTACAAGGAGGAGTATGCCGTCCTCATTTCCGAAGCTCAGGCCATCAAAGCTGACTTGGCCGCTGTAGAAGCCAAGGTAAGAGGAATGAATGACACAGAACTCCACTAAGTAAATGTAAGATAAATGCTTTCCAGCCCAATTTTGGGTGTGTGAGCTCTGATGGGATATATATAATGCACATGAATAGGACCGACCAATCCTTGTCACATGCCTGAGCAGATATAATTCATTAAAAAAATAAAAATGCTGACTTTGTGCAGCAGAAGTTTGCACTGTGTTGCCAAGACCTGACATAAGGAGGGTATCCACGGGCAAAGATATAATAT
The DNA here is from genome assembly GCA_029206835.1 of Rana muscosa. Lineage (NCBI taxonomy): Eukaryota > Metazoa > Chordata > Amphibia > Anura > Ranidae > Rana > Rana muscosa. The sequence continues at coordinate 5,669,416 of JARGYO010005628.1, forward strand.
AAACCACAGACAGATATGTAATGGAGGTGGCTGCATGTTTGGCGTCAGATGGACCAATCATATGGCATGTTGCTTCGGTAGACCCTGAAGATGGGCCTTCTGGTCCCATCACAAAGCAAGGTGACCACCTCCACAGGTTTATTTCTATAGATCTGTAAATGTATCGGCACTTGCTCCACTTTTAACGTCTTTCAGCTTTATAGATATGATTTGATTTCCAGGTGAACCGTAGTACTGCACTGCTGAAAAGCTTGTCTGCAGAGAGCGAGAGGTGGGAGAAAACCAGCGAAACCTTCAAAAACCAGATGTCCACCATTGCTGGCGACTGTCTGCTCTCCGCAGCTTTTATTGCCTACGCTGGATACTTCGACCAACAGATGAGGCAGAACTTGTTCACCACCTGGTCTCATCATTTGCAGCAAGCCAACATCCAGGTAATATACTCTACTCAGCCTTTTATTGCTTGAAGGGTTACTAAAGGTTTGTTTTAAAAAAACATGTCATACTTGCCTCCACTGTGCAGTTGGTTAAGCACGGAGTGGCCCTGATCCTCCTCTTCTCGAGTGACCCGCCTGAAAAACGCTCTCCTTTGGGACACCCATGTGGGCGCGCTCCTGAGTCCTGCTTCCGTGTCTATTGACGCAGAAGTCAGAACTCTGCCCTGCCCCTGGTGCCCACGTCATTGGATTTGATTGACAGCAGTGGGAGCCATTGGCTCCACTGCTATTAATCTATCCAATCAGGACACGAGACACCAGTTAGAACTGGTGTGCTCGTTCCTGGGGAGAAAAAGACCAGGTTTAGGTAACGGGGGCACTGGGGGGGCTGCAGCAAGAGGGAGGGTTTTTTCACCTGAATGCATTCAGGTGAAAAACCATGAGGGTTTACATTTAAAACCCCCTTTAAAAGCTGGTGTTGCAGAAAAGGAGATTTCATTTGTTTTTCACACCTCAGCATTTGCTGTAAAATGTACATTTTTTTTTTTTTATTTTTTTTTATTTCCCCCTATGGTACCATAATGCATGAATTGTGAGCCTTGCGGTACCAATGACTTTTGGATGACACTCCAATATACTGTCGTTATTTAACATCACACACGGAAATCCACTATCTGTGGTGTTGTGCTAAAAAAAAAAAAAAATAGTTCAGGTAAGTTTTTTTTTTTTTTTTTTTTTTTTTTTTTTTTTTTTTGATCCATTGCAGTGCAATGACAGACTGTTCAAAATGAATGTGTCGACTCACTGCAACACATTTAATGTGCGATAGGATGATTAAATACCAGAATGATCTGAATCTGCTTTACTAGCGTTTTACCTTTTTTACTGTGCCCTTTTTACATATTAGTTTTTCCTTCTTGTCCACAGTTCCGCACAGATATTGCCAGAACAGAATATCTGTCCAATGCAGATGAAAGGCTTCGCTGGCAGGCCAGCTCCTTACCTGCGGATGACCTGTGTACAGAGAACGCCATCATGCTGAAACGATTCAACAGGTACGTCTTTTCTATTCAATAACTCGAGGGCCGATCATTTCTGGGGTCTTATTTGTTGTGGTATAGATAGAGATTCAGGTATGGTGTGTGTGTGTGTGTGTGTATATATATAAAATTAACACATATATAAACACACATGTACACACTTATGATAATTTTTTATTTGTAAAATATATACATAATTTTTTATTTTTTTTTCCTTTGCTGCGCTAATGGTTCTTACAATCAAGCAGTGATTTAAACTGGAAAGAATCTGATCTATTGAGTCCATAAAACAAATCCAATGTGATAAAACATAAATAAATAAAATTTAGTAAATCCACATGTGAAAAAACAGTCTGGTGTATCAGATTGTAAAAGTTTCCGATTCTTTTGAGTTTCTCACGGATTGTAATAAGTATTGGCGTGGCAAATTAAAAATCTTGTATGTCGCCTTACAATCCATTCTGAGTGTTTCTTTTGTCGGCTGCTTTCTTTTTGAGCTGCCAGCACGATATTTGTTTACAATTTTATGTATTTTTTTTTTTCTTTTTCTATAGTTGCATTGTTCTGGTTTTCAGACCAATGTAACAATGTGTGTATCATTCCTTTTCAAATCTTCTATACTTCAGAGGAGTTGGAACTAGAATGTACTTCTGCACTTAGACGTCGGCTATTCAGACTAGGATTTCTTGTTTAAATTTCTTATATTTTGCCTCTAATGTTTCCAATTTATATAAGGGAAGTTGGGAAGATGGACAGAAGAGTGTGTATAGATGCAGTGATGGTCAAACCTTGGCACCCCATATGTTTTGGAACTACATTTCCCATGATGCTCAACTACACTGCAGAGTGCATGAGCATCATGGGAAATATAGTTCCAAAACATCTGGGGTGCCGAGGTTCGCCACAGGGTGGATTTGATTTAAATCAAATCTATTTTTAAATCATGATTTGAATCGCTTGTAAAAAGGCTTGATTTAAATCATAATTTTTAAAGAGAAACTGTCGCCTCTCTCCTGTTGGCTCATCCTCCGTTTGCTTCCCCCTCCTCTGTGCCTCTGTTGGCTTCCCCCTCCTCTGTGCCTCTGTTGGCTTCCCCCTCCTCTGTGCCGCTGTTGGCTTCCCCCTCCTCTGTGCCGCTGTTGGCTTCCCCCTCCTCTGTGCCGCTGTTGGCTTCCCCCTCCTCTGTGCCGCTGTTGGCTTCCCCCTCCTCTGTGCCGCTGTTGGCTTCCCCCTCCTCTGTGCCGCTGTTGGCTTCCCCCTCCTCTGTGCCGCTGTTGGCTTCCCCCTCCTCTGTGCCGCTGTTGGCTTCCCCCTCCTCTGTGCCGCTGTTGGCTTCCCCCTCCTCTGTGCCGCTGTTGGCTTCCCCCTCCTCTGTGCCGCTGTTGGCTTCCCCCTCCTCTGTCCCGCTCACTTTATTGGGACATCTGGTGATGTGGCGGTGACACAACAAGGTGGGGGATGTGGCTGCAGGTGATTGGATGCCCGCTAACAGGCGCTGCCATGATGGATCTTGGTGGTTTCTAATCTTTAATATTTACAAACAAAATTAAGGTTTCCTATTTAGAATAATAAGCTGTCAGGTTAGTAAAACAGCGATATCGGAACCGATTCAATCATACAGTTTGTGATGTACATAGATTTGAGAAACAATGGGATAAAGAAATATTCCTGAACTTTGTTTTATCTCCTGATTACTGTGAAATTGTGTGAATGCATCAATACAGTGCATGTTATCTCAGCTTGCAGAGCTTGGATTCATTGAATGTGTTTACCAATAACTTAAATATTGCAGAATATACAGCCCTATGCTATATAACTGAGCTCCATTTCATGCTGGATAAACTAAATTATTAAAGTTTGGTATTTTACGATAGAATGCTTTGAGTAAAAAAAATCTAAAATATTGTATTTAAAAATCCCCCAAAAAATCATTGATTTATATCCACCCTGGTTCATGTGTGTGTTCCAGGTATCCTCTGATCATTGACCCGTCAGGCCAGGCAACAGAGTTCATCATGAACGAATACAAGGACCGCAAGATCACCCGCACAAGCTTCCTGGATGACGCCTTCAGAAAGAACTTGGAAAGCGCTCTGCGTTTTGGAAACCCGCTACTTGTCCAGGTGAGGTCCGATCTCTCAAACTGAACCAAGGGTCCTCCAAATGGTCCAATTCCATCCTTCTCCGGTTGTGACGGTTGTCGGCTTTTCTTGAACTGAATAATGATCTGTAATCACACCGGAGCTTTTTAGTGTGGTAATAATAATATATTGAGCCCAGTCTGCTGTAATATTACAACGTATTCCTGGCGCTCACGTTCCTGTAGAACGGCCGGTGCTACCATTAGGCAAACTAGGCAGCCGCCTAGGGCGCACTGCTTCCTAGGGGCGCCTGGCCGCTGGTTTCCCTCCACGTCTGCATGCTGCAGCATGTAACTAACTCAGTCCAACCGGTAGTGTAATTAGAGGTGCAGCACAGCACTGGAGCCAGCACTAGAGGAAGCGGAGCCAATGCTTCCTGTATAGCGGTGCCTTCTGTCACATGGGCAGGGCAAAGTGGGTGGAGCAAATGGGGGCTGCAAAATGAGGTTTCGGCTAGGGTGTAAAAAATCCTTGCACCAGCCCTGTGGCCGTGTATATAAATGGGTGCTGAAGCAACCGCTGGCTGAAACTGTTAATAGTCAGAGCCAGAGAATGTCCCCGGCTCACCATAGATCTCCACAACTGGTCCAAAGCTTTATTCGGCGATCACATTGTTGCAGTAAATATCAATGTTTCAGAGCCTCACAGGATCCCTTTATCGGGCATGTGTTTGATGAAAAGGGGTCCTGCGAGGCCCCGAAATGTTTGCTGCAAAGATGCGATCGCCGAATAAAGCTTTGGATCTGTTGTGAAGATCCATGGTGTTCTGGTGTCACTTTCGCTCAGTCTGCTGTAATGTCACTACAGGTGGGAGGAGGGGGGGGTACATGACTGGACTTGGAGAAAGTGATTTGACTGAGGCTGGCTAGCATTTACCCCTAAAGACTAAGAACTGCTAATGGCGAAAAGGAAGTCCTGCGGGGTCAGCTAAATGTATGTGTAGTTCTACTTCCTACTAGACATGTGCACTGCCGAAAAATGTGTTTGTTTTCGTTACATTTGTTTTTTTCTGAAATTCAAAAGTCAAAATTTTTGAAATCTGGAATTTTTGAAATCTGGAATTTTTGAAATCTGGAATTTTCGTAAGTTTGGAATTTTCGTAAGTTTGTTAAACAAATTGCACACGTCTACTTCCTACTACTTGATGACTTCTTGGGATCTGATGGTTTGTAACTTTTTTTATTTTATATTTCCCTCTTTTAGGATGTTGAAAGCTACGATCCAATCCTAAACCCCGTCCTGAACCGCGAGGTTCGTAGAACTGGTGGCAGAGTCTTGATCACACTGGGAGATCAGGACATTGACTTGTCCCCATCCTTTGTAATATTCCTCTCCACCAGAGACCCCACGGTAAGCAAGTCGGCACAGGTGGGTTCTGAGTAATGACACCGTGAATGGCGCCCTTCCCCCATGCTTACTGGTTTTTATTTATTTTTTAAAAAGGTGGAATTCCCGCCAGATCTTTGCTCCCGTGTGACATTTGTCAACTTCACCGTGACTCGCAGCAGTCTGCAGAGCCAGTGTCTGAACGAGGTCCTGAAGGCAGAACGACCCGATGTGGATGAAAAGCGATCAGATCTCCTTAAACTTCAAGGTGAGCTCAGGCTTGTACTGGTTGAGTGAAACGGGACGTTCAGGCTCCATTCACACGTGTGCGACTTGTCATGCATCTTTGGATGTCAGTCACATGACAAGTTGTTCCCCATGTTTTCCAACGATAACCATTCCTAAATGCGCAATTTAACCACTTCAGCCCTGGAAGAATTGGCTGCCCAATGACCGGGCCATTTTTTGCGATTCGGCACTGCGTCGCTTTAACTGTGACGGGGCACCCAAACAAAATTGACGTCGTGTTTTTTTTTTTTGACTTTTCATGCAACTTGAAGGCCACAGACTTCAATGTGAACCCTCAAAGGTTGCATGAAAAGTCAGACGTGAATGTTATAAAATGCAGTCGTGTAACGGTTGTCCATTATCTGGTCAAAGCCAAAGTCGTATCCAAGTCTCACCCATCCAAAGATGCACTCCAAAGCCGGCGTAACGTTGGAGTTGTGTGAATGGAGCCCTAATGGAAATGGTTTCCTGCAGGTCACAATGATGAGTGTAACTTCAGGTACTGTGAATGGACTTCCAGCATCCCATCTATTAGATCAGGGGTTTCCAAACTTATTATACAAAGGGCCAGTTTACTCTCCTTAAAACTTTAGGGGGGCCGGACTGTGGTCATCGGGAGTAGAAAAAGTTCCAGCATCAGTTCGTGTAAACAATGCCCTATCTTTGGTGTCCGTGACAGGAAATATGCCCCACCGTTGGTGTCTTTGGTAGGAATTGTACCTCCTCACTGGTGTCATTGGGAGAAATTGTGCCCCATTGTTGGTGTCGTTGGAAGGAATGGTCCCCCCATCATTGGTGTTATTGGGGCCCTATTGTTGTCATTGAAAGGAATGGTCCCCCCCATCATTGGTGTTATTTGGGCCCCATTGTTGGTGTCATTGGAAGGAATGGTCCCCCATCATTGGTGTTGTTGGGCCCCATTGTTGGTGTCATTGGGAAGAACTGTGCCCGTTTGGTGTCAGTGAATGAAATGGTGCCCCAAGAGCCAGATAAAATCAAGCAAAGGGCCGCATCTGGCCCATGGGCCACAGTTTGGACACCACTGTATTAGATTAAATCAGGCTTACTGAGGGAAGTGTCAGTTCTGTTAGCTGATAGGAAAGGAATTTGGTGAATGTGATGTACATGTTCTCCTAATTGTACAGTAGAGGGCGCTTTTACTAGTTTCAGAGGTTGGTTACGTTCCCGTGACGGGAGAGGAAATGACGGTGTTCTTACTTTCCAGGTGAGTTCCAGCTCCGCCTGAGACAGCTGGAGAAATCTCTTCTTCAGGCTCTCAATGAGGTGAAAGGTCGCATACTGGACGATGACACCATCATCACCACTCTGGAGAATCTAAAGAAAGAGGCGGCCGAGGTCACCCGCAAAGTGCAGGAGACGGACATCATCATGAAGGAGGTGGAGACCGTGTCCCAGCAGTACCTGCCCCTCTCCACCGCCTGCAGCAGCATCTACTTCACAATGGAGTCCCTCAAACAGGTGAGGAGCTCCGACAGTCTCCTTGTATGACGGACAGTCACATGTGGGGTGCGGCGAGGACCGCAGGGTTTTAGTATTGCAAGTCAGCAACACATGTACAGTTTTTTCATTGAAAGTAACTTTGTGACCCGACAACCCATTTTCTGTTCTGTGTTTTGATGATTTGCATGTTGATCATTAACAAAGTGCAATATGCAGAATAAACAAATCTAAATATCCAATAAAGTGCAATCAATTCAGCAAAAAAGTCCAATGTGTAATACGGGTATCTGTCAGGAATGTCCATACAGTGACAAATAAAAAAAGGTTAAAGGTTGCTCTTTGTAACCACGATTAGAAGTGACTGTGCGTCTTCTTCCACCAACACTATTCATTCTGCTCACCAAATCGCCATGACGCCCATTACAGGAAGTCAAGATACGCAAGATAAGCAACCAATGGCGTGGGTCCCTCCGGACTCGGATCGTGCCGTCACCACTTCATACATCCGTGGAGTAATGTAGAAAAGAAACAAGCTTCCATGGTTAAGTACATCACGATCATTTATTTTAAAAACGATTAAAACCATTGCATACAGCGGTACAAACAATTCAAGAAGCCGGGACGCCGTAGCGCTTTAGCTGCATTCTAGCAAAGAGCGGAAGTGACGTATCGAGTTCATTGCATCCGACGCGCTTCGTCAGCATGTTCTGACGTCATCAGGCGCTAAGGCGTCCCTGCTTCCTAAATGGGTTGTACCGCTGTATGCAATGATTTTAGACGTTTTAAAACCATTCAGGAAACGGGAACGCTGTATCGCTACGTCGGCACATTCTGACGTCCTCAGGGGCCTGTGCCCCCTGATGTCAGAATGTGCTGACGAAACGCGTCGGTTCCTGTGAACACAATACATCACTTCTGCTCTTTGCTGAATTATTTGTATCGCTGTATGTGATGGGTTTTAATCGTTTCTAAAATAAATGATCGTGATGTACTTCACCATGGAAGCTTGTTTCTTTTCTACATTACTCCACGGATGTTTGAAGTGGTGACGGCACGATCCGAGTCCGGAGGGACCCGCTCCATTGGTTGCTTTTCTTGACTACCTGTAATGGGTGTCATGGTGAGTAGGATGATTGGCGTTGGAGGAAGACACAGTCACTTCTATTCGTGGTTACAAAGATCACTGAAGATTCACCTTCATCACTTTATTCATTTGTCACATTCCTGACAGATCCCCAAACTACACATTGGACTTTGTTGCTGAACTGATTGCACTTTATTGGATTTTTTCGTTTATTCAGCATAATTGCACTTTGTTCATGGTATATGACAATAATTTGTGATTCATGTTATCACTTCATGGTTAATACTATAGCGCTTTTTATCACATTGATGCGAGCGCGGTTTGAAATAATTTATTAATTTTTTTCTTCACCAAGGCTTATTGCATATAACGAGGAGCTCTCACAATTTACCATTTTCACCATTTGCGCAGTTTTTTCGTACCCCCTCTTTGCATATTGATCGCCCTCTGTAGAGTCTTCCTGTAGCGATTTATGTTTCTCTTTTCTAGGGCCGAAACAACGAATCGATTTTTATCAACCACCAATCGATTATCAAATTAATCGATTTACCATTTTCATAATCGATTACCGTATATACTTGAGTATAAGCCGAGGTACCTAATGTTGCTCAAAAAACTGGGAAAACTTACTGACTCGAGTATAAGCCGAGGGTCATCCGCGCTGTTTCCTGTCCGCGCTGTTTCCTGTCCGCGCCTATAATTTTACATTGTAAATAGTACCTGTAAAGAAGTTGCGGCTGCGGCGTCCATCTTTCGAATTCCGCGGTCTCTTCCTGTTCCTTCCTTGATAGGCGATTCTCATCAGACACTCTCCGCCTATCACGATCATTCTCTCATCCTCAGTTTCCCAGCAGACACTGTGTTGGGTGTTCCGCCAATCACAGACGTCTGCTGGGAAACTGAGGATGAGAGAATGATCGTGATAGGCGGAGAGTGTCTGATGAGAATCGCCTATCACGGAAGGAACAGGAAGAGACCGCGGAATTCGAACGATGGACGCCGCAGCCGCAACGTCTTTACAGGTACTATTTTCAATGTAAAAAATTTCGCTGACTCGAGTATAAGCCGAGGGGGGACTTTCGGCCCAAAAAAAGGGCTGAAAATCTCGGCTTATACTCGAGTATATACAGTAATTGGCCAGTAACATAATGGGGTTAAAAAAAATCCCTTTATAGTACAAAAAGAGCAAATCGCTACTGTAAATAATACTTTCACAGTAAAAAATGAACCCCTTACAGTAGCGATTATTTGCACTTTTTGTACCAATTTTTAGTTTTTATTTAACCCCCCATTATGTTACTAAACATCTCAGGCCCGGGTCACACCTCTGTGCTTTTTGCAGAAACACACTACAGTTTACATGGTTTCCTATGGGAGACGTTCACATCTGTGCTTTTTTCAGCTGCTGCGTATTTGGAAAGGGCAAGGACTTTTTTTTTTTTTTTTAATGCAAGATAGTGCTATTTTTTGTTTTTTTTGGTTTAATATACTTCAATGGAGAAGCTGCAGAAAAGTGTGTAATGTGTTTTTGCGGCAATTGGCAACTTTGTGTGTTTTAATCTGCCCAACAACAAATCGGCCCCAAAAAATGCAAAACAAATTATTTTTTTTTGGTTATTAACCGATTAATCGAAACAATCGGCCAACTAATGTATGAAAATAATCGTTGCAGCCTTACTCTTATCCTCTGTTGGTCTATCCTTCATATCTACATGTTTTTAGGAGTTTTTTTTTTTTTTTTTTGGTGCTGTCTCTATTTAGAAAGGAAACATTACTTGTGGGAGTGTAATGGGGGTCAATGGTTACCAACACCCTCCCCCCCCCCCCCCCCCGTGGGGCACCATTGACCCCCCATTACACTCCCACAACTGTTTCCTTTCTAAATCCAGAAGTGTCAGACCTGGAGGACTTTTCAGACCACTTTATCTCTTCAGGCGGGGGGAGGGGGGGGGACATTTTTTAGATCTGCTTTGCCCATGAATGATCCACAAAGTGATTTAATGTTACTTGTTTCCTTGGTGTAGATCCACTTCCTGTACCAGTACTCCCTGCAATTCTTCCTGGACATCTACCACACTGTGCTCTATGAGAACGCCAACCTCAAAGGTATCACAGATCACACTCAGCGTCTGTCTGTCATCACCAAAGACCTCTTCCAGGTACAGTGACCCCTCCCCCCCCCTCCAGTCTAGGATGGTAAAGGATCCAGATTATCATCCTCTGATGTATGAGCTCCCTGATCAGAACATAAATTGGTGACACTTCCACGTTCTTATTTTCCAGGTGGCCTTCAACAGGGTGGCCCGAGGAATGTTGCATCAGGACCACATTACCTTTGCCATGCTGCTGGCCAGGATTAAGCTGAAGGGAACTATTGGGTAATGCATTTGTTTTCTTTGTTTCTCCTTCTCTGCAGGTTGGGATAATTTTGACACCCCATGAGTCAAAGCTGAACTCCGGCTTTTAATCTACTTTACAGCCAGCTCCCAAATGAACGATGTCCCTCACCCAGGGCCGGTGCTACCACTAGGCAACCGCCTAGGACGCACTGCTGCCTAGGGGCGCCTGGCTGCTGGTTTCCCTCTGCGTCTGCATGCTTTGCAGGCTGCAGCATGTAACTAACTCCGTCTCGGGCAGCTGCTCTGTCCGACCGGTGGTGTATTTAGAGGTGCAACGCAGCACTGGAGCCAGCGCTAGAAGAAGCAGAGCCGTTTCTTCCTGTATAGCGCCACCTCTGGTCACATGGGCAGAGCAAAGGGGGTGGAGTCAAGGGTGGAGCCAATGGGGGCAGCAAAATGAGGTTTCGCCTAGGGTGTCAAAAATACTTGCACCAGCCCTGCCCTCACCAACATGTGAGGCCGCTGGATGTGCGGTATAAAGTGTAGCTGAGGCTACATCCAGCATACCGCACAGTGTTCCAGGTTGGAGCCGAGACTTCTCGTCTCTGATATGCAGAACACCGTAGAGTCTGGTGCTCAGCCATAAAGAGAAAGTGATGTGTTCTTTCCATGAATACAGAGAGGCGGGATGATGTCACAACATCAGCCAATCGGAGGAAGTGTTGTATTCATTGCTAGAATACGTTGCTTTCTCTGAATGGCTGAGCGTCAATCGGTATCTACTATACTGTGTTCTGGATATGAGACGGGAAGTCTTGGCTCCAACCCGGAACACGGTGCGGTATGCTGGATGTAGCCTCAGCTACACTTTACACCGCACATTAGAGCTGCACAATTCTGGGGAAAAAATGAGAATCGCGATTCTTTTGCTTAGAATACAGAATATTCGCTACCCAACAGGTCCAGCCGCGTTCAGGTACATGTCAATCTCATGGACTCCGTTCCAGATCATCCTGAATGTCGACTGTCTGCTCACCACACATCTGCTAGACCGAGCTCCCTTCCACACATAGGCCGATACCTCTTCTCATCCTTACGGCCGGCTGGGCTCTCTGCTACGTCTTGCGGGCAAAACAACACCGTCCGAGCGACCCCTTAGTGCCCTGCCAAGGATGACATCATCATTACATGACACCTGCACGTGGGCACTCACCCCTCCACTGTAAGTGATAGGGCGGCCTGAGGGGAGGACACGCCCAGGGATTGAGGTCACTCGCTTACTGCACAGGAGGGATTGGGCTGCCTGAGGGAGACACGCTCTCTGCTGAATGACGTCAGTTCCGGCTGCTGACTTACATCCCGGGGGAGGCCTGAAAAATAAAAAAATTGAGGTAATCCAGGCCGGAGATCGCGGGGGGGGGGGGGAGTTGAATCGAGATTACGATTAATCATGCAGCTCTACTGCACATCCAGCGCCCTCACATGTTGGTGAGGGACATAAAGCTGGAGTTCAGCTTTAAATCAGACCACCTTCCGTCTTGCACCGTCCTGTCCTGGACTGCATTTGATAACTCGGATCTCGCTCTCGCTGCACACTGTGAGCTTCTCTCGGTGAAGCGCCCCCAGGAGCGGTGATGTAATCAGGAAGCATAGTTTTTATAGACGGCCGCACTGCTGTTGTAGTAATCCTTTTCTGTTTGTGTTCATTCAGGGAGCCGACCTATGATCAGGAGTTCCAGCACTTCCTCAGGGGAAGAGAGATCGTCCTTGGTTCCTCCTCTGTGCCAAAAATCAGTGGCCTGTCGGAGGAGCAGGTGGAAGGCATGGTGAGACTCTCCAATCTGCCGGCCTTCAGGGATGTTACAGCCAAGGTGGAAGCTGATGATGTGAGTATCCTTGTCGTCCTGTGTGCAGACAGCGATATCTACGTTTCCCTCTGCAAAGTCATCCGTATTGAAAACTTACATGGACCTTTTTTTTTTTTTTCCCCCTTTTACAGCAATTCTGTATCTGGCTTGAGAGCAGCTCTCCGGAGCAGACAGTGCCATACCTGTGGAGTGAAGAGAAGCCTGCTAGTAAGTGTCCATCATTCATGGGGGAACACCACACAGGTCTTCTCAACCATAACCATGAAGTCTTCCTGTGTGCCCCCATTTTACCCCTCAGTGCTCATTCAACACTCCTGTGTGCGATCATGTTACGTTCTTGACATCACTTGGGGAATGATCCAGGAGTGTACTGTGCATGCACCCTGCAGTGTACATAGAAAGAAAAACCTGCTAAGAGTTGGAGATATTTATTTTTTTACTAGTTATGGCGGTGATCTTTTTTTTTTTTTTTTTTTTTCTTTTGCGGGATTTCGGCGGACAAATTGGACACTAAATGACACTTTGTGGGGACCAGTGACACTGGCAGGGAAGGGGTTAACATCGGGGGCAATCCAAAAGGTTAAGTGTGCTACTAGGGAGTGATTGATAACTATGTGGGGGAGGTGCTTAACTGGAGGATGAGAGAGATCGGTGTTCCTGATTAGCAGAAACACAAGATCTCCATCTTCCTCTGACAGAACGACGGTCTGTCATGTTTACACCATTCTGCCTCTCCTGTCAAAGATTGGCGGAAACCCCGGACCCGCTGATTGGCTCCCACTGTGTCCAATCAGAGCGGATCAATGGCGCTCCAGACCCAGGAAGAGACAACCACGTACAGGTACTTTGTTTTGCGCAGCCGGCCGCAGTAAGTGGGCGGTCCGGAAGTGGTTAAGGTAGAACGTAAAATTTAGGTCTTGAACCCCCGTTTTGGATACAGTGGGGAAGGTTAGAACCTCTGCCAGGGACCCAACCTCTGCCAGGTGATCTGTATGTCCTGATCAGGATGTTTCCTTACACTTGCTGCCCCCTGGCCAGTGGGGTGAAATATGCCCAATGCCTCAGAATAGAAAGCCTGTGTGCCTGATAAAGGGGTGAAGATTGCTCTGAAATGGTGTGGGAGTTTTTTCCTTTTTCAAAAAACATATTGAATTTCGGTGTGCTGCTTTATAATACATTGAACCGAACACAGACCGTGAGAAATTAAACTTATTTGTAAACCATTCTATGCATTAAAATTAAAAACCTGTTGTGCTGATCCTTTTTCTTACCTGAGCCGATCGCTCCAGCGACGGAGATGAGCACAGCAGCTCCATCCGCTGTCTCGGGTCCTCATTGGCTACCGCTGCTGTCAATCAAATCCAGTGACGTGGGCGAGTCCTGCTGTCTGTGTCAATGGATGCAGCAGCAGGACTCGGTAGCGCACCCGTACGAGTGCCCCCAGGGAAAAAGGCTCTCTATGGGGGGGCACCTGATGTGGAGGAGCCAGGAGCGCCATGGGGGGACCCCAGAAAAGGAGGATCGGGGCCACACTGTGCAAAACTTACAGAGGAGGTAAGTATAACCTGTTTAAAAAAAAAAAAAAAAACCTTTACAGTCAATTTAAAGGTTATGGCTGTGTGATTGCGCCAAATGACAAAGTGATGAGTATAATAAGAAATTACATTTAATCATTTTAAAATTAAAGATTGTTGCTTTGATATTATTTTCAGCACCCATCGGTCAAGACATCCACCGCTTGCTCCTCACCCAAGCCTTCCGTCCGGACCGCCTTCTGGCCATGGCTCATGTCTTTGTCTCCACCATCCTGGGAGAATCCTTCATGTCTGTCATAGATCAGCCATTAGATCTGGCATTGATCGTGGATACAGAGGTAATAAGCTGTTTAAAAAAATAAAAAAACTATTCCTAATAAAAGCAGTGAATGTAAAACGTTGCTAATTGATGGTTATATAGTAGAAATGATTTGTGTGATTTCCTCAGGTGAAGCCCAGCACTCCCGTACTGATGTGCTCTGTTCCCGGATATGACGCCAGCGGTCGTGTGGAAGATCTGGCAGCAGAACAGAACACCCAGATTACAAATATAGCCATTGGTATGGCCTGTTTGCTCTCTGCACATGAACTGTTAGTGTATTGCCAGTGTAATAAAAAAATCTCGACCTATGAAATTCGTCGACCGCGTCACTTCCGGTGCAGCTACGTCGGCAAACCGCTGTTCGCGGCGCTTTAGCGCGCATGCGCGACTTCACCGCTGCTTTATCGCTCATGCGCGGACGCAATTTTCGGGTCCAGAAAAACTAAAGACCGGAGCGGCGATTTGTTAAAACTCGTCATCGGAAGCACCGCGTCCAGCCCCGCCCCTAACACCCCCCCCCCCCCCCAGGCTGTTCTTTCTATTAACCCATACCGAAGCAAAGTGGGAGATGGAGCGGTGCTTGGAGAGGAGGGAGGGCCCTGTGCAAAGCACTGCTTTATCTCCTCCCCCCCCCCCCCCCCCCCCCTCACACTTTCTCCTTCGGTACGGGTTAGTAAAAAGAACTGTCGAGGGGCGGGGCTGGACGCTGTGCTGCTGACGGGTTTAAACAAATCGCTGCTCCGCCCACCCGCTCGGGTCTATAATTTTTCTGGACCCGATAATTGCGTCTGCGCATGCGCCATAAAGCAGCGGTGAAGTGGCGCATGCGCGGTAAAGCCCCGCGAAAAGCTGTTGACGTATCCGCACCGGAAGTGACGCGGTTAAGACTTTTCATAAGTCCAGGATTTTTTTTAGAACACCGGATCTTTTCCTAACGGTATTTGTATTTTTTATTCACTTCCAGGCTCTGCAGAAGGATTCAGCCAAGCAGAGAAAGCCATCAATACAGCTGTGAAGTCTGGAAGGTTGGTTCTAATAAGATTTTCTATTTTATGCAATGCAGAATCCTCCGTCCCATTCAGACTTCACACTCTCCTCACTCCTCCGGCTCTGGGTGCCGGTAAAGGGAAGCCGCTCTCCATTAGAAGCCTTGTGTAGGTTTATTCGAATGTTCGATGAGCAAGCCGTTTCACCTTTCCTGCAAATCCGAACCTCTTCCACTCCAGCCGGAGAGTACTCCTCAGCACCAGATGTTGTGAAACGCGTTGGGTTTTGCTGAATAGGTGGAGCAGCTTGTGCATCGAACATTTGAGAGCTGATCAGTCTCTATCTGCCCCCGAGTGACACCTCAGGCCTTGTGATTGGTCACTCAGGCATCTAGCTATGCAGCATGGGAGGAAGACCTATAATCGCCATACACTACAGGAAAGGGAGCAAGACATATACTCTCTATACACTACAGAAAAGAGAGAGAGCAAGACTTGTACTCTCCATACACTACAGAAAAGAGAGAGAGCAAGACTTGTACTCGCCATACACTAACGTTCTGGGTATTTCTCTTGGCTCTCAATGGTAGAACAGGGGAATGTAGATTAGTTAAAAAATTTCTCACTAGTCATAAAGTATATAAAGCCACTTTGTGAACCAAATGCCTTTGCAAACAGATATTACATTGTAAGTCGGGGCTCAAAATTTCAAGTCCTAAGATATTAGCCAGGCCTCAAGGGTTACTCGCCACCAGTTGCCCTATCCTGCCCCTAAACACGCCCTCAAATTATCTCATGAAATGACACTTAAATGTTTTATGCAGAATTAAGTTCTAAAAATATTAACAACAACTTTTTATCTGTGCCCAAAAATGCAGCCTGCCCGTGTCCGCCAGTGCAGCCCGGGTCCCCCATGCAGCCTACTTGTGTAGGGGAAGAGAGCCGCTGACTGGTTGATCAGAGCAGGATTGGACGGGTGAGCTGTCTATAAAAGTGCCCGGACAAGGGGGAGGGGGCTGTATGACGGTGCGCAGAGGGGAACACACAGCTATTGAAATGAAAGCTGTTATGTTTCCCCCGTGCTTTGATCAACCAGGCGATGGCATCTCTCCTCTCTTCCCCTACAGTCGTTCCCATACAACCCAGGCTGCCGGCGGTGCTTACCCCCCGCTCCCAGACAGCCCACACTCGCCAGCCCGCAAAATAAATGCGAGTGGAATTTTTGAGGGCTGTTATAAGTAATAGTGACATCACTGTGCTGCGTACAACTTAAGTGGAGCTGTGGAAGGGACCCATTATAGGCCACCTATAGAAAGCTAGAGGAGGGGGCATAGAAGAGACTAGTCGCCGTACACAAGGAGACGGCAGCTGTAATCGGTCCTTACTGACACCAAGATTCATGTCGGAATTCACCGGGCTCTTGTATTTGGTCAGTATTAGTTTAGGCCGAGTGTTAGATTTAGGTGAACCATTTGCCCATTTTTACTTGAATCTGTCTGGCAGTGCAAATGGCAACCATTGCATGCAAAGAACAGTAAGAGCTGCAGTTGAGATTTCATTTGGATCTGAGATCATTACTTTGATGGTAAGAGCGACTGGTTGCTCTGTGCCGGATATAACGAAGGGCCTGTTCACACCTTTGCGCTGTAATAATGTTTAATGTACTGCAGTGACCCAGACGGGTGTGAATGGACCTTTTTGGCTCGCACAATTTTCTTGCAATTTGAGTACTTTGATGTGACTTTGTCTTGTACAGGTATGCAGAGATATCCGCATACAGGAAGATGCCATGCACTGCCTGAGTAATCTTCCTGTAATGTTGGATCCAAATTGCATCAATATAGATGAGGAGACAACTTCCATTAGTCTATGGGCACAAGTCGGATAGAAGTCTCCTTGTAGTACAGGAACCTTTAAGTCGGAACGACTTCAGTAGCGCTAATTAGGACCACTTTCATTGACCAACATGGGATGTCACATGTCATGCGGCTTGGAGGTCTCGCGTCTGATTCCAAGTGGTGATAATGTGAGCCTTGTCTGGATAATGTTCTATGAGTGACGGATACGTTTCTGGCTACAGGTGGGTGGTGCTGAAGAACGTACATCTGGCGCCGGGCTGGCTGATGCAGCTGGAGAAGAAGCTCCACTCTCTACAACCACATTCCTCCTTCCGACTATTTCTGACCATGGAGATCAATCCCAAGGTACAGCTGGAAAAATTGTTTATTAACAAAAATTAGATTTTTAGCTGCTTTGTGTGCTGAGCCTTTAATTTCCATCATAGGTCCCCGTAAATCTTCTGCGTGCCGGAAGGATCTTTGTGTTTGAGCCTCCTCCTGGTGTGAAGGCCAACATGCTGAGAACCTTCAGCAGTATTCCAGTTTCCAGGATCTGTAAGGTACGGGAAGTGACATCACTGAGGGTCAGCCAATCCGCTCCCTAGACATCGGCGCCATTACTAAATCTTTTTTCTCTCCTTTTTCTAGGCTCCAAATGAGCGCGCCCGCCTCTACTTCCTGTTGGCTTGGTTCCATGCAATCATCCAGGAACGTCTACGCTACGCTCCCCTGGGTTGGTCTAAGAAATATGAATTTGGTGAATCTGATCTAAGGTCTGCCTGTGACACGGTGGACACCTGGTTGGATGACACGGCTAAAGTAAGTCGCTGGGAGGGAAGCCGATGTTGGTACCGTGTTTCCCCCAAAAATAAGCCCGGGTCTTATATTCATTTTGGCAATAAAAGACCCACTAGGGCTTATTTTCCGGGTAGGGCTTGACATGTGCTGCCTTCTTTCACCATCTCCCTCCCTGCCTGTCAGGCCAGTGGAACTGAGTAAGAGTGAGTGTAATAAATACCAACATGCACCTTATTACACAATGCAAGCCGTGCATTTCTCTGCAATCTGTGATAAACACCCGTGACCCGCCGATCCTCTCTTCCCGTACTGACCTTAATTTTCTCATGCAGTCCAGGGCGCGCTTTCCGAGCATTGCAGGGGGAGGTGGGCTGAGATCCCCCGCTGGCAGAAAAGAGCAGCTGGGGATCAGCTGAGCGGTGCTGCACAGAAGGCATGAATCGCACATAAATCACTATGCAATAAAGTGCATTTTAGGATTTTACAACCCTTTTTAACTATGGCTTATTTTCGGGGTAGGGCTTATATTTCAGCCCTCCCTGAAAATCACAGTAGGGCTTATTTTCGGGGGAAACACGGCAGGTGTGGCCAGACTGATCACATTTTGGCCAGTCCCTGCTGAACGGGCCGAACTTCGATCAGAGAAGTCATTGTTTGATCGGCTTCTATTAAAGGGCAGAGCTGCAGCCACTGATTGATGTAAGGTGAAAGCTGTCCCGGGGGGGGGGGGGGGGGGGGGGGGATTCCTACCAGTCTATGGCCAGCTTTACATCTTGTCTACCATTGTGGTGCAGTATATAAGGGGGTTCAAACAAGCTTGCCATTGTGAGTTGTTGATATTTAGAACTTGAAGTGATCCCCCTGATCATTGTTATGGGACCCTGAAGGTCTGACTCCCCAAAAAATTGCTGCTGTTTAGAAAGCAGCTCTTCTGACGATCGGCAGACCTTCGCTGCAGAGGAGTCTTTTAGGTCCGTGTGTTTTAATGGATTCACCACCAGAGAATTTTTAATGAAAGTCATTCACTGCTTGATAAACGGACCCCTTTGGTGTTAACCATCAAATACTTACCTCCCATCTGGATCCTGTTCCAGGGCCGCCAGAACATTTCCCCCGATAAGATCCCGTGGTCTGCCCTGAAGACTCTGATGGCGCAGTCTATTTATGGAGGCCGAATTGACAACGAATTCGATCAGCGGCTGCTCAATACCTTCTTGGAGAGGCTCTTCACCACCTCCAGCTTTGATGGCGACTTTAAACTTGCCTCTAAAATCGATGGCCACAAGGACATCCAGATGCCGGACGGTATCAGGTAATTTTGTACAGAGTCTTGTATTTTGCACATTTCTTTCTAATTTCATAAATGTGCCGCTGATTGCAGAGAAGCTCCAATCTTTTCTTTATGGAATAAATGGGAGCCCTGTAGATAATGACAGATGGATTCCCGGCATCGGCTGATTCTTTTGGCTTCACATGATCTAAATATTCAGATATCTATCCTGATGGTGTAGCCCGAAATTTTGGACTGGCAGATTAAAAGGAGTTCTATGGGGATTATTCCCGCCCAAGATAGTGTCCCATTATTAACACTTGTCTCCTGAGCAGAGAGATGGCTTTTATTTCCTGCTGTGATGTCATTCCAGGCTTATAAAAAGTTCTTAGAGCTCCGTTCCTATTGACATGGAGGCCTCACCAGAACTACATCTCCTAAGAGCCCTTTCATTACATATACAGTAGGGTTGACCCGATACCAATACAAGTATCAGGACTGATACCGAGCAAGTACTCGCACAAATGCTTCCGATGCCAAATCCGATGCCTGGGAGAGATTAGGCGACCCGGCGCAACCGGAAGTCAGCGGGCGGAACAACGGATGTGACGCTCCATGTCGACGTCAGCGGTTGGACATCCCGACGCCCATCTTGGTACTCATTGCACTCGGCCGCAGTAAGCCAGCAGCGGACATCTTGTTGCACCCAGCCCATATAGTTCAGGCTGGGTGTAACAAGTTGGCTGCTGCTTTTTATGCGGCCGAGTGCAAGGAGTACCAAGATGGCCGTCGCAGGCAGTATTTCCTCTCGTGGCATATCAGTGCCACCTATCAATGCCATCTGTCTGTGCTCATCAGTGCCACCTAATCTGTATTGTGCTTTGAAAACTGTCACATAAAAAAAAACTATCGGTATCGGGGGGGGAGAGAGTATTGGCACTTGTACTCGGTCTTAAAGTGTTATCGGGACAACCCTAATGCAGGCATTCCCCGCTTTTAAGTACACAATGGGACCAGGGCATGTATGTAAAACGAAAATGTACTTAGTGAAGCAATACATTTTTTCACTTCTAAATGCATGCACTGCATTGCAGTAGTCATTTACAAGCACCACTGGTAGTGGGGGGATCAGGGCCAATAGAGGGGGGCGATACGGTACTGTACAGTTCTTGCGTTTATGCAGACTGTGCAATGCTGGGCTGGCTGGTGAGCAACTCTGGGCTGGCTCGCAGGAACTTTGCCTCTTCCCTCTTCAACGGCAACAACTCCGAGCGGCAGGTCCGCCTCTTGCCTCTTCAACGGCAACAACTCCGAGCGGCAGGTCCGCCTCTTGCAGGTCATACTGTGGCTGCGCGGCGCGGGAATGTCTGTACTTGCGAGGCACTTTACGTACACTCGCAGGCATGTCCGTACTCGCGAGTGTACATAAAGTGAGTGTCCGCAAAGCGAGGTATGCCTGTATACAGTATATTGTGTTGGCAGGATCTTGGGAGTCAAGGCAGCAACATGGTTCTTTGGAAAATAAAAAAGTATGCACGTGGAAAAGGGGGGGGGGGGCGGGTATAGATGTAGTTTAATTTAAGGCCTCAACACTGCTTGGGAGTTCTGTACTGCAGATGCATCATAGATGACCAACAGGAAGCGGTGAGCTTACTGGATGTTTGGCGGGATTTTTTGGACTTGTGGTTTTAAAGGCTTCATACAGCTTAAAAAAAAGTAAATGCCGCAACATTCATCTCGTGATTAATGTGAGTTTGCCCTTCTTTTTTTTTTTTTGCATTGAGTGCATTTTGCATGAACTTTAAGTGTCTCCACCGGCTGTATTGACCCACAGTTATAAGACCGGAGGAGGTGCAGACTACGAAGGGAGAGGTTTGGGTTTGTCCTGGCGCTCTGGACAGTCTGCGGTGGCGGATGGGGCACGGTGTTTAATGTAAACCATCCCAAACCTGAATGAAGTGGCTGTGCGGGCAGAAATGGTGTGTGAAGCACGCTGATTGGTACATCCTAAATAATATGTTATGGAGAAATGTCTAAAACATGGAATTTTAAAAGGGTAAAATATCAGGGAATGTGTATTGAAGACGTACTGAATGTGTTATTTTTCTGTGTTTTTAACATATAATGTGCGTTTAAAATTCTATTTTTATTTTAGACGTGACGAGTTTGTGCAGTGGGTTGAATTGCTGCCCGACACGCAGACCCCGTCCTGGTTAGGATTACCGAACAACGCGGAGAGGGTCCTCCTCACCACTCAGGGTAAAGTACACACACACACACACACACACCATGGGATCAGATCTTCTCTGTGTCCAGCCAACATCTCCTCCATTTTTGTCTTCTAAATGTTCTACTATACTTGTCTAAAGCCAGCCATACATGGATCAAATTTTGGCCAGTTCAGCAGGGACAGAAAGGTTGTACAATCTACTTCTGTACAACTACCCTGTCAGATTTTTACCGCTCAATCCGCAAAATAGTCTGCATCGCATATTTTGATGGAAGTCCATGGAACACCATTTTCGGACGTTATTTTTCGGCGGCCGAAATTTCGGTGCATCCCTAATTCTAATATTTAGGATTTACAGTGGAACCTTAGGAGCATAATCCGTTCCAGGAGAATGCTTGTAATCCAAAGTACTCACATATCAAAGCGAGTTTCCCCATTTGAAGTCAATGGAAACGAAAATTATTAGTTCCGCATGGACTTCAATGGCATGCAATACCGCATGTGTCCAGAGGCAGGGGGGGGCGCCGGAGAGCCTCGGAAAGGCCTGAGGTTAGCTCGGCTGACCTCAGGAAAGACCACGTTTACGAGGTTTGCCGAGGTCAGCCAAACTGTCCTCGGCCCTTATTGGCCGTTTCCGAACAGCACTGTTCGGCTCCGGCGCCCCCTTCCACCCTCAGGCCAAACGCGGTACTGCACACCGCTTTGGCCTGAGATCTGCTCGTTTTCCGAGACAACACTCGCAAACTGAATTTAGGATTTTAGGAAATACAACGCTCATATTGTGAAACGCTCGTTAACCGCGTTACTCGCAATCCGAGGTTCCACTGTATATTGTGTAGTACCAACAGTTTGCGTCATGCTTTACAAAATAAAGGCTGACATTAGTTAGTCTTCATACCATTAGATAATACAAATAATAATAAAAGTCTAGCGTTCCGGCTCCTTTAACCCACTTTAAGGGAGAAGTTCACTTTATATAAAAAAAAATTATCTATGCAAATTTTTTTTGCAGGTCCATCAGCCCCGTGGTAGTTCATTAAGAACTACAAGCCGACTGCCGCAAAGGATGTTGGAGCTTGTAGTTCATTCACACACAGAGCTGTGTAAATAAATGGCGCGGCTTAGGTTTAGTGGGCGGAGCCCCGCACGACCACTCTGATTTCAAACCGTGACGGCTAGTATGGGGAACTTCTGCCACAGGTAAAGGGGGGGATCGGGCCGCGGCTGCAGCATTGGGAACACCCGAAGGCCCCAACGGTGACTTTACCCTTTGTCAGATACTTAAAGTGGAGGTCCGCCGAATATATATATATATATATATATATATATATATATATATATATATATATATATATATATATAATTTTTTTAAAGTCGGCAGCTACAAATACTGCAGCTGCTGACTTTTAATATAAGGACACTTACCTGTCCTGTGCGCCTATGATGTCCTCACCCGAAGCCCGTCTCTCCCTCAGCTCTCGGGTGCTGCTGCCGCCATCCTCGTTAAGGGAATCAAGAAGTGAAGCCTTGGGGCTTCACTTCCTGGTTCTCTACTGCGCATGCGCAAGTCGCGCTGCGTGTCCTCACTGGTCCCTGCTGTCTACTGGGACCTGTGTGTCTCCCAGAAGAGCGCGGTGATGAAGAAAGTGGCGTAGATACCCGCAGAGGGCTCGGGTATCTATGCCCGGAAGTGGGAGTAAAATACCTGTATTACAGTTATCTGCTTGGGCGACTATCCCTGGTGTAGAAACAGAACTGTAAAAACCAAGTAGAGGTCCTAACCCTTACCTGCTGTATCCAGAAGAAAGTTTTGGCTGGAATTATGTATTTGAAAAATACTGAGGATTATATAGATTGCACCCTTCAGAAAGAGAACCTGTGGATTCCCCCCCGTAGACACATTTGTGTTGTGCTTTTATTTTTTCCAGATTCAGTTTTTAGTTTTGCTTTACTTTTGGCCCGCATGTTTTTGTTTTCTCCTCTGTGGTTCAGGCATTGATATGATCAGTAAAATGCTGAAAATGCAAATGCTGGAGGATGAGGATGACTTGGCGTACGCGGAGACAGAGAAGAAGCAGAGGAAAGACTCAACGTCTGATGGGCGCCCGGCCTGGATGAGAACCTTGCACACCACCGCCTGCAACTGGCTCCAGCTCATCCCACAGTCCCTCAACCACCTCAAACGTACCGTGGAGAACATCAAGGTTAGTTGACAAAAAAGGTACTGACTTCCGGGGGAAGTGCGTGGCGGTGCTGTGGGCCCTTCAGGGGGAAGTGCGTGGCGGTGCTGTGGGCCCTTCAGGGGGAAGTGCGTGGCGGTGCTGTGGGCCCTTCAGGGGGTAGTGCGTGGCGGTGCTGTGGGCCCTTCAGGGGGTAGTGCGTGGCGGTGCTGTGGGCCCTTCAGGGGGAAGTGCGTGGCGGTGCTGTGGGCCCTTCAGGGGGAAGTGCGTGGCGGTGCTGTGGGCCCTTCAGGGGGAAGTGCGTGGCGGTGCTGTGGGCCCTTCAGGGGGAAGTGCGTGGCGGTGCTGTGGGCCCTTCAGGGGGAAGTGCGTGGCAGTGCAAGGTGTGAGAAGCCTCAGGTGGCTACAAAATAAAATTTATATGTAGTTAAGTGGTCAACTCCAAAATGTAAACATATTGTGTCAGAGCCGGTTCACACGGGCAACGCGACTCTTTGGAGGCCACCTGGAAGCGACCCGAGCCTGCGCCACAGTGCGACATGGGGCAACTTACAAGTCGCCTCCAGGACAGGAGACATTCCAGTGGCCAATCAACCTTGAATCCGCTCTGTGGGAGGGAGGGGTTTGCCTGAGAAATGTATGTTCTCTTCCTGGAAAGTTGCTTCTGTTAAGACACTGATTCGACTTCTGAGGCGACTTCCATTGAAATCAATGGGTACAAGTTGCCTAGAAGTCGGATTGAAGTCGTACAGGAACCTTTTTTTGTGTACATTAAGACGGCTCCATTCACGTCCATTAGTTTTAAAAACAGTGCGACTTGAAGTCGCCTCCCGAGTCGCCCGTGTGAACCGGTTCTTACAGCACCAATGTCCCCATAAAAGGTATAGAAAATAGAGTAGGGGGGGATGAGACTTTATAAAATTGCGATTTATTAAAGTTACAAGGGTACATAAAAACAATATTATACAATACATGAACAGCTTTTGGTCATTTAAGACGTGTTATTATTGTAGCGGCTATAGTTGTTCCCACATCTTAATCCTACATGTTTCGCCGTATGGCTTCCTCAGGGACGAACGTGGTTTTGTGACTTCTATATGAATGAACAAAGCGAATTGCAAACAATATATGTAATGTTATATCCGTAAATGCCAACACTATACATAACTTATACAATAAATGTAATACATGAAGGCATCTTATCCATTAGGTCCCTATGACTCCATCTAGGTAACTCTTGCCAATGGATAAGAGGCATTCATGTATTAAATTTGTTTGTTATGCATGTATAGTGTTTGTATTTACTGAGCTAACATCACATATATTGTTTGTAATTCGCTTTCTGTTCATTCATATAGTAGCCACAAAACCACAATTGTCCCTGAAGAAGCCATACAGCGAAACACGTAGGATTAAGATGTGTTATTGTGGCTCCTATAGTTGTTTCCACGTCCTGAATGACCATAAAGCTGTTCATGTATTGTTTTTTATGTACCCTTGTAACTTTAATAAATTGCGATTTTATTTAATTTGGTTTGTCCTTGTACTAATTGCACCTATAAAGTCCCACCCCCCCCCCCCAAAATCTGTATTTTCTATGTTGCACAATAAAATTTGCTAATCCTGAGGATCTACAAAGAGCAGATGAACCCCTCGCCATAAGTAAAGGCCATTAGATAGTTTTATGATTCCTTATTGGTCTCATCAGAAGTCCTGAGATGTGATCTTACTGGAGATGTTGACTTGTCTTCTCCTTGCAGGATCCTCTGTTCAGGTTCTTTGAACGAGAAGTGAAGATGGGCGCCAAATTACTGCAGGATGTGCGCCAGGATCTCACCGACGTTGTTCAGGTCTGCGAAGGAAAGAAGAAGCAGACTAACTACCTGCGCACCCTGATCAATGAGATGGTGAAAGGTAAGTGGCCAGAACAGACTGGAGGTCTTACCTTTCTGGGGGTCCCCCACCCCCTGCTCTCTGCTTCTCTTCTGTGAATCCCCTCATTACAAGCTGGCTGCTAGGGGGGCATTTGAGTCCTGAGCAGAGCTGTGTACGGCAATAGACCCACACAGCGTCTCAGCCCGATTCACTACAGCCAGTCTGTTAGAAAACTTTCTTAGACTTCAACATAGAGCCCCATCAGAGGAAGATTCCCAAAGCACACAGAATCATTTATAATGTGTTTGTCATTCTTTTCCTGCAGGCATCTTGCCTCGAAGTTGGTCTCGTTTTACCGTCCCGGTTGGGCTGACGGTCATTCAGTGGGTGGCGGATTTCAGTGACCGCATTAAACAGCTTCAGAACATTTCTCAGGCTGCTGCTGCCATAGGAGCCAAGGAATTAAAGGCAAGTCACGGGTCCCTGTATATCGATTGCATGTGATGAGATTTACAATCATCTACAAGTAATGTCCTCACCAAGCTGTTCAATGGACAGACTTGAGATAACTTCCGTGGTATCTCTCCGGTGATGCCGCTGATTCCTGTTGACAAATAACTGCTTGTAATGTTTCACACTTTGGCTTTAGCTTTACTTTGATTTCAGCTGCTGGTCTTTTTTCTGTCCACAGAACCTCCACGTGTGGTTGGGTGGTCTGTTTGTTCCTGAAGCCTACATCACCGCCACCAGGCAATACGTGGCCCAGGCCAACAGCTGGTCGCTGGAAGAGCTCTGTCTGGAAGTCAGCGTCACCACTTCCCAGAATGCCGTGATGGATGCTTACAGCTTCGGAGTGACTGGTATGTCCAACTTACCTGATAGATATTGTACAGGCGTGGTTCACCTAATATTGTACTCTGGAAAGTGGGGGCGCACCCTCGTGCAAAAAGCTTGTCTGAGGCTTCGGCAGACTCTCATTGGCAGGTCTTGCAGGTGAGCCGAAGGGGAGTCCAGCTTTAATGGAGGTCTATAGACTAGACCAGGGGGTCTCCGAACTTTCTAAACAAAGGGCCAGTTTACTGTCCTTCAGACTTTGGGGGGGGCTGGTCTGTGGCTGTTGAGAGTTAGAAAGGTCTCGACGTCAGTGGGTAAAAAAAGCCATCTTTGGTGTCAATAGAAAAAATTGGGCCGTGTCATTGGGAGGTATTGGGCCGTGTCATTGGGAGGTAT
This sequence comes from Rana muscosa, assembly GCA_029206835.1. NCBI lineage: Eukaryota > Metazoa > Chordata > Amphibia > Anura > Ranidae > Rana > Rana muscosa. The sequence continues at coordinate 5,695,664 of JARGYO010005628.1, forward strand.
TGGGCCGTGTCATTGGGAGGTATTGGGCCGTGTCATTGGGAGGTATTGGGCCGTGTCATTGGGAGGTATTGGGCCGTGTCATTGGGAGGTATTGGGCCTGGGAGGTATTGGGCCGTGTCATTGGGAGGTATTGGGCCTGGGAGGTATTGGGCCGTGTCATTGGGAGGTATTGGGCCTGGGAGGTATTGGGCCGTGTCATTGGGAGGTATTGGGCCTGGGAGGCATTGGGCCGTGTCATTGGGAGTTATTGGGCCTGGGAGGCATTGGGCCGTGTCATTGGGAGGTATTGGGCCGTGTCTTTGGGAGGCATTGGGCCGTGTCTTTGGGAGGCATTGGGCCGTGTCTTTGGGAGGCATTGGGCCGTGTCTTTGGGAGGCATTGGGCCGTGTCTTTGGGAGGCATTGGGCCGTGTCTTTGGGAGGCATTGGGCCGTGTCTTTGGCAGGCATTGGGCCGTGTCTTTGGCAGGCATTGGGCCGTGTCTTTGGCAGGCATTGGGCCGTGTCTTTGGCAGGCATTGGGCCGTGTCTTTGGGAGGCATTGGGCCGTGTCTTTGGGAGGCATTGGGCCGTGTCTTTGGGAGGCATTGGGCCGTGTCTTTGGGAGGCATTGGGCCGTGTCTTTGGGAGGCATTGGGCCGTGTCTTTGGGAGGCATTGGGCCGTGTCTTTGGGAGGCATTGGGCCGTGTCTTTGGGAGGCATTGGGCCGTGTCTTTGGGAGGCATTGGTCCGTGTCTTTGGGAGGCATTGGGCCGTGTCTTTGGGAGGCATTGGGCCGTGTCTTTGGGAGGCATTGGGCCGTGTCTTTGGGAGGCATTGGGCCGTGTCTTTGGGAGGCATTGGGCCGTGTCTTTGGGAGGCATTGGGCCGTGTCTTTGGGAGGCATTGGGCCGTGTCTTTGGGAGGCATTGGGCCGTGTCTTTGGGAGGAATTGGGACCCATTGGTGTCTTTGGGAGGAATTGGGACCCATTGGTGTCTTTGGGAGGAATTGGGACCCATTGGTGTCTTTGGGAGGAATTGGGACCCATTGGTGTCTTTGGGAGGAATTGGGACCCATTGGTGTCTTTGGGAGGAATTGGGACCTAAGGGCCAGATAAAAGCAAGCAAAGGGCCACATCTGGCCCCTGGACTAGACAAAGGAAGAGATCTCTCTCCAGAGGGAGAAGACTATGTAGTCTGCTCTTTTTGTCTTCTGCTGAGAAGATTGGTAATATCTTTCCACCAGTGACATCCTTGTCATATCAAGAGTTGACCCGAAACGCGATCCCTCAAGGGGCATGTAGGTCATACACTTTGACAAAGTTTCTGCGGTAAAGTGCCCCCTATACTAGACCACTTCTGTACAAAACCAACATAAAACGTATACAAGGGATAGTAATGGGGGAGGGGATCTCTGCCTGGCCCCGGTTCGATCTGCTGTGGCACATGACACTTCATTCTGACATTATAATGGTGCCGCGAGTTCCTCAGTTTTTGTGAAATGGTTAAGAAAACAAATGTATGGCTTTGTTGATTTCTAATATCCAATCACATTTTAGGTCTCAAACTTCAAGGAGCGACCTGTACCAACAACAAGCTGTCCCTTTCTAACGCCATCTCTACAGCGCTGGCCCTTACCCAACTCCGCTGGTCCCGACAGACCAACGCCGAGAAGAAGGCCAATGTGGTGAGTAGACCTCCAGCATGGAGACGGGGAAAGCCAATAGACTGTAGTTTTAGGGGGAGTTTCACACTAGCAGACAGGCTGACCCCCGATCATCTATCAGGTGAATCCGATTTGGACCATCAATTCTCTATGGAGAGCAAGAAGGTGTACCTGATCAGACCATCCATTCTTCTCTATGGTCATGTGACCATCTACACCCCCCAGCATCCTAGTTGCTAAAAACGGACAGATGGGGGAGATTTATTCCCATCCGTGGATCGAATGGCAGTCCGGTGTAAACGGACAAGGCGGTCTATTTACATTCGATCGCCCATAGAGGACAGTGGGTGGTCTGCTCTGCAATAAGCGGACATGTACTATCCGTGGGATTGGTGGACCGATACCCTCAGAACCGGCCCCATGTGGAAGGGCCAACTAACACATTCAGGTCTTCAGCTCACAGCTGTCTTTCGTTTCTCTTTTTTAGGTGACTCTTCCGGTTTATCTGAACTTCACTCGGGCCGATTTGATCTTTACGGTTGACCTTGAAATTGCCACGAAGGAAGATCCTCACAGCTTCTATGAGCGTGGAGTGGCCATCCTGAGCACAGAGTAGATGATGGCCCTCATTTCTCCTCGGTTTTTATGTTCTGCATACAAGAAAGAGAAGAAAGTTTTTATGTCAGGTGGAGAAAGGAATGTGAGAAGCGGAAGGAATAAGATGAAGTGTATATAGACCAGTGGTGGTGAACCTTGGCACCCCAGATGTTTTGGAACTACATTTCCCATGATGCTCAACTACACTGGAGAGTGCAAGAGCATCATGGGACATGTAGTCCCAAATCATCTGGGGGTGCCAAGGTTCACCATCGCTGATGTAGAGAGTCAGGGAGGTGATTCCTTATATGGAGAGGATTTGGTAGGTTCACATTTGGAGAGTGAAAAGGATGCAGATTGTTTTACAACAAATAATTCAGTGACAAGTTGTCTCATCTGTGTACCGAACCAATCATGTCATGTATACCGCGCTGCACCGCAATTCAAAAATACGTAAAATATACAAAAAGTCTGCCGCTTTATATGTTTTTGTAGTAATCTGTGATGTGTCCATTTTATCCTAATAAATATTCAGTGCGTTATTTTGTGTGCGCTTGTTTCTTTCTTTCATATTTACAGCTGATGGTAAACAAAGTGTAATGGACGGGGGCTTTCCACAACGGGGGGGGGAATGGGCGGGGGCTTTCCACAACGGGGGGGGGAATGGGCGGGGGCTTTCCACAACGGGGGGGGGAATGGGCGGGGGCTTTCCACAACGGGGGGGAATGGGCGGGGGCTTTCCACAACGGGGGGGGGAAATGGGCGGGGGCTTTCCACAACGGGGGGGAATGGGCGGGGGCTCTCCACAACGGGGGGGAATGGGCGGGGGCTCTCCACAACGGGGGGGGAATGGGCGGGGGCTCTCCACAACGGGGGGGAATGGGTGGGGGCTTTCCACAACGGGGGGGGAATGGGCGGGGGCTCTCCACAACGGGGGGGAATGGGCGGGGGCTCTCCACAACGGGGGGGAATGGGCGGGGGCTCTCCACAATGGGGGGGAATGGGCGGGGGCTCTCCACAACGGGGGGGAATGGGCGGGGGCTCTCCACAACGGGGGGGAATGGGCGGGGGCTCTCCACAACGGGGGGGAATGGGCGGGGGCTCTCCTCAACGGGTGATTGGCTGGCTCTACATAATGAAGTGCTAGATGAACAGTTCATAATGGGCAAATCAAGTGCTCTCCATTTGGACGGCTCTGTTCATTACTGTTATCTGATGACTACTATGGTTCATTACAGGCACTAACACTATTTTAATAATAGACATGGCATGCTGCACTTGGCTTGCGCCCTCTTGTCTTTAACCTAAATAATATCCCTGGCTCCTTACAAATCTTGGAGACTTGGGTGTAGAGACCTCGCCCCTCCAGTTCCTACCTTACCATGTTGTCTCACTCGAGCAGGGAGAACAATGCTGCCTTCTCTTGTTTTTTTATTCTTGTGATCCTTCAACATATAGGCATGTTTGTGTGTCACCGCAGAGTGTAGTGCGAGTACACCAACCGTATTCTGTGCCATGTCCTGCTGTTGGCTCCCCCGCCTCTGTCCTGCTGTTGGCTCCCCCCGCCTCTGTCCCGCTGTTGGCTCCCCCCCCCCCTGCCTCTGTCCCGCTGTTGGCTCCCCCCCCCCCTGCCTCTGTCCCGCTGTTGGCTCCCCCCCTGCCTCTGTCCCGCTGTTGGCTTCTCCCCCCCCCCTGCCTCTGTCCCGCTGTTGGCTCCCCCCCCCGCCTCTGTCCCGCTGTTGGCTCCCCCCCCGCCTCTGTCCCGCTGTTGGCTCCCCCCCCCGCCTCTGTCCCGCTGTTGGCTCCCCCCCCGCCTCTGTCCCGCTGTTGGCTCCCCCCCCCCCCTGCCTCTGTCCCGCTGTTGGCTCCCCCCCCCCTGCCTCTGTCCCGCTGTTGGCTCCCCCCCCCTGCCTCTGTCCCGCTGTTGGCTCCCCCCCCTGCCTCTGTCCCGCTGTTGGCTCCCCCCCCCCTGCCTCTGTCCCGCTGTTGGCTCCCCCCCCCCTGCCTCTGTCCCGCTGTTGGCTCCCCCCCGCCTCTGTCCCGCTGTTGGCTCCCCCCCCGCCTCTGTCCCGCTGTTGGCTCCCCCCCGCCTCTGTCCCGCTGTTGGCTCCCCCCCGCCTCTGTCCCGCTGTTGGCTCCCCCCCCCCGCCTCTGTCCCGCTGTTGGCTCCCCCCCCGCCTCTGTCCCGCTGTTGGCTCCCCCCCCCCGCCTCTGTCCCGCTGTTGGCTCCCCCCCCCTGCCTCTGTCCCGCTGTTGGCTCCCCCCCCCCTGCCTCTGTCCCGCTGTTGGCTCCCCCCCCCCTGCCTCTGTCCCGCTGTTGGCTCCCCCCCCCTGCCTCTGTCCCGCTGTTGGCTCCCCCCCTGCCTCTGTCCCGCTGTTGGCTCCCCCCCTGCCTCTGTCCCGCTGTTGGCTCCCCCCCCCTGCCTCTGTCCCGCTGTTGGCTCCCCCCCCCTGCCTCTGTCCCGCTGTTGGCTCCCCCCCCCTGCCTCTGTCCCGCTGTTGGGGCCCCCCCCCTGCCTCTGTCCCGCTGTTGGGGCCCCCCCCCTGCCTCTGTCCCGCTGTTGGGGCCCCCCCCCTGCCTCTGTCCCGCTGTTGGGGCCCCCCCCTGCCTCTGTCCCGCTGTTGGGGGGGCCCCCCCTGCCTCTGTCCCGCTGTTGGGGGGGCCCCCCCTGCCTCTGTCCCGCTGTTGGGGGGGCCCCCCCTGCCTCTGTCCCGCTGTTGGGGGCCCCCCCCTTGCCTCTGTCCCGCTGTTGGGGCCCCCCCCTGCCCCGCTGTTGGGGCCCCCCCCCCTGCCTCTGTCCCGCTGTTGGGGCCCCCCCCTGCCTCTGTCCCGCTGTTGGGGCCCCCCCCTGCCTCTGTCCCGCTGTTGGGGCCCCCCCCTGCCTCTGTCCCGCTGTTGGGGGGGGCCCCCCCCTGCCTCTGTCCCGCTGTTGGGGGGGCCCCCCCTGCCTCTGTCCCGCTGTTGGGGGGGCCCCCCCTGCCTCTGTCCCGCTGTTGGGGGGGCCCCCCCTGCCTCTGTCCCGCTGTTGGGGGGGCCCCCCTGCCTCTGTCCCGCTGTTGGGGGGGCCCCCCCTGCCTCTGTCCCGCTGTTGGGGGGGCCCCCCCCTGCCTCTGTCCCGCTGTTGGGGGGGCCCCCCCTGCCTCTGTCCCGCTGTTGGGGGGGCCCCCCCTGCCTCTGACAGTCCCATTCACTTTAACAATGGGATGGCTGGATGCGGCGGTGACACAACAAGGTGAGAGACGTGGCGGAAGCAGGTGATTGGAAACCCGCTAACAGGCGCTGCCATGATGGATCTGAAATGACAGGTGCTCTTTAAATGTAAGGACTTATTCTTGCTGGTAGTTTGAATCTTTAATATTGGAAAACAATATGAAGGTTTCCTATTTAGAATAATAAGCTGCCAGGTTGAAGAAAGACCTATATCTAGTTCAACAAAAAATAAATACAATTTCCAAATACACAATCCTTCACCCACGGTTCATCCAGAGGAAGGGGAAAAACCCAGCAAAGCACGATCCAATTTTACCAAAAGGAATTTTTTTCCCTGCTGGAGCAATGAGTTCACCAAACAAATTTAAATATTGCAGAATATACCCTCCATGCTACATAATTAAAGGGGGGGGGGGGGGGGGGGGATATATATATAGGCGCATAACACTCACTTTTTTACCCTGAAAATAGAGGGTAAATCTGTGCCTGCGTGTTATAAACAGGGGGCTGTTGAAAGGTTTTTTTTTCTTTTCCCCCGAAACTCCCCTCTTAAAGTTAGGGTGCGTGTTATACGCCGATAAATACGATATATGTATGTGTATATACACACACACGATCATTTTAGATTTTTTTTTTTTTTACTCCAAAAGCATTTTATTAAAATTGAGAATTATTATTTTTTTTATTTTTTTTTCCAATCCACCCAGCAAAATAGGAATGGAGTATATGAACTTTAGAACAAAAAAGAAGAAAAAAAAGTTATTGGACTTTTAAGGTTGCCACTATAATCCCAATTGGGAAAATGAAATGGGTCTCACATTAAGATAAAAATATAAAATTAATTGAAATCGCATAAAAAAAATAAAAGATAGAAGTGTATGAACATGTCTGTATGGTACATTGTCCCGCATGTTGAAATCAAATTTCGCCAATGGCTAGTGGTACATTATTACTATAAAGTGCATGTACTTTATATATCATAAATTATTATAAAGTACATGCACTTGATAGTAACGATAATGTACCAATAGGATCAGCTGAAGAAGCTATTGGCAAATGTGAAAAAAAAAAAATTATGTAATTTCACTAAATTTAATATTTTTATATTAATGTGAGACTATATATTTTTTTGGTGTTCTTTGTTTTATATCTCATTGGATGCGGTTCCACGCGCTGCAGTATATGTCTCAATTTCCTCTGATACACAGTGGGGTTTATTTACTAAAGGCAAATCCACTCTGCACTCCACTTGGCAGTGCACTCGCTGTAAATCTAAAGGGAAGCTCTTCTGCTGATTTTATCATCCAATCGCGTGCAAGCAAAAAATGCTGGTTGTTTTTTTCCTTGCATGTCCCCCTCAGATCTACAGCGAGTGCACAAAGAGGATTTGCCTTTAGTAAATAAACCCCAGTATATGAACTTTGGGCACCGGAATTGCACTTTTTTTTTATTAAAAATGAACAACTTTATTCAAGATAAGTTTTCATACCCTGGGGCAGAATTGATGATTTCTTGGCCATTTTTCATAGAATATAAATAACACAAACTTTTTTCACTCATAGTTAGTGTTCGGCTGAAGCCATTTATTATCAATCAACTGTTTTTTTTTTTTTTTTATATCATAATCACAACAGAAACTACCCAAATGACCCTGATCAAATGTTTACATACCCTGGTGAGTTAGGCCTGATAACATGCACATAAGTTAACACCAAGGGGTTTGAATGGCTATTGAAAGGGAACCATCTTTGCCCGCATTCTCCACCAAAAAAGGGTAACCATCCTCACCTGTGATCTGTTTGCGTGTAATTAGTGTGTGTGTATAAAAGGTCAATGAGTTTCTGGACTCCTGACAGACCCTTGCATCTTTCATCCAGTGCTGCACTGACATTTCTGGATTCTGAGTCATGGGGAAAGCAAAACAATTGTCAAAGGATCTGCGGGAAAAGGTAGTTGAACTGTTTAAAACAGGAAAGTGATATAAAAAGATATCCAAGGAATTGAGAAGGCCAATCAGCAGTGTTCAAACTCTAATCAAGAAGTGGAAAATGATGGGTTCTGGTGACACCAAACCACGGCCAGGAAGACCAACTAAAATTTCAGCCACAACTGCCAGGAAAATAGTTTGGGATGCAAAGAAAACCCCACAAATAACTTCAGGTGAAATACAGAACATGGGGTGTGGGTGTACAAGATGCACAATAAGGGGGACACTTGCAGAAAGACGGGCTGCATGGTCGAGTCTCCAGAAGAAAGTCATTACTACACAAATGCCACAAAGTATCCGCTTCCAATACACCAAACAGCACAGAGACAAGACCCAAACCTTCTGCCACAAAGTCATTTGGAGGGATGAAACCAAAATGGAGCTTTTTGGCCACAACCATAAACTCTACATTTGGAGAGGAGACAACAAAGGCCTATGATGAAAGGTCCACCATCCCTACTGTGAAACACGGAGGTGGATCACTGATGTTTTGGGGGATGTGTGAGCTACAAAGACACAGGAAATTTTGTCACAATTGATGACAAGATGAACGCAGAATGTTATCAAATACTGGAGGAACATTTCATTCATCAGCCAGGAAGCTGCGCATGGGACTGACATTCCCACATGACAAGGATCCAAAACACAAGGCCAAGTCCTCCTGTCATTGGCTACAGCAGAATAAAGTGAAGGTTCTGGATTGGCCATCTCAGTCTCCTGACCTCAATATCATTGAGCCCCTCTGGGGAGATCTCATACGTGCCGTTCATGCGAGACAGCCCGAGAATTTACAGGAACTGGAAGAGGAATGAATGGGGAGCTTTACCATCTGAGGAGATAAAGAGCCTCATCCACAAATACCACAAAACACTTCAAGCCACCATTGATGGTAAAGGGGGCAATACACGGGATTAAGAACTGGGGTATGTAAACTTTTGATCAGGATCATTTTTTTTTTTTTATTGAATTTTCTACCACAGCAGCACCGCCCAAATAAAATCTAGGAGGGCATCCAGTATGTTAAGACCCACTAGTCAATGAAAACATATGAGAGGTCATCGGAGGAAAAGGAAGGTAGAAGAGCCAGGCAAGACCCTGACACGATGACCTGGTTCACCCCCAACTCACTAGGCTGTTTCGGGCTCATCTAACCAATTGCGCCAGACCTTGTCATATTTCAGTGAGCAGCCCCGATTGGCATAGGTATCTTTGTATAAAGGAAGGCTGCTGTTCACCAAGTGTTTCCATTGCGCCAAAGAGGGGGGGGGCAGGCTTCTTCCACCGCACAGCAATATTCTTTCGGGCATAAAAGAGCAGCAAGGTAATTAGCGTGCGTTTGGCAGAGGATGGTACAATGGTCTCAATGAGCCCCAAAAGGCACACCTCCATTGACAAAGGCACAGCGACTAAGGCAACTCTGTTAATCAAATCCAGCACCATTTCCCAATATTGCTGGACCCCTGAACACCGCCAGAAGATATGGGAGAAGTCGCCCGGTGAGGCGCCGCATCTCCAACACCCCGAGGAATGGGCAGGGTCCATCCTATGCAGTCTGTGTGGGGTGAAATAAGCTCTATGAACTATTTTGTACTGCACTAACCTGTCATGCATGGAGACTAAGGAGTTGAAGGGGAGGTCCCACACATCATCCCAGTCATCCCTATCTAATGTGGGGATATCAGTCTGCCATTTATGCCAGAGTTTGTCCAGAAGTGGAAGAGACACAGAGATCAAGTACGAATAAAGATGTGAGGTGGGTTTGTCTTCACAGCTAAATCTAAGTGTCCTCTCCAGTTCCGACTGGGCCACAATGCACGAAGATTGCGGAAATTGCGCCGCAAATGCGTGGGACAGTTGCAGATATCTAAATAGGAAATGGTTGGGTAGGTTGTATTGGGAGGAAAGGTGCGAGAAGGGGAGTAGGGAGTTTTGAGATATTATGTGTGACACAAGTTTGATACCGTATTTTGTCCACGCGTAAGGGTCAGGGATCTTGTAAATGTGGGATAGACTAGGGTTCAGCCAGATAGGGGCATTAGGGGAGATTTCAGACTGTTTACATTTCTCAATGGCTAATCCTGTCCGCCACGCCCGCAGGGTGGTAAGCATAGAAGGGGTCAGAGGATACGGGGCACGAGGGCCCCTAAAAAGTAATAATTGAAGAGCTTCCCACGAACCGACCACTGTTGCTTCCAGCACAGTCGACGAGTTTGTTCTGTCCGGCTGCAGCCACCACGCCGCAGTCACCAACTGCACGGAGAGGTAATACTTATGACAGTCCGGGAATGCCATGCCACCCTGCGTTCGTGGCCTCATTAAAGTCGTCAGTCTATACCTGGGAGGAGAGGGGCCCCATAAGAAGGAAGAAAAGATGCAGTTCAATTTTTAAAAAAAGGACTTGGGCACCCATTGTGGGGAGTGGCGGAAAAGATATGTCAGTTTGGGAATAATCTTCATTTTTATGAGATTAACTCGCCCCCATAATGACAGGGGCAGGTTACTCCAGGATTTGAGCTTCGTCTGGGACTCCAATAGTAACGGGGCTAGATTTAAAGATATATAGTCCGAGGCTGAACCAGAGACATGTACCCCCAAGTATGTAAAGGAATCTACCCACAGGAGGGGGCTATCAGGAGGGGATGTGGACCTAGCCGCTGGATCAATTAGGGTAAATTGGTCTAAATCCCTCCTGTTCCCAAGACCGGTGACCTCAGCAAAGGTGTCCAGAATATTTAGCGCTCCCTGCAGGGACGGGCCGGCATCATTTAGGAAGAGTAGCATGTCATCCGCGTACAGGGCTACCCTCTCCTCCAGCAACCCGAGTCGGAGACCCTTAATGTGCGGTGAGGTGCGAAGTGCCTCCGCCACCGGTTCGATAGCAAGGGCAAACAAAGCCGGAGAAAGAGGGCAGCCCTGCCTCGTTCCCCTGGTAAGCCCGAAGGGGACAGATAGTCCACCTCCCAAGCGCACCAAGGAAGTGGGGCATTTGTAGATCACTTGGAGCCACCTGATAAACAGCAGAGGAAACCCCATCCTGCGTAAAGTTTCCCACAAGAAGGGCCACTCGACCGTATCAAAGGCCTTTTCCACGTCCAGAGAGGCCACCGCTCGAGATCCCTTATTGAGGTGGTGAGCGTGTATGTTGGTGAACAGTCTTCTGAGATTCACATCTGTGGACCTACGGGGCATGAAACCCGTCTGGTCTGGGTCTATCACTGAGGGTAGCATGGGGTACAACCGAAGGGCCAGAAGCTTAGTCAGAATTTAAAGTCAGAATTAAGTAATGCAATAGGACGATATGAAGCACAGGAAGTGGGGTCTTTGGGAGCCTTATATATCAGTGTCAAGTAGGCGTGGTACATTGAAACAGGCAGACCACTGTCTGCCAGGCATACAGTATATAGTTGTGCCAACAGGGGTGCTAAAAGTTCCACATGAGCCCTATAAAAGTCTATCGGAAGCCCATCCGGCCCCGGCGCCTTGCCGGGGGGAAGGATCGGATAGCCTTTACGACCTCCGAGACCATAAAAGGTTGGACCAAAATCTCTCTTTCGTGGTCAGAGAGCCAGCCAAGCGCCAACGGGTCTAACAGACCGTTCAGCGACTCCGGCTGAAACTCTGAGGACAGACCGGACGAGTATAACGTGCCATAAAAGGAGTTAAACGTCTGTAGGATATCAGAGGGGGAGGACAATGTCCCGCCCCCCGGGGTCTGTAGGGTGGATACAAGGGTAAGGGGTTGGTCGTGTTGTGCCATCATGGCTAGCAGGCGGCCATTCCGGTCACCCTGTTCAAAGGCCCTCTGTTTACCTCTATATGACTCAAGTCGCGTGACCTCAGCCAGGTGCAACTGCAGTTCCCTCTGAGCCGCCATTAGCAGGTCAAAGTGAACTGGGGTGGGGTCATTGCTATACGTAGCAGTGTGATCGTCAACAGCCTTCTGCAGTGCCAGCGTTGCAGCCGATAGTTGTTTTTTGATGCTAGCAATAGAATAAATATACTGTCCCCTCGTGAAGGCTTTAAAGGCATCCCATACAATATCGGGAGAAGAGGAGTCTTTATTATTTTCCCAGAACTCAGACAGCAGGGGCGGCAGCTGGCCAGCGAGGTCAGGATGAGAGACCCATTGTGTGCCCAACCTCCAGAGCGCAGCGCTCCGGGAAGCCGGGGAGCGAAGCACCACCACCAAGGGACTATGATCAGACAGCCCGCTAGGCAGATAGCGGATGTTTTGGAGACGTCCTAACAGTGCAGGGTTGGAGAAGGCTAGGTCTATCCGCGACGCAGTCTTATAGGATGCCGAAAAACATGAGTAGGCCCTTGTGGTAGGGTGCCTCCACCTCCAGACCTCCACCAGCCCCACCGCCTGAGCCCAGGCAGAGAGGTCCATACACTGTTTCTTAGTCGGGGCAGGTCTATCTAGTTCAGGCGATAAAATGGCATTAAAGTCACCCATCACCAGAACCTTCCCTGGGCAGAAAGGTGAAATTTTTTCTAGAACCTCATACAATAATGCGGATGAAAACGGGGGAGGGATGTACACATTAATAACAATATACCTGACAGACCATAGCGTGAACACCACTATCACAAATTTCCCCTGGGGATCAGTACGGATCTCCTCAATAACACAGGGGAAATTCTTGTGGACAAGGACCGATACACCTCTGGCGTATGTAGAATATGTGGCATGCATCGCTCGCTGTATCCACGGTTTTTTGAGAGTCAAAATCTTGCTGCCTGTGAGGTGAGTCTCCTGAAGGAGAATAAGCTGGGGGGAGTGAGATTTTAAGTATTGGAATAAAAGGGCTCGCTTAAATTTGGAGTTAAGACCCCTGACATTCCAGGAGAGAACGGTGAAGGAGTCAGCTAATTGACTAGCCATTGGGTGATGGGGAAGAACAGTTGAGGAGATACTCTAAAGGGCGTGTACCGGTGCACCCCACGAGCAGCAAGATCCCGGTCACAGTGCGAAAAATGCTGACAGTACCTAAGCGTAACACAAAACAAAAATATACAAATAAGAAATATAAAAACATAAGAACAAGGGACGACTAAATCCCTAATCTAACTTCCCAGGCACGGTGCCTATCCTACTATACCCCAGCCTACCTCCTGATCAGGATCATTTGGGGAGTTTCTGTTGCGATTATGATATAAAAAGAGGAAACGCAGTTGATTGATAATAAATGGCTTCAGCCAAACACTGACCATGAGTGAGAGAAAAGATGTTGTCTTCTCATTCATATTCTCTGAAAAATGGCCAAGAAATCATAAATTCTGCCCCAGGGTATGTAAACTTATGCACACAACTGTATATAACGGTAGCATTATACAGGAGTATTGCGACCCAAAGGGTAAGCTGTACCCCCAGACTCGTGGTGGTCACACTGAAAGGTCGGATTGCCGTGTATTAATTTAATGTTCTTCTATATTTAGACATGATATAAAATCTCCTGAAGAAGCGCAGAGCTGCATGTTGCGTTGAATGTAGCGGTTCTGACTTTTCACTATTACACTCGGCGTTCTCGCTTCGCATAGATCTGGGGGTACAGCTCACCCCTTGGGGGTACGATGCCTCCCTTGTGATCCTTCACTGTATTCACCCCGGTTCACACTGGCGTGACGTGTCATGCGACTTGAGACTTCAAAGTCTCTCCCCCATTAACTGCAATGGAACTCTTCTAATCAGTGCGACTTGACTTAGTAAAAGGTTCCTGTGCTACGTTTTGATACGACTTTCATAAAATTTTGTTTAAAGAAGTCGTATACAAGCAGCGGTGAGATCCCAGCCCCGGCTTATTCTGTTGATTTACTAAAGAAATGCAAAGAATACCCAACTGGTGCGCAAGAAAAATAAAAACTGTAAAGGTTGGGAAGTTGCGGACGGCCTTAGGGGGGGGGGGGGATACCAACACCAATGTAAATGGCTTTTTGTCTTGCCTGGAAAAGCCGTTCCTTGCAGTACAGGACACATGCAGATCCAGATGGGACCAGGTTGCATAGGCAGGTATCTTCAGGTGATTGGACAATGTCAACAAAAATAAATGCTGTGAGGACACCCCCCCCCCCACCCCCTCATATAACCCCTTCCACTGCCAGCAGGGCTGCCATCAGGGGGGTACAGGCAGTACACCTGTAAGGGGCCCGGATGGCAACCCCCCTTTTTTTATTTTTATAAAAATATATATTTTTTATAAATTATTTATTTTTTATTTATTTTTTTGTAAGGGGCCCAGAGGTCCCCAGGGCCCCAGATGGCAACCCCCCCTTTTTTTTGTTCGTCAGCACCCAAAGCCCCCCCCCCCCCCCCCCCCCCAACAATTTTCAGCGGCAGCACACCCCCCTCCCCCTTCCCAGTTCTCCTCTGCTCCAGGGGGACCATGCCTGAAGCTGTGTAAGGGGCCCCAAAATTCCTGATGGCGGCCCTGACTGCCAGCAAGCAATGAGGACCACAGAGAGGCTGAAGGTCACCTGAAATGGATTTTACGGGCAGGTAAAAGCTCCAGTTTTCTTGTTCATAGTACGGGGCACCTGCAGATTCAGAGAGACTTTGGACATCCCAGAGCAATACTAATGAGGGTAGGACTGAAAAGGGGCAAATCATTAAAAAGGGCAACAACCAAAAGGGTCCAGAACCCAAATTAAACAGCAGCCTAAAGCACCTTGTGACCATAAGTGGGACTAGCCAAGGCATGGACATCCACCAAGTAAAACTTGGTGAACAGAAGACCAGGTGGTCCTCCTACAAAAGGTACAAACACAGCCTGATGTCCTAAAGCCCCCAGGATGTATGATCTAGAAGCGTGAACTGTCACTGGACAGAGGAGACCCCTTTATCCTTGTCTGAATCAGTCCAAATCACAGGCTGACAGATACACCTAGTAATGGCAATCTGACATCACCTGTGACACCAACACAGCAATCACTGCTAATAATATACACTGTCACTGTACTAATGACACTGGCTGGGAAGGGGTTAATGTCTAGGGCAATCAAATGGTTAATTGTGTGCTGATTTTACCAAGATGTGGCCTTTTTTGCAGGGAATTAAATCTAAGGCCACATCTGTTTTGTGTACAGAGCCCTGTGTTGTTAGTAAACACAGAGCTCTATACTGTCATTTGCTAAGCCAATCAGCAAGTCTCAGCCATCAATCATTGGCTGGGACCTGCTAACTGACGAGCTGTATCGAATGAAAGCACATACAGGGTAGCAGGTGTATGCCGCGCCCCCCCCCCCCCCCTCCCGAAATGTGAACCACGTACATATACTGCAGTAGGGTGACCCTGCTGCATTGGATCACGTACAAGTTTGGTGGGCAGTCTGGAACTGGTTAAGGGAAGTCATGTTTTTTTTTGGGGGGGGGGGTTTCCCCCCTCACTGTCCCGAGTCCACCACCCCAGCTCAGCAGGCTGGCATTGATCATGATCACCGCTCAATCCAGTTGGAGAAAAAACCTTTCCAACTCCAGCACCGGAGTGCAAATCCACCACATCTGAGGGTCTGGCTCCAGCCAACAGCCACATGGGTTGCACCAGAGAAGAAGTCTTCTTGTCCTGAAAGCATAGAGAACTGCACTGAGGGTCAGATAGAGCATAGGAGGGTCCGGACTTGTTCTCTGCAACAAGATCCTTGTGGAGGAATAAGCACTTGACCCATGTCCAGGACGAGGCCTTGGTACTCCAAGCCAGAAGTTGGAGACCATCCACATTTTTGGCGGTGGAGGATCCAACAAAGGCTTGTTACATCGCAGTCCTCCGCTGAATGTTGCAGGACAGAATCTGACTAGATCAGACCCAGTGGCGGCTGGTGCTCAAAATTTTTGGGGGGGCGCAAACAAACTGAAAAAACAAAACAACATCACTTGCAGCCACTGTGCCCCATCAAGCGCAGCCACCGTAACCATCAATTTATGTCCTCCACGCTCCCTCCGAGTCCTCGATGTCTTCTCCCGTCCTCTTCTGCTATGATTGGACATCTGATAGGCGTCCAATCACAGCGCCTGTCGCTTCAGCCAATCAGGTGACAGGTAACCAGACCCGGTACACCTGATTGGTTGAGAGGCGGGTCAGTGTTAGGGAAGCAAAAAAAATAGCTTCCCTAACACAACACTGTGTAAACAGGGAACGCACAGCGTTGCTCCCGCTGTTTACCAATTTGGAAGCCTATTAGAGCCCACGGCTCTAATCAGGGACTTCCAAAAACACCCCCCGCCGCTGTAATTCAGATGCCCGGAGCCCGACAAGGGGCCGGACGCCTGAATAGGGGGCAGCAGCGGTGACAATAGATAGATTCAGGCAATGCAGACCTTTAACATCAAGACGTCCAGGTACCCCACTACATAGACTCCTTGGGAAGAGTAGGGTAAGGCCTTTGTGATGACCCCAGGTGGCCGAACCAAGGGAAGCAGTACAAGTTGAAAATGTCGTTCTCCCAGGGCAAAACAGGAGAAGTGTTGGTACTGCTGAGCAAAGCGTTTTGGTAGAGCGTATGCTTTTCCCAGATGTGGCCATTCACCATACAGAACGCCCTCCTCCAAGGAGGGGACAGGAAAGGTCTCAATGCTAGGGCCACTTGTGATGAGTACATGTGCCCCCCCCCCCCCCCCCGGGGCTTTTCACAGCTGTAAACCTGAAATCCTAAGAGCTTCCAGGTTACCAGTCAGCAGAGGAATGGATGTCCTCCAATCTGACCGCATCTGATCCCGGGGCTCCCAGGAGGATTCAGAAAACCACCAAGGATTGAGTCCACCTTCACACCAGGCCAAATTGGCGGTTATTGCCGGCAATAGCACCGTCCGAATCGGTGCGACGCCGACTTTGTGGCAGCACACCGATTCCCAAAGGTAGTGCTAGTAGCACTACTTTTGGCGACTTTGGGGGCGATTTTCATAGACATGTGTACAGGAACCCGCCCAGATGTCTCTGAAATCGCCTCCCCCGAAGTCGGACTGACATGCCCGTATGTTCAGCTGAACCCGCACGATTTCTAACCCGCAGTCGTCGGTGTGAACCGGGACAGAAGGTGATGAGAGCCGAATCATTACCATGAAAGTGATCGCAGTTACAGAATAGCCCTGAGCTCACCAAACAACAAAGAAACAAGTTCATGGCCGTTACCGACAATGCGTTTTCACCACTTCAAGGTCTGGATGCACTGAACACCTCCAAAGAGCTGAAGGAGGTTCTATTCATACAATCAGGGGGGGTACAGGCAGTACACCTGTAAGGGGCCCGGATGGCAACCCCCTTTTTTTTTTTTATAAAAAATAAATAAAAAAATTTTTTGTAAGGTCCCCAGAGGTCCCCAGGGGCCCAGATGCCAACCTCCCTTTTTTTTAAAAAAAAATTACAATTTTTTTTTTATTGCAATGGGCCCAGAAGCCCAGAGGTCCCCAGTGGCCCGGATGGCAACCCCCCTCTCCCCCCCCCTTTTTTTTATAATGTTTTTTATTTTATTTTTTTGTAAGGGGCCCAGAGGTCCCCAGAGGCCCGGAGGTTCCCTAGGGCCCAGGTGGCAACCCCCTCGACCTCAATAATTCACGGCGGCAGCACCCCCCCCCGCTTCTCAATTCGTGGCGCACCCCCCACTTCTCAATTTGCAGCGGCAGCACCCCCCCGCTGGTTCTTACAAACATGAAATTCAATATATTGGTGCCTCAGACCCTTCAGACCATGTGACTGAATCTGCATAGAGCAGGCCGCTAGGCTGGAAGGGGTAGTAGTCCTCACTCTGACTCATTTAGCCACAAGCAATTTGCCATAGCCAATGGCTCCCGCTGCTGCCATAAGCCAATCAGGAGTACAAGTCCCCGGAGAGACCAGGCTCTCGTGGATATTGCTGGATCGAGAGGGAGGCTCAGGTGTTTTTTTTTTTTTTTTTTACCTTTATACATAGAACGCACCTTGTGCCTTTACAACCACTTTAAATTATGCTCAGCTCAACACTTGTGTGACGGTGGTGAGTAACGAACAGGGCTGCGCCTTTAAGGCCCGCACACACGATCGGATATTCCGACAACAAGTGTCCGACCGACGCGTTTTGTCGGATAATCCGACCGTCTGTACGCTCCATCGGACAATTGTTGTCAGAATTTCCGACAACAAATGTTGGATAGCCATGCTCTTAAATTGTCCGACAACAAATGTGTTCCGTCAGATTATCCGATCCGTTGGACTAAAATCCAAAGTAAAAAACACGCATGCTCGGAACCAATGCTAACCATCAGACAACATTAGCAGAAGTTGCCCAAAGGGTGGCGCTAAAGAGCAGAAAAAACACGTAGTTTTCTGAATGTTGGCTGAAAAAGTTCTACCGTCTGTATGCAGAACAAGTTCACAGCCAACGCCCTTCGAACAAAAAGCCACGGATTTGTTTGATGGAAGTCCGATCGTGTGTACGAGGCTTTACACTACTTCCTGGTAGTCACATACAAGTTCAGGTCATGCTATAGAACACAGCTGTCCTTATTAGAAGTGCTTACTGCTGGACATTCGCCCTGAGCCTGGATATTGGCCACTCTGCCCAACTGGGAACTTCCCTAAATCTGCGCGGGCGTTGAGTTGTGCTGTAAAGTGGGAGGGGCAAGGACACAGATTGAAGGGGTGTGCAGATACATCATTACATGTTATGCCTGAGGAGGTTTAATAAAAGAAAAATTTCACTGGCCAAAATTTCAATTTCCAGCCATTGCCAGTTTGTATGTTTCTTTTAACCCTCTGCAGGGGCGTAACTAGAGCCTTCAGGGACCCGGTGCAAGAAACCATTAAGGGCCCCTGGGACCAGGGCCCTTCCCACTGATCCTGGGGCACTTTATTATGGTCCCGCAGCGGGTCACCGTCCTGCCATCTTGGGATCTCCACCCCCCCCCATTGGTGGCGGAATGCCAGAGCCCCGTCACAAGTGTGACCTTTGTGACCCTAGTAGTTCCACCACTGGTGTCAGCAGTTTTTTTTTTTTTTTTTTACCATTTTATAAAAATAAAATAAATATATATACTTTTTGGGATCCCTGTTGGGGGGCTTTGGTGAACGACTAAAGGTCTAAACAGTCTCTTTCTGTCTCAGGGGTCTGAGGACAGATTCATCAGTCCCTTCCTCTGCAGCCTCAGCTTCACAGAACGAATGATCAGGAAGAGCTCTGTACAGAGGCTTCCCATTCATTCATAAACTGAAGCATATGAAACCACTTACTATGCCTCGGCTATGAATGAATTAAAAAAAAAAGTCAGTCAGTGATCGGTGCCGATGACACATTTACGGCTTCTCTTCCCTGCTCTCCATCCTGACAGACCCCCCCCCCCCCCTCCTCCTCCTCCTCCTCCCCGCAGCAGCCGGCAGAGCTGCAGGGGGCAAGGTGGTGCCGGGGATAGGGAGGCTACAGGAGCAGCATGTAGAGCAGTGATATGCAATTAGCGGACCTCCAGCTGTTGCAAAACTACAAGTGGCTGTAAAAGTCTTGCTATGCCTCATGGGACTTGCAGTTCTGCAACATCTGGAGGTCCGCTAATTGCACATCCCTGATGTAGAGGAACTGATGCCCGACATTTCTCTCCTGCAGCTGCTGAATGGAAGAGGAGAAGCGGGCATTCAGCAGCTACATGGAGGGATTGGTTCCACTACATGCCGCCCCCACCACCCTCTTATCCAGCTGTACAGGGGGGGGCACACAGGAGCCTGGAGGGTGGGGCCGGGTCGCAATGGCAATCCCTGTACATACACCCCTGACCCTCTACACTGCTGAACACATTCCCTGCACAAACCGATCTCTGCATTCAGAGAGAACATTTCATAATTATGTTTTAAAAGTAGTCACAACTTTTCCACTTTCTGAATATACAGTACATAGCAAGAGATTGCTGTATACCATAAGACAACCCTATGTGGCCACCAATCCCCGATAAAGGACTACTGAGCCATAGATTTGGCAGCCCACCTGACCGATAAGCTCATCCCATCTTCAGTTCAGCACCCCGGAGAGCAGAAACTTTCCAGGACAGGTGACCCCCATGCAGGGCTGCTGATAGAAATCATGGGACCCCGTACAGCCTACCTGACAGGGCCCCCCTTCAGCCCCACACCTGGTCCCTCCTTCAGCCCCGCCCCTTCCAGGCTTTCAGTGGCTGCAGGAGGAAATTGGAGAGATTGTTTCCTCTAGATCAGTATTTCTCAACATTTTACCAGTTATGGCAAAATATATTGCCTCTTCACTGCCTGTCAACTGCCTCTGAGAAGCAATCTGAGCTTGGATTGCTTTTCAGAGTAATGGTATTTTCTTGTTGGTATTATGAACCTGCTCTAAAAAAAACAGTTTTGATCGTACAGAAAAAAGGCACCATGGTTTAAAAGTAACGTGTGTGTGTATACACACACACATATACGCATGCAAACACACATGTAAGCACATACACACACATATATACAACATATAAATACACACACACACATGTAAGCACATACACACACATATATACAACATATAAATACACACACACACATATACGCATGCAAACACACATGTAAGCACATACACACATATATACAACATATAAATACACACACACACACATACGCATGTAGACACACATGTAAGCACACATACACACACATATATACAACATATAAATACACACACACACACACGCATGTAGACACACATGTAAGCACATACACACACATATATACAACATATAAATACACACACACACACATACGCATGTAGACACACATGTAAGCACACATACACACACATATATACAACATATAAATACACACACACACACATACGCATGTAGACACACATGTAAGCACACACACACACACACACATATATACAACATATAAATACACACACACACACACACACACACACGCATGTAGACACACATGTAAGCACATACACACACATATATATACAACATATAAATACACACACACACACACATACGCATGTAGACACACATGTAAGCACACACACACACACATATATACAACATATAAATACACACACACACACACGCATGTAGACACACATGTAAGCACATACACACACATATATATACAACATATAAATACACACACACACACACATACGCATGTAGACACACATGTAAGCACACACACACACATATATACAACATATAAATACACACACACACACACATACGCATGTAGACACACATGTAAGCACACATACACACACATATATACAACATATAAATACACACACACACACATACGCATGTAGACACACATGTAAGCACATACACACACATATATACAACATATAAATACACACACACACACACATGCACACACACACACATACATACGCATGTAGACACACATGTAAGCACATACACACACATATATACAACATATAAATACACACACACACACATACGCATGTAGACACACATGTAAGCACATACACACACATATATACAACATATAAATACACACACACACACACACATACATACGCATGTAGACACACATGTAAGCACATACACACACATATATACAACATATAAATACACACACACATACGCATGTAGACACACATGTAAGCACATACACACACATATATACAACATATAAATACACACACACACACACACATGCACACACACACACACACACCTCTTAAACAGTAGCTGTCTGCTAAAGGGGGGACCTGCAGTTACACATGGCATGAGGCTAGATTTACATAGCAGACAACTTTTTTTTTTTTTTTAAACAGGGGGACAAAAATGACAGAATTCTGGCCATGCGTTTTCAACAGAATAGGCCCCTCACTTATACTGTATATCCAAAATCTGTGTATTTGAAGGGTCTATGGTCTCCTCTCCTGAGGGATACTGTGAGAATTTACCATCTACTATAGTCAGTTCTATGCCTCTTCCCTGCCTCCTGATTTTGGACACATGCATACAAGCATATATAGATTGCTTTTAAAAAAAAAATTGTCAGCAGCACTGTACCTTCACTCTCCATGCCAGGTACTGCGCTGTAGGGGGAGGCAGAGAGCACACACTGTGCCAGACATCTCTCCCTTTGCTTTCAGTTTCAGTGTAAACAGTGAGATCGAGCTCCTGCATTTACACACCAGCTGGGCAGCCACATCTCTAACAATTCAGGCATGAGGGGGGCACAAAGTAGGGTGACCAGACATCCCCGGTTTCTGGGGACAGTCCCCGGATTGAGGACACTGTCCCCGGACCAAATCTGTCCCCGGTTTTGTCTCCGGATTGGATTTGAACAGGGGCTGGGGCAATTTCAAAGACAGTCAGTGCAGAATTAAAAAATAAAATAAAGATTCTGAATTACACCCCCCCCTGCTATGCCACTCCTACTAGCTTAGGGGGGTGTATTTTTTTCCATTATCTGTGCCCCTTTCTGATGATCATGTGCTGGTCGGAGCGGAGGGAATATTTCTTCAGTTTCGGGTGCATGCCAATTTAGCTCCGCTCACATGTTCTTCTGCCTTGGCTCATGTCTTGACCAGCCGCCTGCCTGCTTATCTCCTTGCATTCCCTGGTGGAGTGATCTTCCTCCACTCCCCACCCAGTAGTAGCCGGGGCCCGGAGAGTAAGACTTGACAGGCTGAGAGGCGGGCGGCGATGGGCAGAGAGTCGCTGATTGCCGCCACTACTAGTAAAAAGAAAAAAATGTCCCCGGATTTCATTTTAAAAATCTGGTCACCTTAGCACAAAGGTCCCCTTCAGCATGGTGCCCAGTAGCAATGGCTACTTCTGTGTCCTGTCTGCCACTGCAATGAGTGGAGGGAGATGAATCACTACGCCAGGGAAGGGAATATGCAGGCTGAAACTTGAGCCAGCTTGCGGAGCAGGCGTGGAAGTGACGTGCACCCAAAATAGAGAAAATAATCCCTCCCACACACCCACAAGAACATCAATACGATGGTACTCAGAAAGAAGAAAAAACCCTCAGATAAGTGAAGCAGAGAGAGGGGGGGGGGGGTTGGGGGGTTCCAGCTGGAGAAGGACATTTTTTTATTCTGCACTCTTTTATTCTCTGATTGCCCGAGCCCCCCTGCTGGCAGGGGCCCAGTACAACAGGGCCAGTTGTACTGGCTTATCAGCGGCCCTGCCCCCATGCACCTAGATATGGAAGGGTGGGGATGGGAAGTTGGGGGGTGTTGGAATCCTGTCCAACATTACAGCTAGCATGGTGGTTAGCCGACCATCTCCTGTACCACGGCTGCAGGAGACAGTCAGAGACTGCAGACATGGTGCAGGAGACGGTCAGAGACTGCAGACATGGTGCAGGAGAAGGTCAGAGACTGCAGACATGGTGCAGGAGAAGGTCAGAGACTGCAGACATGGTGCAGGAGAAGGTCAGAGACTGCAGACATGGTGCAGGAGAAGGTCAGAGACTGCAGACATGGTGCAGGAGAAGGTCAGAGACTGCAGACATGGTGCAGGAGACGGTCAGAGACTGCAGACATTGTGCAGGAGACGGTCAGAGACTGCAGATATGGTGCAGGAGACGGTCAGAGACTGCAGACATGGTGCAGGAGAAGGTCAGAAACTGCAGACATGGCACAAGAGATGATCAGAGAATGCAGACATAGTATAGGAGTGTCTGCAGGCTTTGCCAGTTTTTCTGTATCATATAATGTTATTAGTGTCCCTTTGGGGGGTGTCAGGGTCCACACTCGAGGCCCCTGTATCACAAAAGTTGACAACCATAGATGTAAGCTCACAGGTTAGAGAATTACTCAGATAGACTTACAGGTCAGAAGAGCAATGCATGAATGTCCCCAGTTTAGAGTCCTTGCTATGAATGAAAGGGACGGGGACGTGGGGGGGGGGGGGAATCACAATCCTACGCATTTCACACATTTAGCCAAGTATCTGATCCTATATATTTTTTTCAATGTATTTAGCAATTTAAATGGCGTTACCCAATAAATGACTGGAGCCAGACCCCTGTATGCTTCCCCGCCAGCATTACCTAGAGAAGCCACAACTGAGACAGAAGTATTAATTTTAATATTTATTACATTATGCAGGTAGACATGAGCTGCGGAGGCCCTTCAATTCATCCCTGGATCATCATCAGCTCTGTGGGCACAAAAAATGTAATGAATACAGAAAGAAGGAGGAGAGGTCTCAAATCTCCGATAAAATTACAAAAAAGTCTGAACAGCCGAGATCCGAAGAGCAAATAATTCAATGCAAAGGAGAGTATAATACCTCTTCTATTACAGGGAATGGAGGGGAGGTAGGAGACACAGGAGAGGGGGGTATAATACCTCTTCTATTACAGGGAATGGAGGGGAGGTAGGAGACACAGGACACCGGAGAGGGGGGTATAATACCTCTTCTATTACAGGGAATGGAGGGGAGGTAGGAGACACAGGACACCAGAGAGGGGGGTATAAGACCTCTTCTATTACAGGGAATGGAGGGGAGGTAGGAGACACAGGACACTGGAGAGGGGGGGTATAATACCTCTTCTATTACAGGGAATGGAGGGGAGGTAGGAGACACAGGACACTGGAGAGGGGGGTATAATATCTCTTCTATTACAGAGAATGGAGGGGAGGTAGGAGACACAGGACACCGGAGAGGGGGGGTATAATACCTCTTCTATTACAGAGAATGGAGGGGAGGTAGGAGACACAGGACATAGGAGAGGGGGGTATAATACCTCTTCTATTACAGGGAATAGAGGGGATGTTGGAGACACAGGACACCGGAGAGGGGGGTATAATACCTCTTCTATTACAGAGAATGGAGGGGAGGTAGGAGACACAGGACACCGGAGAGGGGGGTATAATACCAATTTTATTACAGGGAATGGAGGGGAGGTAGGAGACACAGGACACCGGAGAGGGAGGGTATAATACCTCTTCTATTACAGGGAATGGAGGGGAGGTAGGAGACACAGGACACTGGAGAGGGGGGGTATAATACCTCTTCTATTACAGGGAATGGAGGAGACACAGGACACTGTAATAAAAGAGGTATTATACCCCCCTCTCCAGTGTCCTGTGTCTCCTACCTCCCCTCCATTCCCTGTAACAGAAGAAGAGGTATTATACCCCCCCTCTCCGGTGTCCTGTGTCTCCTACCTCCCCTCCATTCTCTGGAGAGGGGGGTATAAAACCTCTTCTATTACAGAGAATGGAGGGGAGGTAGGAGACACAGGACACTGGAGAGGGGGGGTATAATACCTCTTCTATTACAGGGAATGGAGGGGAGGTAGGAGACACAGAACACCGGAGAGGGGGGTATAATACCTCTTCTATTACAGGGAATGGAGGGGAGGTAGGAGACACGGGACACTGGAGAGGGGGGTATAATACCTCTTCTATTACAGGGAACATTCATCTGGATTCGGGATCTGTTGGAAATATTTTATCTTTTCACGTGTTTTTATATGTTATGGTGGAGAGCGGTAAGTCAGACCGATCACTTTAGCGCACACAAGGAAAAAGCAAGTGCAGCATTTTCGGCCACAATGCACTTTAGGGTGCGCTGGCAGCTGTTCATTTATTGGGGTACCACATAGTATCAAACTTTCACCATAACTCAGTTGTGAGGCAGAGGGCCAGCATTGGTTTTGTTTTGGATGGAGCCCATGTAAAGTTTTATTTTCTGTGCCCCCCCCACTGTGAAGATTTTTTTTGATTTTTTTTTCCTCCAAGGTCAGGAAGTGATATAAAATTTGTCTAACAAAAGGCACAAATCAAAATGCATTTCCTGGCACAGTTAGACAATATACATGGGTTGAAGCTCTACCCCTTTACAGTGCCTTGAAAAAGTATTCATACCCCTTGAAATTCCCCACATTTTGTTACAACCAAAAACATAAATGTATTTTATTGGGATTTTATGTGATGGACCAACACAAAGTGTCACATAATTGTGAAGTGGAAGGAAAATGATAAATGATACAAATAAATATGTGAAAAGTGTGTGTGTGGGGGGGGGGTCATTTGTATTCAGTCCCCTTTACTCTGATACCCCTAACTAAAATCTAGTGGAACCAATTGCCTTCAAAAGTCACCTAATTAGTAAATAGAGTCCACCTGTGTGTCATTTAATCTCAGTATAAATACAGCTGTTCTGTGAAGCCCTCAGAGGTTTGTTAGAGAACCTTAGTGAACAAACAGCATCATGAAGGCCAAGGAACACACCAGACAGGTCAGGGATAAAGTTGTGGAGAAGTATAAAGCAGGGTTAGGTTATAAAAAAATCTCCCAAGCTTTGACCATCTCACGGAGCTCTGTTCAATCCATCATCGGAAAATGGAAAGAGTATGGCACAACTGCCAACCTACCAAGACATGGCCGTCCACCTAAACTGACCGGGCCGGGCAAGGAGAACATTCATCAGAGAAGCAGCCAAGAGGTCCCATGGTAACTCTGGAGGAGCTGCAGAGATCCACAGCTCAGGGGGGAGAATCTGTCCACAGGACAACTATTAGTCGTGATCTCCACAAATCTGCCCTTTATGGAGGAGTGACAAGAAAAAAGACATTGGTGAGAGAAAGTCATAAGAAGTCCTGTTTGTAGTTTGTGAGAAGCCATGTGGGGGACACAGAAATCATGTAGGGGACACAGAAATCATGTGGGGGACACAGCAAACAGGTGGGGGGACACGGCAATCATGTGGGGGACACAGCAAACAGGTGGAAGAAGGTGCTCTGGTCACATGACACCAAAATTCTACTTTTTGGCCTAAAAGCAAAACGCTATGTGTGGGGGGAAAACTGTGAAACATGGTGGTGGCAGCATTATGTGGTGGGGATGCTTTTCTTCAGCAGGGACAGGGAAGCTGGTCAGAGTTGATGGGAAGATGGATGGAGACAAATACAGGACAATCTTAAAAGAAAACCTGTTAGAGTCTGCAAAAGACTTGAGACGGGGGCGGAGGTTCACCTTCCAGCAGGACAACGACCCTAAAGTACAGCCAGAGCTACAATGGAATGGTTTAGATCAAAGTATATTCATGTGTTAGAATGGCCCAGTCACAGTCCAGACCTAAATCCCATTGAGAATCTGTGGAAAGACTTGAAAATTGCTGACCACAGACGCTCTCCATCCAATCTGACAGAACTTGAGATATTTTACAAAGAAGAATGGGCAGAAATGTCCCTCTCTAGATGTGCAAAGCTGGTAGAGACACCCCCAAAAAGACTTGTAGAGAAAGGGGGTTCTACAAAGTATTGACTCCGGGGGGCTGAGTACAAATGCCCCCCCTCCCCCCCACACATATCACATATTTATTTGTATCATTTATCATTTTCCTTCCACTTCACAATTATGTGCCACTTTGTGTTGGTCCATCACATAAAATCCCAATAAAATACATTTGTTTTTGGATGTAATATGACAAAATGTGTGAAATCTCAAGGGGTATGAATACTTTTTCAAGGCACTGTAGATCCATAAGACGACCTATTTATGAATCATTACTTCCCAGAGTACCAGGAATTTTTTGGGGTTATCCATTCTTTGTACAGGGGTCACAGGGACAGGAAGTGAAGGGAAAACGTCCTACAATGGTGTTGCGTACAGAATTAACCACTTGAGGTCCCGGCTTTTTCTGACACTTTGTTTACAAGTTTAAATCGGAATTTGATAGAAAATTACTTAGAACCCCCCAAACATTATATTTCCTTTTAGTAGAGACCCTAGGGAATAAAACGGCAATTGTTGCAATTTATGTCACACGGTAGTTGCGCAGCGTTTTTTCTAACCAAAGTTTTGGGGAAAAATACACTTTAAGGAGTTAAACAAAAACAAAAAACACAATATACAGTGGGTCCGGAAAGTATTCAGACCCCCTTAGATTTGTCACTCTTTGTTATATTGCAGCCATTTGCTAAAATCATTTAAGTTAATTTTTTTCCTCATTAATGTACACACAGCCCCCCATAATGTACACACAGAACCCCATAATGTCCACACAGCCCCCCATAATGTCCACACAGCCCCCCATAATGTACACACAGCACCCCATAATGTACACACAGCCCCCCATAATGTACACACAGCACCCCATAATGTACACACAGCCCCCCATAATGTACACACAGCCCCCCATAATGTACACACAGCCCCCCATAATGTACACACAGCCCCCCATAATGTACACACAGCCCCCCATAATGTACACACAGCCCCCCATAATGTACACACAGCGCCCTATAATGTACACACAGCGCCCCATATTGACAGAAAAACACAGAATTGTTGACATTTTTGCAGATTTATTAAAAAAGAAAAACTGAAATATCACATGCTCCTAAGTATTCAGACCCTTTGCTGTGACACTCATATATATAACTCATGTGCTGTCCATTTCTTCTGATCCTCCTTGAGATGGTTCTACACCTTCATTTGAGTCCAGCTGTGTTTGATTCTACTGATTGGACTGGATTAGGAAAGCCACACACCTGTCTATAGAAGACCTTACAGACCACAGTGCATGTCAGAGCAAATGAGAATCATGAGGTCAAAGGAACTGCCTGAAGAGCTCAGAGACAGAATTGTGGCAAGGCACAGATCTGGCCAAGGTTGCTGCACTTAAGGTTCCTAAGAGCACAGTGGCCTCCATAATACTTAAATGGAAGACGTTTGGGACGACCAGAACCCTTCCTAGAGCTGGCCGTCCGGCCAAACTGAGCTATCGCCGGAGAAGAGCCTTGGTGAGAGAGGTAAAGAAGAACCCAAAGATCACTGTGGCTGAGCTCCAGAGATGCAGTCGGGAGAAAGTTGTAGAAAGTCAACCATCACTGCAGCCCTCCACCAGTCGGGGCTTTATGGCAGAGGGGCCCGACGGAAGCCTCTCCTCAGTGCAAGACACATGAAAGCCGCATGGAGTTTGCTTAAAAACACCTGAAGGACTCCAAGATGGTGAGAAAGAAGATTCTCTGGTCTGTTGAGACCAAGATAGAACTTTTTGGCCTTAATTCTAAGCGGTATGTGTGGAGAAAACCAGGCACTGCTCATCACCTGTCCAATACAGTCCCAACCGTGAAGCATGGTGGTGGCAGCATCATGCTGTGGGGGTGTTTTTCAGCTGCAGGGACAGGACGACTGGTTGCAATCGAGGGAAAGATGAATGCGGCCAAGTACAGGGATATCCTGGAGGAAAACCTTCTCCAGAGTGCTCAGGACCTCAGACTGGGCCGAAGGTTTACCTCCCAACAAGACAATGACCCTAAGCACACAGCTAAAATAATGAAGGAGCGGCTTCACAACAACTCCGTGACTGTTCTTGAATGGCCCAGCCAGAGCCCTGACTTAAACCCTGGAGAGACCTAAAAATGGCCGTCCACCATCCAACCTGAAAGAACTGGAGAGGATCTGCAAGGAGGAATGGCAGAGGATCCCCAAATCCAGGTGTGAAAAACTTGTTGCATCTTTCCCAAAAAGACTCATCAAAAGGGTGCAAATACTAAATACTGAGAAAAGGGTCTGAATACTTATGACCATGTGAGATTTGACCTTTTCTTTTTTAATAAATCTGCAAAAATTTCACCAATTCTGTGTTTTTCTGTCAATATGGGGGGCTGTGTGTACATTATGGGGTGCTGTGTGTACATTATGGGGTGCTGTGTGTACACTATGGGGTGCTGTGTGTACACCCTATTTTAACACCCTGTCCCTTTATTTATTTTTTCTCACTTTTATTCCCATTACAAAGAACGAAAAAATAGGATTTTTCTCTGAGTCCATGGACCGACACAGCTTCTCTATTGACAAAGTGGGTATTATCCGTTAATTAGGAGTGACTAGGCAGAAAAACTTGTAAAAAGTGTTGCATCACACCTTCTACAGTACCGCCCAGGGGGCGGACCCTCTGGGTATACCCTCTCAGTCTGCACATCGCAGATCAGTTCGTCAAAAAGCAGTACAAACTTAAAAGGAGGGGTGGGTGCTGTGTCGGTCCATGGACTCAGAGAAAAGGATTTTACGGTGAGTAAAAAATCCTATTTACTCTTTCGTCCATGGACCGACACAGCTTCTCTATTGACAAAGTGGGACGTCCCAAAGCAGTGTCAGAGAAAAAACGAGGGGTGGTAACAGCATAAAAACAAACTTCACCCCAAAACACAAAACAGCACTCCTCCAACGGAGGAGCTGCAACTCTAAACAGCCGCCTGCAAAACCTTGCGGCCGAAAGAGGCATCCGAAGATGCACCTACATCAATTTTGTAGAATTTTGTGAAAGTGTGAGCGGACGACCAAGTCGCCGCTTTACATAGTTGGGAAACAGACGCTTGGTGTCGGAAAGCCCCAGAGGCACCTATTGCCCTGGTCGAATGCGCCGTGACAGGAAAGGGGGGCGCCTGACCCTTTAAGGCGTAAGCCTGGATTACTATCTGTCGGATCCACCTAGAGATGGTGGCCGATGAGACTGCTTGGCCCTTCTTGGGACCAGCCACCGAAACAAACAGTGAGTCTGACTTCCGGAACAGGGAAGTAGCAGATATGTATACTCTCAAAGCTCAGACAACGTCCAAGGAATGCAACGCCGACTCCTTAGGATTCGACGGCTGAGGACACAAGGATGGAAGTACAATGTCTTCGTTGAGCTGAAAAGCCGAAACGACTTTCGGAAGAAAGGAAGGCTGCGGCCGCAGCACCACCTTATCCTTGTGGAAAATCAAAATAGGGAGCCTTGCAGGGCAAGGCTGCCAGCTCAGAGACTCGTCTAACTGACGTAACAGCCACCAAAAAGACCACCTTCTGAGAAAGTGTCAACAGGGGAATATCTCTAATATTCTCAAACGGTGCCTTCTGAAGCACCGAGAGGACCAGGTTCAAGTCCCACGGAGGTAGCGGGGGACGGACCGGAGGGGCCACATGTCGAACCCCCTGCCCAAATGTACTCACGAGAGAGTGAGTCGCCAGGGGTCGCTGAAAAAAGACAGCCAGGGCAGATATCTGTCCCTTAATCGTACTTAGGGCAAGCCTTTGGTCTACCCCATGCTGTAAAAACAGCAGGATTCTGGAAACCAAATAGGTACGCGGATGCCATTTCATTTCCTCACATATGGAGATGTAGGCCCTCCAATTGCGGTGATAGACCTTCCTAGAGGACGGTTTCCGAGCACTTCTCATAGTAGAGATTACTGAGTCTGACAGGCCCCAATCTCTCAGTACCTGGTTCTCAACAGCCATGCCGTTAAAGCCAATGACTGTAAAGCAGGATGGAATATGGGACCTTGCGATAGCAGGTCCTTCCGTAGTGGTAGGCGCCAGGGGACGTCTGCTACCAGACGTACTAGATCGGCGTACCAAGGACGCTGAGGCCAATCTGGAGCGATTAGGATCATTGGAATTCCCTCTGCCTCCACTCTGCGGAGCAGAAGAGGAAGAAGCCTTAAGGGAGGGAAGGCATAGATTAGCCGATACTGACCCCACGATGCTACCAACACGTCCGTTGCGTCTGCCCATGGGTCTCTTGACCGGGCCACAAACCTCAATACCTTCCGATTGAGTCGGGAAGCCAGAAGATCTACGTCTGGTGTGCCCCATCTTTGGCAGAGGAGTTGGAACACCTCCGGGTGTAAGGACCATTCTCCCTGGTCCAGCATCTGGCGGCTCAGGTAGTCCGCCTGCCAGTTTTCCACACCCGGAATGTACACGGCCGACAGTGCCGGTACGCTCCTCTCTGCCCACTTCAGGATGCGAGCGATCTCCGATGCTGCAGCTGAGCTTCTTGTTCCTCCTTGATGATTGACATATGCCACTGCTGTGGCGTTGTCTGACTGGATCCTGACTGGACGCCCTTGCAGTCTCTGAGACCATTTGAAGAGGCACAGCTTGATCGCCCGGATCTCCAGGACATTGATCGTCAGGAGGGCTTCCTCTGGGGTCCAGCGACCTTGCGCCGACTGGACACCCCAGACTCCCCCCCAACCTGTAAGGCTGGCGTCCGTCGTGATCACTATCCAGTAAACCGGAAGAAATGACTTCCCGGCCATTAGAGCCGGTGCTGTCAGCCACCATACCAGGGATCTCCTGACTAGGTGGCTCACTCGGATTTGATAATCCAGAGATGAAGGGCATCTGTTCCATCTGGACAGAACTTCCTTCTGTAACACTCGAGTGTGGTATTGAGCATATGGGACCGCCTCGAAGGAGGCTACCATGAGGCCCAACACTCGCATGCAAAAACGGAGTGACGACCAATTCCTGGAAGTCAGCTGCCGTACTGCAGCCCGGAGGGTCTGCAACTTCTCCACAGGGAGGAATACCTTTGCCTCTGAAGAATCCAGAATCAACCCCAGGTACACTAGGCGTTGAGTGGGCACCAATACTGACTTTTGCGTGTTTAGTATCCAACCACAGTCTCGAAGAGTCTGACAGGTAATGGACACGCTTACCTCTAATTCTGAGCTTGAAGGGGCCTTCAGCAGAAGGTCGTCCAAGTAACCTGTGATAGCGATACCCCGCTGTCTTAGAAGTGCCAGAATCGGAGCGAGCACCTTGGTGAACGTCCTGGGTGCTGAGGCAAGGCCAAACGGGAGGGCCACAAACTGGTAGTGGTTCTTCCCGATAGCAAATCGCAGAAACCTCTGGTGTCTGGAGTATATGGGGACATGCAGGTATGCGTCCTTGATGTCCAAGGAGGCCAGAAAGTCCCCCGGATGGAGAGCCGTGACTACGGATCGAACCGACTCCATCCGAAATCTTTGTACCTTCACAAAGCAATTGAGGGCTCTGAGATCCAAGATTGGACGAACCCCCTCCTTCTTTGGCACAATGAACAGATTTGAGTAAAAACCCTGACCCCGTTCCTGTTCTGGAACTGGAATAACTACCCCGTGTTCCAGTAGACCCTGGACCGCCCCATACAGGGCCTCCCGACGGGTCGGTAGTAGCTGGAGATTGGAGGTGATGAATCTGTCTGGTGGACAAGAGAGAAATTCTATCTTGTAGCCTGAGGAGATTACTTCGCAAACCCACCTGTCGGAGACTAGAGCAGTCCACTGAGTCGCGAATTCGTGAAGACGTCCCCCCACCCGAGAGCTGGGTGGGGGCGGACCTTCATGTGGACGCAGATTTGTCCGCAGGCTTGTTGGGTCTGCGGGACCAAGGACGCTTTTGTCCTTGGGCAGGCGCTTTATCGGCCTGGGGTCTTTTCCCTGTCGCCCTAGGGGGACGAAAAAAACCACTTGTGTGCAGTAAAGGAGGGCCCTTGCCCTTGGCGTGGCCCCTTACCCTTGCTAATTTGGGGAAGCAAAGTGCTTTTACTTCCTGTGGCATCCTTGATGATGTCATCCAGAGAAGCCCCAAAAAGTCTGTCGCCCTTAAAAGGCAGATCCAACAGGGCTTTCTTGGAAGTCTGGTCCGCAGACCAGCCTTTTAGCCAGATCAGGCGGCGTATTGCTACTGCATAAACCGAAGTTTTAGACAGCAGGGGAATAGTATTCATGTCTGACTCGCAGACAAACCTAAGGCCCTGGACCAACAGGTCGGCCAATGTTATCTCATCAGGAGGAGCATCTCGCTCCTTAACCCCTGGAGTAGCAATCTTGCCCATTCAGTAAGTGTGTGAGACACTAGGGCCCCCGCCAATGCCGGGCGTACTGCCGAGCCTACCACTGAGTATAGGTAGCAAGCGAGTGCTTCAGCCTTCTTATCCACAGGGTCCTAGAAAACAGGAGCCCCTTCTACAGGAATTGGGGTGGCTCTATTAAGTCTGGACACCGGAGGGTCCACTATAGGGGGGAGAGGTCCATTTCTTCAGAAAACTCTCCTCAAAAGGGGTACCGTACCGCAAACCTCTTTGGGGCTGTAAAGACCCTCAGTGGGTTCTCCCATTCCTTGTATAAGAGTTTATCAAAAGACACACAAGGGAACACCTTAGCAGTGCGGGCAGGTCTATGAAACCCAAGTGGACCGGAGTCTCTGCTGCTTCTGCAGTATTTTCCAACTTTAGCGTATCCCGCACTGCAGTAATAAGGTCAGATACCAAAGCCGTCTCGCGTACTGACCTGGACTTGGAGTCCTCCTCACTGTCCGATCGGTCACGGTCTGCAGTCTCTGATGCATCAGAATCTGGGCCATGAGCCGTAGCTGGACCTGGTTCTGCATCAGAAATATCCCCAGAAGCTTGCAGGGGACGGGGCGTTTACTACCCCCTGTATTCCCGTGTGCTGCTTCCACCCTGGCAGCAAACGCCTCTAGGATTGCAGTCATAGCGTTCATAGACACCTCAGGGGCACCAGCTGCTAAATCTGGTGTTTCAGGGGAGAAGACATCTGGCTCAGATGCCATGCTGACCACACGCTGACACTCACAGGGCTCCAGGCAAGATATCAATAGGCCACCCTCCTGCGCTGCAGAGATGCTGGGTTACCCAGAGGACTCACCACCCTGGATAGGTACTGCTATGCTGCGCCTGTGATGCTGTCCCCTTGCTGCTGTGTCAGTCTGCTTCTTTTATCAGCACTTCCTGTGTGAATTTTCACGCCAGTGTAATGCACCCTAGAGGCCGGAGGCTCTCGCAAAATGGTTGCCAAAAACGTCTGTATGGAAGATAATGTGGGCTCTAAGAAAATGGCCGCCGACAGAAGATAGAGGTCAGGCAGCCATAGCCCCCAAAAAGATGGCCGCCGAACGGCAATATCTGCATACAGGGTGGACCAACATGGCCGCCGATCACCTGATAGGGGCCAGTGGGTGTGGCCGAACCACAGGAAGATGGCCGCCAGGCAGTTACAAGAGGCCAAACTTGGCATGGACCACCTCAAAATGGCCGCCGACAGCATGGAGACACAGAAACACAGGTAAGCAAAAATGACATTTCTTTTAAATGTTAGTTACAGCCAGCCCCGCTCCAGTGGGACCCCCTAGGTGACCCCCAGCACCCAGCAACCTTTAGCTAGAAGCCCAGGGAGGAGGGAAAGGCAGGGAGAGAGGGAAGAAAGGGGCCACAACCACTTACTTGATCTCTCCAGGAATGTCCAGCTAAATCACCCAGCCGAGGCAGGGGAGTTTTACTTACCTATCCTGCATGTATTATGCTGGAAGACATTCCAAACAGATCATCGTCCGCGCACGGAAGGTGACTGTTGGCCAGGCATGCTGTGATTGGACCCAGAAGGGACGATCATATGTATGCCCTGGAGCAAGACGCTCACCGGACAGGCTGCTGCGACTCGGCCGTAAGGTCAGCCGAAGCTGAGCGGTCCGATGCAAGCCTTGGAGCGTAAGCTCACCGGCCAGGCTGCTGCGACTCGGCCGTAAGGTCAGCCGAAGCTGAGCGGTCCGATGCAGGCCCTGGAGCGTAGGCTCACCGGCCACCCGTGGAGCGACGGGCATGTCGTGGAAAACCCAGCGCGTAGCTAGGGTCGGCACACGCTCGATGGCCGAAACTGGGGAGACTACAAGGATCGAGGATCCAGCCTGTCACCCAGTCGGCAGTTGATCGAAGATCGCAGGAAACAACAAATGTAGCAAAAAAATAAAATAAATATATATATATATATCTTTTTTCCCCGGACCAATGGGCCCGAAGGGAGCCATGTCCTACTCCTTGCTAGACAGAAAAAAACTGATCTGCGATGTGCAGACTGAGAGGGTATACCCAGAGGGTCCGCCCCCTGGGCGGTACTGTAGAAGGTGTGATGCAACACTTTTTACAAGTTTTTCTGCCTAGTCACTCCTAATTAACGGATAATACCCACTTTGTCAATAGAGAAGCTGTGTCGGTCCATGGACGAAAGAGTAAACATCCCATGTAATAGAAATAAGAGATGACAGGTCCTCTTTATGGGGATCTCATGTAATAGAAATAAGAGATGACAGGTCCTCTTTATGGAGAGATCTCATGTAATAGAAATAAGAGATGACAGGTCCTCTTTATGGAGATCTCATGTAATAGAAATAAGAGATGACAGGTCCTCTTTATGGAGATCATGTAATAGAAATAAGAGATGACAGGTCCTCTTTATGGAGATCTCATGTAATAGAAATAAGAGATGACAGGTTCTCTTTATGGAGATCATGTAATAGAAATAAGAGATGACAGGTCCTCTTTATGGAGATCATGTAATAGAAATAAGAGATGACAGGTCCTCTTTATGGAGATCTCATGTAATAGAAATAAGAGATGACAGGTTCTCTTTATGGAGATCTCATGTAATAGAAATAAGAGATGACAGGTCCTCTTTATGGAGAGATCTCATGTAATAGAAATAAGAGATGACAGGTCCTTTTTATGGAGATCTCATGTAATAGAAATAAGAGATGACAGGTCCTCTTTATGGAGATCTCATGTAATAGAAATAAGAGAGGACAGGTTCTCTTTATGGAGATCTCATGTAATAGAAATAAGAGATGACAGGTCCTCTTTCTGGAGAGATCTCATGTAATAGAAATAAGAGATGACAGGTCCTCTTTATAGAGAGATCTCATGTAATAGAAATAAGAGATGACAGGTCCTCTTTATGGAGATCTCATGTAATAGAAATAAGAGATGACAGGTCCTCTTTATGGAGATCTCATGTAATAGAAATAAGAGATGACAGGTCCTTTTTATGGAGATCTCATGTAATAGAAATAAGAGATGACAGGTCCTCTTTATGGAGATCTCATGTAATAGAAATAAGAGAGGACAGGTTCTCTTTATGGAGATCTCATGTAATAGAAATAAGAGATGACAGGTCCTCTTTCTGGAGAGATCTCATGTAATAGAAATAAGAGATGACAGGTTCTCTTTATGGAGAGATCATGTAATAGAAATAAGAGATGACAGGTCCTCTTTATGGAGATCTCATGTAATAGAAATAAGAGATGACAGGTTCTGTTTATGGAGATCTCATGTAATAAAAATAAGAGATGACAGGTCCTCTTTATGGAGATCACGTAATAGAAATAAGAGATGACAGGTCCTCTTTATGGAGAGATCTCATGTAATAGAAATAAGAGATGACAGGTCCTCTTTATGGAGGTCTCATGTAATAGAAATAAGAGATGACAGGTTCTCTTTATGGAGATCTCATGTAATAGAATTAAGAGATGACAGGTCCTCTTTATGGAGAGATCTCATGTAATAGAAATAAGAGATGACAGGTCCTTTTTATGGAGATCTCATGTAATAGAAATAAGAGATGACAGGTCCTCTTTATGGGGATCTCATGTAATAGAAATAAGAGATGACAGGTCCTCTTTATGGGGATCTCATGTAATAGAAATAAGAGATGACAGGTCCTCTTTATGGAGAGATCATGTAATAGAAATAAGAGATGACAGGTTCTCTTTATGGAGATCTCATGTAATAGAAATAAGAGATGACAGGTTCTCTTTATGGAGATCTCATGTAATAGAAATAAGAGATGACAGGTCCTCTTTATGGAGATCTCATGTAATAGAAATAAGAGATGACAGGTCCTCTTTATGGGGAGATCTCATGTAATAGAAATAAGAGATGACAGGTCCTCTTTATGGAGAGATCTCATGTAATAGAAATAAGAGATGACAGGTTCTCTTTATGGAGATCTCATGTAATAGAATTAAGAGATGACAGGTCCTCTTTATGGAGATCTCATGTAATAGAAATAAGAGATGACAGGTCCTCTTTATGGGGAGATCTCATGTAATAGAAATAAGAGATGACAGGTTCTCTTTATGGAGATCTCATGTAATAGAATTAAGAGATGACAGGTCCTCTTTATGGAGAGATCTCATGTAATAGAAATAAGAGGTGACAGGTCCTCTTTATGGAGATCTCATATAATAGAAATAAGAGATGACAGGTTCTCTTTATGGGGAGATCTCATATAATAGAAATAAGAGATGACAGGTCCTCTTTATGGGGATCTCATGTAATAGAAATAAGAGATGACAGGTCCTCTTTATGGAGATCATGTAATAGAAATAAGAGATGACAGGTCCTCTTTATGGAGATCTCATGTAATAGAAATAAGAGATGACAGGTCCTCTTTATGGAGATCTGGGGGTCAGTAAGACCCCAAATCTCTCCTTTACCTTTAAAAGCAAAAGATCAAGATTTTTTATATTTTTTTATCTTTTGCTTTAAAAAAATGGTTTACGTCCAGCCTAGACCGGAAGTGATGTCATGACGTCGCTCCAGGCCTCCAAGGCCATAGAGGTCATCAAAGACGATCTAGTCTTTGACCACCTCTGTGACCAGCCGACCGAAACTACAGGAATGTTTGTCGGACACGCTGGAAAAAAACGGTAAGCCAGAGAAACACCGGCATTCCGCTTTCATGAGAAGGCCAGCCGCCGGCTGAAAAAAAAACGGTACCAGGGTTTTGGTTGATGGCTTCAGCCATAATCCCGGTAAACCACATGCTAACCGCGATGTATATATGTGTATTGTGGTCGGCAAGTGGAGAACGATCCCCTGCACCATACAAAACATGGAGGAGTGTGAAACACAAAATTACATTCAACGGACTGCCCAGGTGGACAACAAAAAGACCCTCAACAGCAAAGTGGTTGAAACTTACGGAATGTTCCGCCACGCGCGCCTTCTTCCTTCTCAGCTTCTCAATGTCCATTTTTAGTCCAAATTTCCGTTTGATGACAGAGGACTCCACCATACTGAAGTCACTGTTCTCCTCGGAGGTCAGACTGGCTGCAAACACGGAAGGGGCAGAATTTGCCACCCTGGGATTTACACCAATCAGGTAGAAGTGCCCAGATGTAGGACTGGCTGCCTCGGCCACGATGCCGGAGTCCATGGACTGGTGGGACTGGGAGGTGGCGCTCTGACACGATCGGACGTTATCTGGTGAAGAGTCTGTGGTGGCTCGAGGTTGGAAACTCAGGTCTGTGATCTCACAGGAGGCGAGGCTGCAGTCATCCCACGTGGTCTGCTGCTCCTGTGCGGACCCCGAGCTGCATTCCATGTGGACTTGGTCATCTTTAGTGCCAGGGATAGTCAAGTCGGTTTCACTCAGAAAGGGATCGTGGGTGCTGCCATCAGATTGTGCCGATGATTCAGAGTCCCCATCGTACGGGTCCCGAAACTACAACAGAAGATGCAGATGTCATCCAGCAGGACACAGGCTTCAAATGTCCATCATTTTTCCCAAAGTACCAAATAATACAGGTTCTCCTGAAGGCTCCGACCCACCCATGAATACTCTCCGCCATCGTACCACCACTCCGCCATCGTACCACCACGCCGCCCATCGTACCACCACGCCGCCCATCGTACCACCACGCCGCCCATCGTACCACCACGCCGCCCATCGTACCACCACGCCGCCCATCGTACCACCACGCAGCCCATCGTACCACCACGCAGCCCATCGTACCACCACGCAGCCCATCGTACCACCACGCAGCTCATCGTACCACCACGCAGCTCATCGTACCACCACGCAGCTCATCGTACCACCACGCAGCTCATCGTACCACCACGCAGCTCATCGTACCACCACGCCGCCCATCGTACCACCACGCAGCCCATCGTACCACCACGCAGCCCATCGTACCACCACGCAGCCCATCGTACCACCACGCAGCTCATCGTACCACCACGCAGCTCATCGTACCACCACGCAGCTCATCGTACCACCACGCCGCCCATCGTACCACCACGCCGCCCATCGTACCACCACGCCGCCCATCGTACCACCACGCCGCCCATCGTACCACCACGCCGCCCATCGTACCACCACTCCGCCATCGTACCACCACTCCGCCATCGTACCACCACTCCGCCATCGTACCACCACTCCGCCATCGTACCACCACTCCGCCATCGTACCACCACTCCGCCATCGTACCACCACTCCGCCATCGTACCACCACTCCGCCATCGTACCACCTCGTACCACCACTCCGCCATCGTACCACCACTCCGCCATCGTACCACCACTCTGCCATCGTACCACCACGCAGCTCATCTCTCGGCACTGAAGCCTTTTAACCATGTGTAAGCTCCATGTTGGAGCTTACACAGGGTTAACAACCCCAAGTGACAGTTTCAGGACTGGCCTAGCCATAGAGCAAGGAGGCATGAAAGAAGTGACAGTTTCAGGACTGGCCTAGCCATAGAGCAAGGAGGCATGAAAGAAGTGACAGTTTCAGGACTGGCCTAGCCATAGAGCAAGGAGGCAGGAAAGAAATGACAGTTTCAGGAACTGGCCTGCCCATAGAGCAAGGAGGTAGGAAAGAAGTGACAGTTTCAGGACTGGCCTAGCCATAGAGCAAGGAGGCAGGAAAGAAGTGACAGTTTCAGGACTGGCCTAGCCATAGAGCAAGGAGGCAGGAAAGAAATGACAGTTTCAGGAACTGGCCTGCCCATAGAGCAAGGAGGTAGGAAAGAAGTGACAGTTTCAGGACTGGCCTAGCCATAGAGCAAGGAGGCAGGAAAGAAGTGACAGTTTCAGGACTGGCCTAGCCATAGAGCAAGGAGGCAGGAAAGAAATGACAGTTTCAGGAACTGGCCTGCCCATAGAGCAAGGAGGTAGGAAAGAAGTGACAGTTTCAGGACTGGCCTAGCCATAGAGCAAGGAGGCAGGAAAGAAATGACAGTTTCAGGAACTGGCCTGCCCATAGAGCAAGGAGGAAGGAAGAAGTGACAGTTTCAGGACTGGCCTAGCCATAGAGCAAGGAGGTAGGAAAGAAGTGACAGTTTCAGGACTGGCCTAGCCATAGAGCAAGGAGGTAGGAAAGAAGTGACAGTTTCAGGACTGGCCTAGACATAGAGCAAGGAGGCAGGAAAGAAGTGACAGTTTCAGGACTGGCCTAGCCATA
Source organism: Rana muscosa (assembly GCA_029206835.1). Lineage (NCBI taxonomy): Eukaryota > Metazoa > Chordata > Amphibia > Anura > Ranidae > Rana > Rana muscosa. Next base: position 5,735,840 of record JARGYO010005628.1, read on the forward strand.
GAGCAAGGAGGCAGGAAAGAAGTGACAGTTTCAGGACTGGCCTAGCCATAGAGCAAGGAGGCAGGAAAGAAGAAGTGACAGTTTCAGGACTGGCCTAGCCATAGAGCAAGGAGGCAAGAAAAAAGTGACAGTTTCAGGACTGGCCTAGCCATAGAGCAAGGAGGCAGGAAAGAAGTGACAGTTTCAGGACTGGTCTAGCCATAGAGCAAGGAGGCAGGAAAGAAGTGACAGTTTCAGGAACTGGCCTAGCCATAGAGCAAGGAGGCAGGAAAGAAGTGACAGTTTCAGGACTGGCCTAGCCATAGAGCAAGGTGCCAGGAAAGAAGAAGTGACAGTTTCAGGACTGGCCTAGCCATAGAGCAAGGAGGCAGGAAAGAAGTGACAGTTTCAGGACTGGCCTAGCCATAGAGCAAGGTGCCAGGAAAGAAGTGACAGTTTCAGGACTGGCCTAGCCATAGAGCAAGGAGGCAGGACAGAGAACGGGAGAAGGGGGATGGGAGGGAGTCACATGCTCTTCTATACCCAAAGCACTGGCTATTTCTGTGAGCTTTCATAGATTAAAGGAGCAAAAAGGGAAAATCACTAAAAGGCAAGTATCAGTGGGTGAGGGGCTGAGGCCGTCAAGAGAACCTGTCACTTTGGCCATCCCCTTTAAAAATAAAGTCACCCTCATCATGAAATTTACAACAAAGCCACCTTTAGAAATGTTTAGTAATCGCAATCTACAGACAGATACCTCTA